>CM028348.1:47060380-47618783 GCA_016618105.1 Dendrobium huoshanense
TTGTACAAGTGTCAAAAGAAAATGTCAAACACATATCCCTTTATATTTAGTTGTCCAACACTAAGCAAATTATGCTTAAGATTTGGAACATAGAAGACATCGATATCTCTTTTCTCCCTTCTTGTTTGCACAAATGTCACCTTTCCTTCCACAAATAAGTTTGTTATCATCTCCCGTACGTACTCCCGTCCACTTTGGACTGAGTTATCCAAACAATCTTCTATTGCCAGTCATGTGATTACTACAACCACTATCAATAAACCATACATCTCCTGAATCACCATATTCCTTACTATGTGTAAGAAACATTGTGTCTTCACTTTTCTCCACTTCCTTTCTTGCACCCAATCTGCATTTACTCTTCACTCTCCTGCCTCTTCCAACAATAACGATAAGTGTGCCCATACCTTTGCAAAAGTGACATTTGATATTGGCAAGGTTGCTTCTTCCTCTTCCTCTGAAACCATGTCCACGACCAAGTGCACCTTCTCCATCACCATGAGTTCCACCTTGAACTTCACCTCCATCACTTTGTGTAGATTCTCCTCTACCAGCACGACCTCTTCCACGAGTACCATAAGAGCCTCTTCCTATACCAAAAGAGCCTCTTCCTCTGCCAAAACCTCTTCCACGGTCACCTTTGAAATTCCCACGCAATGCCACTTGAGTTTGGAATGCTTCCTCAAGTGGTGTCGAATCATATTGCTTCATTCTTAATTCATGAGATTGTAGAGATCCAAGCAAACCTTCAATAGACATTTGCTCTATGTTCTTCGCTTCTTCTATGGCTACCACCGTGGCTTCAAATTTTCTTGTCAAACTTCGCAAAAATCTTCTCAATAACTCTTTTATCTTCTACAAGTTCTCCATTCAATTTCAATTGGTTAACAATGACAATTACCCGATTGAAATATTCTTCCACACTTTCCGACTCCTTCATCTTCAACATATCAAATTGACTTCGTAGGGTTTGTTAAACGTACCATTTTTACTTTGTCATCTCCTTTGTAAGAAGCATGCAGTGTATCCCAAGCCTCCTTCGCGGTCTTCGCTGTAGAGATCCGCTCAAAAATAATTTCATCTACCGCTTGATAGATGAAGAAAAGGGCCTTCCGATCCTTCTTCCGATTTCTTTCAACTCTTGAAGAAGTCTCTGATTCAAATCTCTCTCAACTTCGGGCTCCTGAAAACCGCTCTCAACAATCTCCCACAACTCTTGAGATTGATACAACACCCGTATTTGAATACTCCATTGATTGTAGTTCTTCCCCGTGAACTTGGGCAACTGAGGTTGCAAATTGTTACTGCTTGAACTCGCTGCCATTCTCCAACCGGGCTCTGATACCAATGATGGAAGAAAAAAGGAACAAAAGTTTTGGAAGGATAAATCTCAAAACAAAATTTTTTTTTCTTCACTGCCTTCACGGGAACAAGACGAAACAGAGCAAAAAATTAAAAAACTGTCTTTCACGGGGAGCAAAAACGAAAACAGAAAACGGTTTTTAAAACCGTCTAATAAAAACACATAAAATAAAATCTAAAGAAAATAAAGCAAACAACGCATCGTTTGGTTTGAAATTATCCAACAAGCTGCTCAACCCACCACCGGATTGCCACCTCTGCCTCCGACCTAGCCATCGACCTCACGCCTGTAGACGACGGCGAGTCCAACCCGACGCCCATTTGGATTCCGTGTCCTAGCCCGATCACCTCTATCCCATATATATATATATATATATATATATATATATATATATATATATATATATATATATATATATATATATATATATATATATATATATAGTTATAGTTATAGAATATATATATATAATAATAATTATATAATATATATATTCATTATTTTAATAAAAAAAGAGATATGAGAGATTTTCAAACCAATCATCAGCAATCGCGATCGGCAACCAATTATCTACAACCAATAATCAAAATAAATCGGCAATAGTCAATTGGAGGTTCAGAACACGATTTTGGGACCCAACAATGTCTTGAAGACCTCGTCTATTGACTATCTTTTTGACTGAGTGGATTAAAAGGCTAAGTCCCCCCTTCCCCCTGCGAGGGGAGGGGGCACCGGATGGCTGCCGAATTTTTTAGGGGAATAATTTTTTTTAATCAAGTAAAATCACTCAATTGGAAATTATCTGCAATTAGCCATCAATAATCATCACAAGGACCTCCGAAGACCAATTTCGAGACTCGACAACGTTCTGAAGTCCTCGAGCGTTGACTATCTTTCCAGCTGGGCGGGTTTAAAAGGGAAAGTACCCTCCCTACTTCTCTTTGCGAGGAGAGGATGCTGGGAGACTACCGAACTCAAAACTAACAAGGACCCCTCACAAATAATTTTAAATGAAATAATTCAAATTAATGAAAAAATACCTTGTGTTAAAAATTCTCTGGATAAGGTGTTTCAAAATTATATGATTAAATGGGCAATTTTCTAATAAAAACATGATTGCTAACTTAGGGAAAGATGTCACCTTTCACACTTAAGAATTTTGTACGAATGCACTTCCTATTTGTCTCTCTATATTGCAGGAATTTTATGTCAGAAGATTCATCCTATTAAAAGAGAAATATTAAATCGATAAGTACTTTCAAATAAAAGAAAATGTTGTTAGTTCATCTCATGTAGTTGTGATTTTGTTTGATAGATGATTTTCACTATGTTATTAGTTACCAAGGCATCTTGTTTATGTTTCTTGTGAAAAGTCAAGATTGATTAGCAGATAATTACATTATATTGAGCTGACTTCCTACAAATGCAAACTACTAAGGAAAATATCATATTATTGAAAAGTACAAGCCGTCATATTATTGTTGATATTATAGAGCATTAATGATGCGTCGAATCAAGTTTCATTACTTATTGTACACTTGTTAGTGGATACGCCAACTAAGTGCTTGTAGAAAAGACACTAAACAGAGTAATTCTGGATGCTTCTTAGCAATGTAATCGGTTACATATGGTTGAATTAGAAACATAGATGCAATGCAAGAAATGTGCTTGCTCATGAAGAAAAATAAATATAAGTTCTATTATATTATTTTCACCATAATTATAAGATTGTATGATAGCATGAGCATGAATATAGAGGCCCAAGATTCGAAGAATAAGATGCTTAGAGTAAAAAAGTGAAATCTAATACACTTAGATGCCAATAAATCTATAATAGTTGTACAAGAAGACAGAAGGTGATACTCTTATAATAACTCCAAAATTATATTATAAAACACATCTTGCATGTGCTTCGATGGTCACATATAATTCCTAAATCTAATGGTTCAAGAATGATGTGTGGGCCAAATATTCAAGTTTCATCCTTCTCTATGAATGGACTGAAGTCGACCTGACTTGAATCATAAAATGCTTTCAAATTCTTATAAAAATAAATATGATTTTTAACATCACCTTGATGATGGAAGGCTGGACGCAAAATCTCAACTGGAGGGGTTAAATATCAAACCAAATAAAAGTCTAAATTTCTAAAATGAAATATATCACTTTAAAACTTAAAACTAAAACAAGTCCACCTCCCGCAACTGTTTGTTGGAAGTGAAAATTTTAAAATTAACCTCAGCTTAGAAAGAGTGAATGTTGTGTTGGGTGTATCACTAAGGTTTATTCTCAAATAGTCTCTTGCCCGCAAGGATGTGGAATGTGCCCTCTGATTGGGTAGTTTTGCCACAAAATGGCACCCATTATATTACGATCATGACTAAAGCCTGTAAGTTTTCTAATGGCTTCAAACCATTGAGTAATGAATTATATGGTATATTCGATAGGCATAAAGCCCTTTGTTAACTAAGGTGGATTCAGATCTATCCCCCTAGACAAACACCAACCAAGGCCTACAAAGTATTATTGGATGAAGTAACATATGGCTACCGATAAGGTGTCTTCTGTCAGATTGGGTCAATTACCTTCTCTGACTAAGTAGACCAGGGATCATGATAGCCCGAGATGACGGAACAATAGGATCATGATCGGGCTCATCTTCATTCCCCCCACCACCAATTTTAAGTTCATGGTGATAAATTCCAAATCAAAATATCAAATTCAAACAATATAATTATTGCTATTATATGTTGAATTTATAACATACGTGATCTCTTTAACGACTAGCCTTAATCAAAAGTTCTCTCCTATTATTAGGAGGGGTAATTAACTATAGGGGTTTATGCCTATAGAAAACCAAAACTCGGATCATAAATTCCTCACAAAATGAGGGCTAAATCTCTGAGTAGTGTCTTTTCTATAAAAAAATCCAATTTATCTTTTAAAAATTCACCTGGATACTAAGCTCGTTAAAACTCTCCGTCGTCATGACAAACAAGAAAAGAGACGTGGCGTGGAAAGTCTGGGAAATACAAATGGAATTTTCGGAGCACACAAATTTTTTGCGATTCTGTAGGAGATTTATTTCTCTTTCTATCTTTAGCTAGTTATACATAAACTATAATAGCAATAAAATTATTAAATTTTAATAAATTAATTAAAATTCTAATAAATTAATTAAAATTAGGGTTTTGAAATAATAAAATCAAACAAAATTATATAATTTCATTATGTCTAGTCTCTACACGTTGAAAGTGTGGGGTGATGTATCAACTTCTTAGTACTAACCCTTTCCTTTTATTTGTGCATAATGGAACTAAAGAATACTCATTTTACCATCCAACAAGGACATGGCGGTAGCATTCAACTAGCCAATTCCATCATCAACATTAAAGACTCTGAAGCCGCCATTCTATTTGTTATCTTAGAGTTTTTTGCAGCTACCGCAAAGGCTGTTGTCATACCTATTTACGGCATAACTGCTTAAGGCCATGTTGCGAGGCATGGTTCTACTGAAACTTATGCACGACGTGATTATTTCGTGCAGCAGCCATGAGCTGCTATAACTACTACTGCTAAAGCAAATCAACAAAATAGGACCTCAATCTTTGAGAGACTCTCACATCCTGATGTTCTAATAGTGAAAAGGACTGATGTCAAGAAGAAGACTTTGCTGATTTTATCAAGCATCATCAAAGTGCCAACTGAGCCTTTCATATTGACAAAGTATGATCATGAAGATTGCCCATCTGGAACAAGAATTTCCCTAGGCAGAGGAGAAAAATGAATGATGAATTGCGAGCTTAATAACCTTTAATTGTGTATCCTTCTATGCTGTCAACCTTGGAGCCAAAAGCTAACATTCCCACCTAGAATAAGTTTGTAAATCTAAAATGGGTCAAGAGGAGTAGCTCTATTGGCGAGTTTAAATTGTCATTTTGGGATTAGCAACCTCAAACCCCGACTCCTCAAAAGAATAAGCAAGAAACTATGTCCACTAGAGTTTTGAAAGTTGCAAGAGAAAATGGCCTAATAAGAAAGAAATAACAAATGCATAGAGAAACCCACAAAGAGAGTTACCAGCTGCTACGGTAACACAAGAAAAATTAAAATTAGCACCACGTTGTGAACAATGGAGCTTGAATCCTATACCTCGCATTTAAGAATTTGCTATCAAAAGATCCCATTGGAAAGGTAAAGAAATTTGGAAGTAGAGACATAAAAGAATATCACTGAAGAAGAAAGTAAGTATAGGCGTGACATCTGGTACAACTTTTCAGAGATCCACCACTAACAAGAATCATCAACAATGGATACCAAAAAAGAGGATTCCAATTGATAATGCTTACAATAGTCGACAACTTTGAGAATCTTCAAAGGAATCATATTGCCAATTAACTTCATCTACTCAGAAGAAGGTTAATTTTGACTGTACTCCTCTAATTGAAGAACTTTCTATACCACATTTAGAGCCAGAAATCTATTGGTAAACATCGCTTTGAGATTTGAGTACTGAAAAAAGTTGATGATAAAGATACCATGGAAGTAGAGGTAGTTTACATGGTGGGGCATGGTAATGAGCCGCCTTCATCATATGGCTACCAACAAAGCAACAAAGCGGGGCCTGCTTCTTCAAAAATAACAACCCCTCTAGAAGAGCAAGCTCAGTATGAGCAGTTAGAAGAAGATGTCTCGCCAGTAAATTAACAAAATGATAATAAAGAAGTAGAAGTGCTTTCTGAGACACTAGCATAAGCACAAAGACGTATAAAGTACCAAATGACAAAAAAAAAAGATAAGGAGATTTTAGAGCTAAACAATAGGATGACTAAAATGATGGCGCAGATGGCTACGATGATGCAGTTAATACAAAATAATATCAATACTAATCTTGTACCTGCTCATCCAACGGATCATTAAACATTGAGTTAACCAATTAATCATCAAATATCAAATATTATTCTTACTAATCTGCCAACCAACCCAATACCCCAAGTGTTTGGGATACAAACCACACCTAAAGAGGGAAATGATGCTGATCAACTTGTTCATCTACAAACTCACCAAAATGTTACAAGTACATCTAAGTCGGTGATGACTCCACATCTAGAATCAATCATCAATGGAAAGATTAAAGTTGGCATTGCCTCAGAGTAAATAAAAAAATTTGTGAGCAAAGGTCACCAATATCCAGCCAAGTACGATTAGGTGTCATACCGTAAAGGCTATTCAGTGCCTAAGTGTAATATCAAGATCTGCTCCAGGATCGTCCAGGACGATCTGGGATCGTTCTGGGACGATCAGTTGAGAATGTGCTCCAGAATTTGCCCAGATTCGTTCCAGGTGATTTTCTGTAGGCATCGTCCAGGCCGATCGAGGACATCGGCCAGGCCGATTGGCACTGTAGAAAATATCGGCCAGAAAATAGCCCTGGGAGCTGTCCAGGATGATCCTTTTGGTCGGATCGTCCCGGGATGATCTGGCGATCGGCCGGGCCGATCTGAAGATGATTTAAGGGAAATCTGTCATTTGAAGGGAGAGAAATTTTATAAAAATAAATATCTGATTTTCGATCTGAGGAGAGAGAAAAAGAGAAAATTTGGAAAAGTTGATTTCGGGAAGACGCGGAGCCGTTTTCGTTCGAAGAGACTGTTGAGGATATTGCTGTGCACGAGGTAAGGCACATTCCGCCTTTCTCAATTTTTAGAACCGTCGTGTTTGGCGGTATTTTCTGTCCGAATTTTGTTTCCGTTAGCGATTTGCGTCCGTATCTTTTGATCGGTTCAGTTTTTACCGCGTAACTTTTTGTATATCGTTGCCGTGCCGGGTGTGCACGTTTTGACTATATTTTGAAGATTTTTGTCCGGGTATTTTTTATTCGACTGTGTTTTTAGTCGACTGGATTTTTCTGTGAAATTGGAAATTATCTGTGCAGTAGAATAAAGGTTCTGAAATGTTGATATCTGTATTTTGTGCGAATTTGGTAAATTGTTATTTTCAGGAAAATTGTGTAAATTCTGTATACTGCCGTTGTGCTGCCCGATTTTTGGGTAATTTCTGTTTTGTCCGGAAATCTTCTGATTTGATATGCTATCTGTATATGCTATAAAAAGGGAGTTATAAGGGGCCTTGATCCTATGAGATTCAGTTAGTGTCTGGGAAATCTGAAATGAGCTCAATATGAAATCTGATATCTATTCTGTTCCGGATTCGAGGAAATCTGTTTAGGTGCTATAAGCACTATTTATGTATTCTGGTGCTATAAGCACATCTGTTCTGGTGCCGTGAGCACAAAGGGAGGCATAAGGGGCCTGAATCCTATGAGATTCAGTCAGTGTCAGGGAATTTAGCTATTAATTAAATATCTTATATCTGATATATGATTCTAATATGATTTTGTTCTGTTCCGATATGATCTGTACGATTATGATTCTGTTTGATATGATATGTCTGATCTGTTCTGTTTCTGATTTGATACGACTTCTATTCTGTACAGTTCTGTTTGATTTGATATCTGTCCGATTCCGTTCTGATTTCTGTACGGATTTGTCTGATGTTTTGGTTTTGAGATTCTGAGGATTTTGATTGGAGGTTTGTTGCTTTACTGAGCTGTTGAGCTCACCCTTGCTTTCTGGTGGTTTTCAGATTCTGGGAAAGGGAAGGAAGTCTAGGATTAGATTTCAGAGTCTGATCAGTATATGTATTATTTTGTACCTTTTGATTTTTGTATAGTCATGGCTTTTCTGTTCTGTCTTTCTTTCTGTCTAAAAGCCATGTACTGTATTTATAGATGATTGTTTTGAGGAAAAGAAATGATAGATCTTTTGTTCCGCTGCATTTGATGTTTTAGTAGCTCTGTCTGTGTTTGTCTGTTTGAGTTAAATGTTTGGAAGATTCAGTTCCGAACCAAATTCCAAAGCTAGATCCTAGTTAGTGCTTCTCTCTCTCGTCGCGGCCCGGTGCAAACGGGATCCGTCTCGTCTCGGGTTGGGTCGTGACAAGCTTTTTTGGTATCAGAGCAATAATTTTGGAATTTAGGAATTGTGTGAAACATAGCTATAGGAAGTGATCAGTAAGTCTATCTGGGGGGTAGTTTTGGTTTGTTCGGCTTTTTATTGTGTTGTTTTTGTGATAGTTTTCCGGATTTTCTGGATTTTTCTGTATGGATCAGCCAGACCCAGACATGACAGACTGGCAGAGTTCTAGTCAGGCAGCACCAGTGGGGAGTACAGCCCCAGTGGTCGGTGCTGACACACTTTCACAGTTTGCTACGCTTGTTGCTCAGATGATGAGCGAGACTCAGAGCAGAGCTTCTACTGTTAGATCTGATGATCTTGACAGATATTTGCAGTTATTTTTGAGGTTGAAACCTCCGAGATTTGAGGGCGCTGTTGAGCCCAGAGCAGCCGAGGAATGGCTGAGGAGATTGGAGAAGACCTTTGACGGAATGCAGTGTCTGTCAGACAGGAAGGTACCGTTGGCAGTTTTTCTGTTGGACGGAGAGGCTGAGCACTGGTGGGAAGGCCAACAGGCAGCCAGATTTCAGGGCAGACTGAACTCTTTGATTACTTGGGAAGAGTTCACTGAGGTATTTCGAGATTGGTTTGTTCCTCCTTCTGCACGACAGCAGATGCAGGAGACTTTTCTGAGGCTTGTTCAGGGGAGCAAGACGGTGATGCAGTACGAGGCTGAGTTTACTGCATTAGCTAGGTACGCTCCACAGCTGGTTAGCACTTCTGCTGAGAGGTGTTATAGATTTCTGAGGGGATTGCGAGATACCTTGAGGCAGCCCCTGATACCGTTCCGGATCACTGCGTTCTCTGAGCTTGTGGAGCGAGCTCGTCTGATAGAGAATGATTTGATGGCTACTCAGCAGCGATGGACTGCGAGTAGGAAGAGATTTGGAAGTGAGGCTTCTGGTAGTGGTTCCTCTGGAAAGAGGAGATTTGTTTCTGGTTCTGGATCTGGAGATTCCAGGAGGAGCGGAGGGTCATCTGGTACTGTTACCAGTACGACGAGTTCGGGATCAGTCAGTTCGACACCTGTGTGCCAGAACTGTGGATGACGACACTTTGGCCAGTGCTATAGGATGGATGGTCTGTGCTTCCGATGTGGTCAGTCAGGACATCGGATTGCAGAGTGTCCACAGATGAGATTTGATCAGCGTTCGGAGTTCCGATCTGAGGGCTTTGTCAGACCTGCCGGTTCAGCAGCAGGAAGACCGAGGACTGTTCTTCCACGCCCTGAGGGATTTGCTGGTAGAAGTGGTGGTTCTAGTTCTGCACCACGGAGACCACCTATTGTTCAGAGGGAGCAGAGTAGTTCTGTTGCTTCAGCTCCTGTTCCAGTTCAGCCATGAGTTTACAGCTTGAGTCAGCAGGAGGCTCGAGATGCTCCCGATGTTGTGACAGGTACGATTTACATTTCTGATCAGCCCTGTCGTGTTTTGTTTGACTCTGGAGCGAGTCATTCTTTTCTGTCCGAGCACTGTTTTGAGATTTTGCATTTGGACTCGTTTTTTCTTCTGATTTCTTTGTCTGTGATTTTACCGGCTGGGAATCCTTTGATTGCTCGACAGTTTTATTTGTGTGAGATTGCGATTTCTGGCAAGAAGTGGAAATCAAGTTTGATTCGGTTGCCGATTTCTTCGTATGATGTGATTCTGGGCATGGATTGGCTGAGTCAGTATGAAGCCCAGATAGACTGTCTGAAGAAGCAAGTGAGTTTGCTTATGGCTATAGAGAGAGTTGTATTTCAGGGATTACGAGGTGTTCTCTCCAGTCTGATTTCTGTGTTGGAAGTGAGCAGGATGTGGAAGAAGGGATGTCCAGTATTTTTGGCTTCGGTGCGGGATCTGAACCTAGAGGTTGGTTCTGTTTCTGAGATCCCAGTGGTACGGGAGTTTGTTGATGTTTTTCCTGAGGAGTTGGTTGGTTTACATCCGGATAGAGATGTGGAGTTCTCTATCGATGTTTTTCCGGGTACCGCTCCGATATCGAAAGTTCCGTACAGGATGGCACCGAAAGAACTTTCTGAGTTGAAAGTTCAGCTTCAGGAGTTGGTTGACAGAGGTTTTGTACGTCCTAGTGTTTCGCCCTGGGGAGCACCTATTTTGTTTGTGAAGAAGAAGGACGGTACACTCCATATGTGTATTAATTACAGAGATTTGAACAAGGTCACGATCAAAAACAAGTATCCTTTGCCTCGGATTGACGACTTGTTTGATTAACTTTCTGGATCTTCGGTATTTTCGAAGATTGATTTGCGATCCGGATATTATCAGGTGAAGGTGAAGGAAGCTGATGTGGTGAAGACAGCTTTCAGTACTCGGTACGGGCACTACGAGTTTTTGGTTATGCCTTTTGGGGTAATCAACGCGCCCGCTATTTTCATGGATCTGATGAACCGAGTATTCAGGGAGTATTTGGATCAGTTTGTGATCGTCTTCATTAAAGATATTCTGGTATATTCTGCATCTGAGGATGATCATGCCAGACATTTGAGGATTGTGTTGGAGACTTTGAGGAGGCATCAGCTGTATGCCAAGTTCTCCAAGTGTGAATTCTGGTTGAAGAGCATTTCATTTCTGGGGCATGTGATTAGCGGAGAAGACATTTCTGTAGATCCCCAGAAGATTCAGGTAGTTGCTGATTGGCCAAGGTCGACTACGGTATTTGAGGTACGTAGTTTCTTGGGCATGGCCGGGTATTACAGGAAGTTTGTGAAAGGATTTTCACAGATTTCGACGCCTCTGACGAGACTGACTCAGAAGTCAGTTCCTTTTGTTTGGACACCGGAGTGTGAAGCTAGTTTTCAGAGATTGAAGGATTGTTTGACTTCAGCTCTAGTACTAGCACTTCCGTCAGGTACGGAAGGATTTCAAGTGTTCAGTGATGCTTCACTGAAAGGACTGGGTTGTGTCCTGATGCAGCATGGTCAGGTAATTGCTTATGCATCTAGACAGTTAAAGCCACATGAGAAGAATTACCCGACACATGATTTGGAGTTAGCTGCAGTAGTTTTTGCTTTGAAGATTTGGCGTCATTACCTGTATGGCGTCATATGTGAGATCTTTACTGATCATAAGAGCCTGAAGTACATTTTTACTCAGAAGGATCTGAATCTGAGACAGAGAAGGTGGCTCGAGTTGATCAAGGACTATGATTTGACTATTCAGTATCAGCCTGGTAAGGCGAATGTGGTAGCGGATGCTTTGAGCAGGAAGTCTTCTGGCTTATCAGGTATGCAACTTACTTTTGATGACTTACTAATTCGTGATTTGGAATGATTGCAGTTGGAGGTGATTTTTTCCAGTGATTTGGATTTGGCTCAGATGTGTATTCAGTCTACTTTGGAGACAAGGATTCAG
Source organism: Dendrobium huoshanense (assembly GCA_016618105.1). Taxonomy (NCBI): domain Eukaryota; kingdom Viridiplantae; phylum Streptophyta; class Magnoliopsida; order Asparagales; family Orchidaceae; genus Dendrobium; species Dendrobium huoshanense. Next base: position 47,072,113 of record CM028348.1, read on the forward strand.
GAAGCCTAGAAGTCAGATTCTGATTATTCAAAGTTGATTGCACAGATTGGATCTGGTAAGACTCCTGAACTTCGAATTTCTGATTCTAGTGCTATTTTCTGTAAGAACAGGTTGTGGGTACCTGTGTTTCGAGATTTGAGGCAGGAGATTCTGTATGAATCTCATCATTCAGGCTACACTGTACATCCAGGCAGTGGTAAGATGTACGCTGATATGAAGCTTTTATTTTGGTGGCCTGGAATGAAGAAAGATGTGACAGAGTTTGTGTCGAGATGCGAAGCCTGTCAGTTGGTGAAGGCAGAGCATCAGCGATCAGGTGGATTGTTGCAGTCGTTGCCTATCCCTGAGTGGAAATGGGAGGAGGTAACTATGGACTTTGCGATGGGTTTCCCTCGATCTAGACAAGGGCACGACGCCATTTGGGTGGTTGTGGATCGATTGACAAATCCGCTCATTTTCTTTCGATTAGACAGACGGATTCAGTTGATTGCTTGGCACAGATATATGTGAAGGAGATAGTCAGATTGCACGGTGTGCCTCACGTGATTATTTCTGATCGAGATGGACGTTTTACTTCCAGACTTTGGAAAGGCATTCAGCAAGGCTTGGGTACGAAACTGCATTTAAGTACAGCCTTTCATCCTCAGACAGATGGACAGTCTGAGAGGACTATTCAGGTGCTGGAAGATCTGTTGAGACTTTGTATTCTGGACTTTAGCGGAAGCTGGGAAGATCATATTCCGCTGATTGAGTTTGCTTATAACAACAGTTTTCAGTCCAGTATCGGTATGGCACCGTACGAGGCTCTGTATGGCAGGAAGTGCCGTACTCCTTTGACTCTGACGGAGGTCGGAGATAGACAGGCTTTGGGGGCCACTTTTGCTGATGAAACCGCTCAGAAGATCAGTTTGATTAGAAAAAGATTGAAAGCTGCTCAAGATCGATAGCAGAAGTATTACAATCAGAAGCACAGGTTTGTCGAGTTTCAGGTTGGTGACTTTGTGTATGTCAAAGTCAGTCCGATGAAGGGTGTGAGCAGATTTGGTCAGGTGAGCAAGCTTAGTCCAAGGTATGTTGGACCTTTTGAAATTTTGGAAAGGATTGGAAAAGCTGCTTACAGATTATTGCTTTCTGATTCTATGCCAGATGTGCATAACGTGTTTCACGTATCCACTCTGAGGAAGTGGGTATCCGACTCTGGAAAGAAGGTATCAGTTGATGAGGTTGAGATTCAGGAGAATCTGGCGTACAAGGAAGAGCCAGAGTTGATTTTGGCGTACGACGTCCGAAAGTTAAGAAATAAACAGATTCCGATGGTTAAAGTCCAGTGGAAGCACCGGACTGCACGGGAAGCGACGTGGGAGAAGGAGTCTGACATGAGACAGTCGTACCCGTACTTGTTTGACTGAGATTGGATTGGTTAATGTCGAGGACGACATTTTTCTGAGTTAGGTAGATTGTAATATCAAGATCTGCTCCAGGATCATCCAGGACGATCTGGGATCGTCCTGGGACGATCAGTTTAGAATGTGCTCCAGAATTTGCCCAGATTCATTCCAGGTGATTTTCTATAGGCATCGTCCAGGCCGATCGAGGACATCGGCCAGGCCGATTGGCACTGTAGAAAATATCGGCCAGACAATAGCCCTGGGAGTTGTCCAGGACGATCCTTTTGGTCGGATCGTCCCGGGACGATCTGGCGATCGGCCGGGCCAATCTGAAGATGATTTAAGGGAAATCTGTCATTTGAAGAGAGAGAAATTTTATAAAAATAAATATCTGATTTTCGATCTGAGGAGAGAGAAAAAGAGAAAATTTGGAAAAGTTGATTTCGGGAAGACGCGGAGCGGTTTTCGTTCGAAGAGACTGTTGAGGATATTGCTGTGCACGAGGTAAGGCACATTCCGCCTTTCTCAATTTTCAGAACCGTCGTGTTTGGCGGTATTTTCTGTCCGGATTTTTTTTCCGTTAGCGATTTTCGTCCAAATCTTTTGATCGGTTCAGTTTTTACCGCGTAACTTTTTGTATATCATTGCCGTGCCGGGTGTGCACGTTTTGACTATATTTTGAAGATTTTTGTCCGGGTACTTTTGATTCGACTGTGTTTTTGGTCGACTGGATTTTTCTGTGAAATTGGAAATTATCTGTGCAGTAGAATAAAGGTTCTGAAATGTTGATATCTGTATTTTGTGCGAATTTGGTAAATTGTTATTTTCAGGAAAATTGTATAAATTCTGTATACTGCCGTTGTGCTGCCTGATTTTTGGGTAATTTCTGTTTTGTCCGGAAATCTTCTGATTTGATATGCTATCTATATATGCTATAAAAAGGGAGTTATAAGGGGCCTGGATCCTATGAGATTCAGTTAGTGTCTGGGAAATCTGAAATGAGCTCAATATGAAATCTGATATCTGTTCTGTTCCGGATCCGAGGAAATCTGTTTAGATGCTATAAGCACTATTTATGTATTCTGATGCTATAAGCACATCTGTTCTGATGCCGTGAGCATAAAGGGAGGCATAAGGGGCCTGGATCCTATGAGATTCAGTCAGTGTCAGGGAATTTAGCTATTAATTAAATATCTGATATCTGATATATGATTCTGATATGATTTTGTTCTGTTCCGATATGATCTGTACGATTCTGATTCTGTTGATCTGATATGTCTGATCTGTTCTGTTTCTGATTTGATACGACTTCTGTTTCCGTACAGTTCTGTTTGATTTGATATCTGTCCGATTCCGTTCTGATTTTTGTACGGATTTGTCTGATGTTTTGGTTTTGAGATTCTAAGGATTTTGATTGGAGGTTTGTTGCTTTACTGAGTTGTTGAGCTCACCCTTGCTTTCTAGTGGTTTTCAGGTTCTGGGAAAGGGAAGGAAGTCTAGGATTAGATTTCAGAGTCTGATCAGTATAGGTATTGTTTTGTACCTTTTGATTTTTGTACAGTCATGGCTTTTCTGTTCTGTCTTTCTTTCTGTCTAAAAGCCATGTACTGTATTTGTAGATGATTGTTTTGAGGAAAAGAAATGATAGATCTTTTGTTCCGCTGCATTTGATGTTTTAGTAGCTCTGTCTGTGTTTGTCTGTTTGAGTTAAATGTTTGGAAGATTCAGTTCCGAACCAAATTCCAAAGCTAGATCCTGGTTAGTGCTTCTCTCTCTCGTCGCGGCCCGGTGCGAACAGGATCCGTCTCGTCTCGGGTCGGGTCGTGACACTAAGTTTAACACTTTAATGGCAAAGGAAATTATAAACAACACTTAGCTCAATTTAAAATGACTTATAGAAATATTGGAGGCATTGATGCTCTACTATTCTATTTATTTATTAGTAGTTTGACTGCGACGGCTTTTGAATGGTATATTAAACTTCCTAATAATTTTGTCAAGATTTTTATATAATTTAAAAATATGTTCATGAAAACATTCGTCAGTACCGACAAGACTACTATTGCGGACCTTGCCTTAGAAAAATGAAAAAATGGTGAGTCAGTATCAAAGTACATCACTCATTGGCATAATATGAGTATGAAATAAGAAAAATAATTGGAAGAGGAGCACATCGTTCAACTGCTAATGGAAAACATTGATGATAAGATGTTATCATTTTTATACATAGACTCAATCAATAGTTATCAGGAGCTACTGGACAGAGTAGCTAAATTTGAAATGTTTAATTTATATAAGTCTGAATATCATCGAGATAAACCTCAAAAAAATAAGGCTATGGACATTAGAAGAGACGAGATATATTTTGCATCATCTTTAAGAATTGATAAAGAAAAATAATATACTCCTAAATATGATAAAGGAAAGAAGTATGTCAAGCCTAAACCCCAGTCAAAATTAGTATTGAGAGGAAATGACAAGCCTCAAACTTTTTGTAATGGAGAAGAACATTCAAGGCTAAGAATTTGTGATCGTGTCACATCCCTTAAAGAAAAAATGAATAAAGAATACTATTTTAAATGGAAAACTATGGAAAAATTATTTAAGAAATCCCTTAATGTTGGTCTTAAATTACTATAGTGTAAAAGACCAAATAAGCTGATCAGAAAGATAATCCAAATTATTGCTCGTATCTCCTAATTATTAGTCACCTTATTGAAAATTGTTGTCTTCAAAGATTAGCTTGAAAAGAAATACAGAGATGGTGAATTCATGATATCAAATAGCATTTTAGTTCACCTAGAAAAGGAATTTATAAAGGTGATTATATCTTTGCCTATACCATTAATTAAGAAAGGTGAAAAACTAAATAAAAAAATGGTTCCATAAAAAGAGGAATGACAGACCGAAATCTCCTAGAAAATAATAAAGATGATCAAAGAATTAGGAGTCCCTGGTATAAAATAGAAATCTTATACAAACGAGTGTTTGAATTAAAAGAAAATTCAAATTCAGGTGCATTTACTTCCAAGTCATTGACTCGAAGGCATGTTAATATGAAATGGTCCTATAAGGCATCCTCCAAGAAGTCCAATAACTTGAATAAGCACAACAAGAAGAAAAAGAAGAAAACTGTACTTCAAAAGATCATCACTAATTTGGAGGATTATCATCAACCATTAAGGAGGCCTATAACACTTATAGCTTTTATGTCCGAACTTCAAATAGACTAATTAGAAGTGGAAGATGATGAACAAGAAGATGAAGAATCACTCCATGTAGAAACATATCGAGTCGTCTCAATAAAATTGAATGCATGCCAAAGAAATTTTTTTGAAGATCACGATAGGGATCAGACGACAATGTATCCTACAAAAATGAATAAGAAAGATGAACCTAAAAATATTATATCAGTTAAAAAAAAATTATGCTGATAAAATAATATCTAAGTTATGTCTGATGGTGTTGCAAGTATATAATAACTCAGAAGAAGAGTTATATTTTCCAAGTGATGTTGAGTCAAACAAACAAATAGCTTCATGCATGGAGTGTGCAAAACTAAATGAAGACTCTAAACATACAACAAAATCTTCTAAAGAAAATAAGATTGACCCTAAGGAAAATACTTCATCAAATGAGGCTAAGTCAAATGAAGTGGCTCAAGTACAATTATGAAGAGGTAAAGTGTTGTCACCACCACTAAAAAAGGGGTTATCAAACATTGATAAGAAAAAGGATATAGTCATCAACAAAGAAATCATCCCTAAAGATCATAAGAAGATATAAGATACAAATAAAATGGTATAGTATAATATCATTTCCTATTTAAGAAAATCCCAACAAAGCTCAATGTATATGAAGCTCTTCTAATATCAAAAGATCTTTTAGAATCTTGATATAGGTTCTCAAAAATCCAGAGAGATATGAAACATATTTTGCAGAAATATATTTGAACGAAGTTCTTCATGCTAGAAATGAACATGTTGTTACATTCTCTAAAGAAGATCTCATATTAGGAACAACAAAACATAATCGTACTCTATATATCGCAATAGAAAGTGACGGAAACATAATAAAGAGAATCTTGATTTACCCTGATTTTTTTATAAACCTCATGAGTTTGTGCACACTAAGATCATTATCCCTAGATATTTAATATCTTGTGCCATATAAACTTATGGTGCACGACTTTAATGAGAAAGGAAAAAACTGTAGGGTCATTTGTTGTTCCCCTTAAAATTGGAGAACTATATATAGAAGCCAAATTTTATATTATTAATGTATACACTTCATTCAAGGCACTCTTGGGCAGACCTTAGCTCCATGAGAAAGGTCTTATTCCATCAATTATGCACCAATGCATGAAATATCTAAAGAATGGAGAAGAGTTACAGATTTCTGGAGATATACAATCCTTCGCAATCAATGAAGGAAAAATTTATGATGATGCAAAATACTTCATTCCAAATGAAGTGAAGCTAATAAAATCTTTTACAGTTGAAGCATCTATCTTATGGAGTACAAAATAACCCCAATAAGTCAAGAAAAAGCAGGCAGAAAGAAAGAGCATGACACCAAATCTTCCTAAAAGGGATAATACATTGCCTAAATCAAATAAAGATATACTTCATTTAGGAAGTGACATAGAAGAAGAAGATGATACCTCAAATACCTACAAGCCTAATAGTACAAATAGGGAGTCATATATTGTTTCAAGAAAAATGAATAATATGTCATTTTCAGAAAATACTTTTGTAGTTATATTGATTCCTCCATAATATTTTAGAGAAATCGTATCCCAAGGGGTTCATAATGTTAAAGAGCTTAAAATATTTTATGTACCTCCCCTACGTAGAAGTTGTTCATCGAGAAGCTTGTTTTATAAATTTGGAGAGTATCAAGAAGGGAATATCGATGGACTTGGGAATTTCAATGAAGATGCAGAGATAATTCCTATAAAAATGCCTAGATATTATCCAAAATGAATTCAACAAATGATACAAAAAATTAGAGTTCATAATAGGGTTACTTGGCAACAAGCACTTTTCTTTCAAAGAATGTGGTGTCAAGAATTATCAAAGATGAGTAGTCGTGATACAAAAGGCCTTAGATTTATCATAGTAGAACATACTTAGAAAAAATATATTTTATATGATAATTGATAAATGTCTAACTATTAAAAATGCATATACAAATGAAGAGAAAGATATGGAAGCTAAACTTACACCAGAAGAACTTGAAGATAGTGGACATGGCGCTATTATGGATGAGATGAAGGAAATAAACTTGGGAACCGATGAGGAACCTTATCCGACCTTTATTATTGCTCTTCTCTTTAAGAATAAATTTGAAAAAATAAAAACATTACTCAGTGAATTCAAGTCCCGCTTTGGTTGGACATATAATAAAATGTCAACTTATCCCTTGATATATTTGTTCAAAAATTAGCCATCAAACTTAGTGCAGTACCTATTAAGAAAGCTCTAAGACAAATATGGTTAGAGATTGAAGAGCAAGTGATCAAAGAAATCAAGAAGCTTATCAAAGTAGGTTTCATTCGAGAAGAAAAATATGTTGATTGGATGTTAATATTGTCCCAATGAAAAAGAAGAATGGATAAATTCATCTATGCATCGATTTTTGAGATCTTAATAAGGTGTGTCCAAAAGATGACTTTCCTCTTCTAACATCAAAATTATTAGTTTACAATACGTCCAATGATGATATATTCTCATTTATGGATGGGTCGTATGGATATAATCAAATCAAAATGGCACCTAAAGATGAAAAACATTCTTCTTTCAGGACTTCTATCAATATATTTGATATACAGACATGCCCTTTGGCTTAAAGAATGCTGGAGCTACATAGCATAGAGTTATGACACATATAATTGATGAGCTTATCCACTAGAAGGTTGAATGCTTTGTGGATGATCTTATTTTAAAAATTATATATAAAAAAGGTAGCCTTGGAGATTTGAGAATTGTATTTGAAATGATTAGAAAATTCAATCTAAAAATGAATTCAATCAAATGTGCTTTCGAAGTTTCCCCAAAAACGTTTCTTTGGTACATTATATGTCATAGAGAGATTGAGGTTGATTCTAACAAAGTCAAGGCAATTATAGAAATATCGGCTCCAAAAACTCTATGTCAGCTTTATTCTGTACAAGAATAAATTACATTTATACATCGGTTTATCTCAAATCTATCAAGCTGATATCAAGCATTTGCAAAGCAGATGAACAAGAATGCTCATTTTAAATGGGTTGATGAATGTCAAGAAGCTTTTGATAGTATCAAGAGTTATCTATTAAGTCCTGTTGGTGGAATTTTGAAAACTAGTTTTGAAAATATTGATTTTCTTTGGGAGTTAAAGTTAAATTCTAATTCTAAAGTCGAATCTTCTTGTTAGAAAGAATATATCACCTCGAAAGATGAAAATAAAATTTCATAACGATGTTCACATTTAGAATTATGAAATTCATCTTGAATATCGTGACCGGATGCTAAAGAGAACTTTATACGGCCCCGAAGGGTCAAAATGAGGTTCAACTGAATATCCAGCTACAATATTCAAGAAGTGTGATCGTTAGGTTCACATCCAAAGCCTTATCAAAGAAAGATATATCTCCCCGAAAGGATAAAATATCATTCGATGATAATTCTTTGAATATGATAATAATGATCACTAATATTTTAAATTTTCCCAAAGAAATCCAAATGAGTTTTGAAAATCAATTTTTAAAATCAGGTGCGTGTGTGGTTCTAAATCTCCTACGAGCGCAAGCCCTCGTAGTTAATTACATCGTAGGGAGATAGAATCCCCTTCCCACGAAAACTCTCGATTAAAATAAGAACAAAATTTTGTTAGATATTCTAGGAGTAATATCAAAAATTGAATAGAATCTTTTAGAGAATCAAAAGGGAGTGGATCAAAATTGAACAGTTATTAACAGAATCGAAGGAAGAGAGGTAGGGGACACTTTGAGATTCCGAAACCATCCAGAAGTGTCCCGACCTAGTCTAAATGTTGGGCTTTACATTTTAGGATTGAAAAAGAAATTTAATTTGAGTTGGACATTTTATTAGAAATTTGGGACTATATTCCCGAAATTGGGGTCTTATAATCAAAGATCTGCCCCGGATCCTAAATCTAATTTGGATGCTAGACCACAGTCGCCCGAACCTAACTAATGTAGTACAGAACCTGGTCTTACCCTGGTCTGGATTGGGGAGCCAGCTCACCACCTAATCGATTTAAAAGAGATGAGTCTGATCTTTTTATGAAAGAGTGGTAGGGACGTTGTACTTAAAGTTTTGGAGAATTGGGGCCGACATCTAGAAATTTTCCTAATTGGCCCCTTTGACTTATGTTGGGTGCTAAAATGCTAAAACTGATGCATTTAAAATTTTTGACTCTTTTAATTTGTATCTAATGCAATGCATGCTAGTTAACAACCTCAAATCAAGTATGCTTGAAATTTTAAAAACAGGCTTAGAAAATAATTTTTTAGAAGACTTGACTTCCCCAGGTCCGGCACCTCGTCCTCATAGGTCAGACTATTCGGACTCTACCCGCAGGTGGGGAAGGGTCTAAAACAAGAAAAGAAAGAGTGCAAAAATATGCATGCGACCCCGGGGGCGATCCCCGACTAATTCCCTAGATTCGTTATCTTTCTATGTTATTTAGACTCACTAAAATTTTAGACTTTTAAAGTTATGAATATAAAACTTTCACACCCTCACGAGCTTCACGTATCCAGGCGAAAACAAAAGCGGCACACAATCGCTAAAAAACTAAGAAAAACAGGCAATCCTAAAGGCAATCAATTCAACACATTGAATATAAATTAATTAATTAATAAATGTCCATAGGCAAAGTTGCCTTGCTTATTACAAACTAGAATTTTGCAGAAAGTAAAGTGGTCGGGCACCACTGACAACAACCCGGATTCTAAACCTAGTAATGACGCAAGTAGTTTTGAGTGGGATATTCTCAATCTTCAAATCTTTAGTCTTGTTCTTATTTGGGCTCATTTTGCTTCAAGCTCCTTTGATTCTTCGTCCTGGACTACCCAAATGGATAAGAGGGCAATTCCTTTAAGGGGAAGGCCACTCTTTCCTCTTTGGGTAGGGAGGAGTATGGCCCAAATTTGAATCTCCAAATAAAAAAGGTCTACTTCCCTTAGGGGCATCCTTTTCTCTTCAGAGTCCAAGCTTTGGACCTATATATCCCAACTCAAAGTTGACTTTCACAACACTTAATAATTACACAAATTACATTTATTTGAAAATAAAATCTAGACTGACCTGCAGGGTTATCCTAAGCAGTTAATAAATAAGATGCAGTTATTCCCAAGCAGTTATATATATGCATAAAAGAAAGTAAAACACACTGGCCACGCTCTTTTTATTTGGGGGCTTTAGCAGCTGAAGCACCTGTGCAAGCAGTTATGATAATTGATAATAATTTTTTTATTGATTTAGCCCCCTTTTATTACCCTGCATGAGCGTGGCCACCTGCAAAAAATTATGTGAACATCCAGATCGTACCTAACCTAAGGGTAATCTAGTTGCCAAACACATCAGTCCATCCACAGAGTGCAGAAAAGTAAACAGACACAGCAAGGCAAGTTCATCCACAACATGCAGTGAAAACCATGTAAAATCCGACACACAGTAGTAAAGTAAACACCGGCCTAACCTAGATCTAGAGTTGGTTGTCCTGACACATCATCTAAAGTGTGTGTGAAAGGTCGTGTGGCTGGGGTAGATCCTAAAGAGGGTGATTAGTTAGAGTTGTCTAGAAAAGTTCTAAATTTGTTAAGGCTCAAAAGGGGATTTTGGTTAAAATTTAAATATTAATAGATTAAGAATTTTAATTAAACATATTTTAAAAGTTAATTGACTACTACCTTTGTTTCGCACCGGAACGTGAAGTTTATTTCACCTTCCTTGGGGCTAAGTTAATAGCCTCGTAGGCCTGGGTTACCCAGTAGCAATCGGGGTTGATTAAGTTATTTTAAATTTGTTGAAATTAAAGGAGTGGATTGATATTAAAGGGAGTTGATTACTGATTTTAGTGGGTTGGTTGAGAATTTTAATGACCTATTAGAAGAATTTTAAAGGTTGGAGAAATTAACATGTTTTAAAGAGTTATCTGGATACACTAACTAAGGGGTTGAAGTTCGGCTTTCAAAACTAGAGTTAATCTTAAGGGTTTCAGATTTTTAATAAATACTAGACTTAGTTATGAGTTATTAGACAGGTGGCACACTCAAGTTGGAGTTTTCTATAAAAAGTTATGATTTTTAGAAGTTTTGGCCCGTTCTGACCTAAGGTCACCTAAGATGCTGATTCCTTGGTTTTAGCTAAATTATGAAGGTTTGATGTTTCTAGGAAGTGATGAATTCTAATTGAAGTCACTATCCACTAAGTTGATTAATCAAAATTTTTCTATAGTTAAGAGTGAATTCTAGGAATTTTACACACTCGTAGGGATTATCAAGTTACTACGACTAAGGGGTCTGCTTAAGGATTTGAACCCAAATGAGCCCTAAACTCCTTGGGATCAATTCCAAAGGTCATAAATGACCTAAGGACAGATCAACAAGAGTTCAAGACCCTTTTGGGATTTTTAGGATTAATTAAAATTGGTTAACCCTTTGATTTATCTAATGACTAAATTAAAATCAATCTAGAGATAAATTTAAGAGGGTTTCAATTCTTATTGATTAGGGGATTAACTAGGGACAATTATGGACATCTTAATGGATTTTATAAATTAAGAATAGTTCATTATCAATTGATTAGGGTTAAGGCTATTTCTAGGAACGATTTTTTTTAGGCTCCTACTTGGGGAACCAAATGAACTCCAAATTTGATGTAATTTGGACCATAGGATCACCTAAACCTAAGGACTAAACCCACCAAATTTGAGCTCAATTGGAATACTCTAAGGTGGTTAACTAAACCACCCAAGGTGAGCTCTAAGTCACCTTCAAATCACTATAGGGGTATATCCTAAGCTTGGATTGGGGCAAAGTTAGTGGCTCTATACTCCTTATCCTACACATCATCATCACACCAAAAATCACACCCTAAGTCCCATTGGATAGGTCTATATCCCTTCTTGAATTTAAGGGTCAAACCATGACCCTTAAACTTAAAAATTAGGGAAAATGCCCTTGACATTTTAAAATGGAGAGATAAAATTTGGACATGTCAAAAACATGTCCAATTTCAATCTCCCAAAACTCCAGACCTGGTGGACATGTATTTAAAAAGTAATTAAATAAATTCAAAAAATGCTCAAACTAAAATTAAACCTAATATTGACCTAACCAAGGTCTGGAACAATAGGGCTTTTGTAGTGCTCCCTGAGACCTTTCCAATGAGCCTAAGAATACCTAATTTGGACAAGTATGCAAGGAGTTATGAATTTTTGAAGATCCCTTGAATTTCTGGATTTATTAATCCGGCAATTACACAGTCAGCAGCCGTTACCACGCGTCGTGCGTCGATTCGCCAGGCAATGATTGGCGCTAATGGTTAACGGCAGGTTTAATGACAGTTGTTGGATGGCGGATCAAACGGCTGAGATTAACAACGCTCCGATACCGCGGGATTTAATCCGAGCCGTTGATCAAGATCAACGGCTGGGATTTTGTCTTCAACCTCCCGCTTGTATCCGAGACCGCGGGGCTTCTTCGGCTTGATCCGGGCGATCCCGCCGGTGAACTCCAATGAAATTTCACAGGGAGGATTAGGATGGTGGGAACATTCAATCCAACGGTGGAAATCCGTTGGGGTGAAGGTTTCCTTCACACTTGACCAAACTACCGAGCTAGGGAGCTCGAGATGGAGAGATTACCGCAGAGAAGGCCTCAACGAATGAGCTTCTCTATCAGGGAGCTTCAGGGGAAGGTGGTGAATAGTTCTCCTTCAGGCGTCGGGATCGACGGACGGCCGGAGGTGCGACTTTGAGCGGAACGCTGAAGGCTTTCACAGGCGCATAATCGAACTGAAGGAGGGATCAGTCTCTGCGCTCGAAGGAAGCTTCTGGGAGTTTGAAGGAGCTCTGAGAATTGAATCAGAGCGAATGCCAATGCCCCGTGAAGTCTGGCAAGCTCAGGGGTATTCAGCCACCCTTCGGGAGCTTGGACGGTCGGGATTGAACAGGGGAAGGCTCGGATCGCTGCCAGGTGGACGATGGCGATGTCCAGGGGGGATCATGGAGATCAAACTGGTGGGCAGCATCCTTGAGCCAGGAATTGTCTGGGGGGACCACCGGAACTCAAATTCCATTGGCTCCGACCGCCGCCGGCCATGGTCTGGGTCGGGTTGACCGGGGGAGACCGATGGGGACATGCTGGAGCCAAGGGCGAAGTCAATTTGGCCTGAGGAGGCCTTGATCAAACTGGTGGTTGGGTTGGACCCAAACTTGCTCGGTTCGAGTTGAATCGAGCTCGATCTAGGTCAAGTCAGACCCTGGGTTTGGTATGGGAGATAGGTCTGGGTCTGGTGCACCCAATGCAAGTGGAATTTGGATCCAATTTGATCTGGGTTAAAAGATGGCTCGGGTTGATCCAAATCTGCTCGGTTCGGGTTGATTTGGGCGCAACCCAGGTCAGGCTAGACCCTGGGCTTGAGGTGGGAAGTGGGTCTGGGTCTTGTGGACCTAATGCAAGTGGCAATTGGGTCCAATTTGATTTGAGCTGGAAGATGGCTCGAGTCCAGGTGTTTTTGGCTACTTTGGGTTAGCCTAACTCTTGACCCAAGCTAGCCCAAGGCATGGGCTGGCTGGAGGGGGTGTATTGGACCTAGGGCCACCTATGGGAGGTGTTGGTCAGGTTCAATTAGGCTTAGATTGAGAGTTGGCTCAATCCCAAGTGCTTTTGGGCACTTTGGGTTAGCCTAATTCTTAACCCAAGTGAGCCCAAGGGTTGGGCTGATCAAGGAAGGTGTGTTGGGTCAATGGGAACTCAATAGCACCTTGATTTGGATTCAATTTGATTAAGATCAAAAGATGGCTCAAGGGATGCCTCTCTTTGGTCACTGGATCAAGCCATATGGCTAACCCAAGTGAACCCAAGGCTTGGGTTAGTAAGAGGAGTCTCTTGGGTACCCAAGGGGTCATCCCATGCATTCAAAGGACTTGGAATGGACTTGGTTCAAAAATTTGAAAGAGGAGAGGTGTATGGGTCCATGGGTCAAACTTGGTTGACTTGGTCAACCAGGTTGACCCAAGGTCTGGGTTTGAGTTCAACAAGTTGGGTTTGATATTTGAAATTCATTAAAAGTGGCTTCAAAGAGTTTTAAATTGATTTGGGTTGAAATGGCCATTTGAAATCCCATAAGGGTATTTTGGTCAATTTTGACCCATTAGTCAACTAGGGTCAAAAATAGATCTGAAAAATGCAGTTTACTACTCAGTGGGTTAAGATCAAGAGTCTGGAAGTGATTGGAGGATTTGATAAGGGCTCCAAGATCAAAATCTTCAAGGGGTTAGGTTCAGTGGCATGGGCTGTAAATATTTGAAGGTTTTACAGCCTTTGGATTTTAATTCAGATTCTGGGGTTAGAGACCTTAGAATGGGCTCTAAATTGGAAGGAAACCTCTAGAGACATGTCTTATCACTTTGTAAGTGATAGACCCTGAATCAGAGGCCATTTGACTGGGTTTTGAAATGTTTGAAAAATCTTTAAAAAAGGTCTTTAGGACAGGGCCTTAAGACTTTGAATTTGAATCTGGATTTCTGGATTTGGATTAGATTTTGAGTTTGGATGATCAATATTGGAGTATCCAAATCATTGGAAATCATGTAATGATTGTTAATGAATGGATATGGTCAAAGCTAGATCAAAGGTAGGATCAAAGTCTAGGTTGAAATTTGCATTCTCAAGTGGATTGGATCAAAGTTTGAATATGTTTGAAACTTGAATTAATTGGGATTTGAGTTGAATGAAGTTTGAGATTTAGATTAATCAAAGGTAGGAATTAAATTGAAGTTGGAGTTGATCAAAGGTAGGAATTGACTTGAGGTTGAAGTTGATCAAGTGTGGGAATTGATTTGAGTCTAGATTGATTCCAAAATCTAGAGGGGTTTTAGGATCTAGGATCTAAGGGAACCCTAGGCTCTAGAGTAGGCCCTAAGGTCTGGCTCTAGGAAAGGATCCTAAGGTCTAGAGTAGATCCTAGGATCTGAATCTAGGAAAAGATCTTAATGTCTAGAGTGGATCCTAGGATCTAGAACTAATCTGGAGTTTGGAAGGGCCTTAGTGACCTCATACAAAAATGAGGTCAACAAATGGACACCCAATGTGTGCGGTAGAAGGAACTTCTGCTGCACACATTGGCATTGGCCGAATAGAAGTGGAATCTCAAGGATACGAGGGGCGGTGATCTCCCAACCTCAGACCTATAGGATGCCAATGGAAGTCTTACACCTATTAGACAAGGAAAACTGGTGAAACCAAGGTAGGAAATTCCTGACCCTGGGTCTAAGGAAGGTCGTCACCTAACCTTAGGTCTACAGGATGCTGATAGAAGACTTACTCCTAGAAGACAAGGAAACTGGAAAAACCAAGGTAGGGAATACCTGACCTTGGGTTTAAGGAAGGGCATCACCAAACCATAGGCCTATAGGATGCTGATAAAAGACTTACTTATAATAGGCAAGGAAAACTGGAGAAACCAAGGTAGGGAATACCTGACCTTGGGTCTAAGGAAGGGCATCACCCAACCTTAGGCCTATAGGATGCTGATAGAAGACTTACTCCTAATAGGCAAATTAACTGGCAAACTAGGATGGTGCCACGAGGGGCGTACTCCACCACTAGCGAATGGTCATATGGGGAGGAAACTTGCTCCACACAGAGGACCGAAACTGGCAAACTAGGATGGTGCCATGAAGGGCGTACTCCACCACTAGCGAATGGTTATGTGGGGAGAAAACTTGCTCCACACAGAGGACCGAAACTGGCAAACTAGAATGGTGCCACGAAGGGCGTACTCCACCACTAGTGAATGGTCATGTGGAGAGGAAACTTGCTCCAGACAGATGACCAAAACTGGCAAACTAGGATGGTGCCATGAAGGGCGTACTCCACCACTAGCGAATGGTCATGTGGGGAGGAAACTTGCACCACACAGAGGACTGAAACTGGCAAACTAGGATGGTGCCACGAAGGGCGTACTCCACCACTAGCGAATGGTCATGTGGGGAGAAAACTTGCTCCACACAGAGGACCGAAACTGGCAAACTAGGGTGGTGCCACGAAGGGCGTACTCCATAACTAGCAAATGGTCATGTGGGGAGGAAACTTGCTCCACACAGAGGACCGAAACTGGCAAACTAGGATGGTACCATGAAGGGCGTACTCCACCCCTAGCGAGTGGTCATGTGGGGAGGAAACTTGCTCCATAAAGAGGACCGAAACTGGCAAACTAGGATGGTGCCACGAAGGGCGTACTCCACCACTAGTGAATGGTCATGTGGGGAGGAAACTTGCTCCACACAGAGGATCGAAACTGGCAAACTAGGGTGGTTCCACGAAGGGCGTACTCCACCACTAGCGAATGGTCATGTGGGGAGGAAACTTGCTCCACGCAGAGGACCGAAACTGGCAAACTAGGGTGGTGCCACGAAGGGTGTACTCCACCACTAGCGAATGGTCATGTGGGGAGGAAACTTGCTCCACACAGAGGACCGAAACTGGCAAACTAGGATGGTGCCACGAAGGGCGTACTCCACCATTAGAGAATGGTCATAGGGAGGAAACTTGCTCCACACAGAGGACCGAAACTGGCAAACTAGGGTGGTGCCACGAAGGGCGTACTCCACCCCTAGCGAGTGGTCATGTGGGGAGGAAACTTGCTCCACACAGAGGACCGAAACTGACAAACTAGGATGGTGCCACGGAGGGCGTACTCCACCACTAGCAAGGTGCGATCCTAAGGGAGGGAATGATCCGACCCTAAGGAGAAGGCGAAAGAGCATTAACAGGTGAAAGAACTTAAAAAGGAAAGAATCGAGTGGCGCATCAAGAAAGGGAAATTTTATTAATTGGTAAGATGAGCTACATCAAGCATAGTATTTCTTAAGGAAACGTCCATTGACAGGTAGCATTGGATGGTTTCCTTTATAATCTACTAACTAATACGAGCCTCCTTCGTAGACAGTCTCTATAACGAAGGGTCCTTTCCAAGTAGGTTCGAATTTGCCTCCCAACTTTTGATGGGCTAAGATAGGCCTCCGAAGGACCAACACCAAGTCTCTTGCTTGGAAGGTCCTAAGTCGCACTAGCTTATCGTGGGCTTGAACCATACGGGACTTATATAACTCTAAGCTTTGTTGAGCTTGGAGACGTCGCTCTTCAAGGCCTTCGAGTTCTTCCAACCGCAGTTTTGCATTTTGTTCATTTGTGATTTGGTTCTGAACTGCAATCCTGAGCGAAGGGATTTGTATTTCCAAGGGTAGAACGGCCTCAGATCCATACACTAGTGCAAACGGGGTGGATTGGGTTGGGGTTCTATAAGTGGTACGGTAAGCCCACAAAGCTTCCACCAACCGCTCATCCCACTATCGTTTGTTATCATCAAGGGTCTTTTTAACAATTTGCATCAAGGTTTTGTTGAAGGCCTCGGCCAATCCATTTGCCCGAGGGTAATAGATCGTCGAGTATCTCCAATCAATATTATGGCGCCTTACAAAACTGTTGATTTTTGTAGACTTGAATGCGGACCCATTATCGGATATGATTCTAAGGGGTACGTCGAATCGATATACGATATGGTCACGAAAGAATTTTAAGACATGGTGTGATGTTACGTTGCATAGGGGAATTGCTTCCGCCCACTTTGAAAAGTAATCAATTACTGCTAATATGAAACGATGACCTCTCGCGGAGGGAGAGTCAATCGGCCCAATGATATCTGTGCCCCAACTCTCGAAGTGCCACGAGGCTATCGTAGGGTGTAACACATTAGGCGGCTGATGTAAAACCACACCATGGATCTGACATTGATGACAGTGCTTTATCGTATTCATGCAATCGTCAATCATTGTAGGCCAGTAGTATCCAAGTCTTTTAATCTTCAATTTCATTTTTGGACCCGATTGATGTGCACCACATAGTCCCGAATGAACCTCATTGACAATCTTTAGGGCTTCTTGCTTGTCCAAGCAGCGCAGCCACATGTGATCGAAGGATCGACGGTATAACAAATTATTGACTAATGTGTATGATAGGGCACGTTTCTTAATCTGGTTGGAGAGTGATTTATCCTGGGGAAGCTTCCCTTCTTTAAGGTAGTCGATTAAGGGTCGTCTCCAATCGCCTTCTTCATTGGTTGTCGAAGAGGCAGAAAGGATCTAAAGGGGAGTCTTACTTATGTGTTCCAAATCTATAAGAGAGAGGGCTTTACGACCCTGAATCTCTATAGGGATGGAATCCTCCTCAGGACATGCAAATTCCTTTGCGAGTTTTGCTAAGGCATCCGCCGCGGAATTACTTCCACGGGGAACCCTATACAAAGTAGCAGTAGGAATTTGTTCCAACAAGTGAAGCATGTATTGGTGATATCTTAGGAGATTAGGATTCAAGACTTTATAAGTTCCGGCCACTTGGTTAATCACCAACTGGGAATCTCCAAATATCTTAATCTCTTTAATTTCCATTAGAAATGCAAGTTCCAAACCGGTTATCAGAGCCTCGTATTCAGCCTCGTTGTTTGTGCAGGGCTCCGATAAATGGTAGGAAAAATGCATCATTCCTTTCTCCGGCGTTATGAAAATTAGACCGACTCCAGCCTTTCCAGGAATTACAGATTGTTGGGTTGCATTCCTACGAGAGGATGCTGCCCCATCAAAATATAATTCCCAGATGGCCTCTCCAGATTCTCTCAAACTCATGACTTGTTCGTCGGGTAGATCATCGTTCAGAGGAGAATCTGCCGGCAGCGGGGGTGCTGCCAGAAAATTGGCGACAGCTTGTCCTTTCACAGCACGAAGGGGAGTGAAAGTAATCTCAAATTGCAGCAATATCATAGACCAACGAGCTAAGAATCCTGACAACGTAGGTCGGGTCATAAGATATTGCAAAGGATTAACTTTTGAAATTAAACTGATTGAGTGGGAGAGCATGTAGTGCCTCAGTTTTTGAGCTGCAAAAACTAGAGCAAGATAATGCTTCTCAATTGACGGGTATTGAATTTCGGTAGAAAGAAGTTTTCGACTAAGGTAATATAGAGCATTATCTTTCCCTTCGTCGTTGACTTGAGCCAACAGGGTGCCTAAAAACTCATCTAAGGCTGCAGTATAGAGAATTAACGGTTTTCCCGGAATTGGAGCTGCCAAAACTGGCGGATTAGAAAGATATTGTTTACTGTCATCGAAAGCATTTTGGCACTTCTCGTCCCATACAAACTTAGCGTCTTTCTTCACAAGGATAGAAAAGGGTTGACATCGCTCGGAAAGATTAGAAATAAACCTCCTTATATATGCCAATCTACCTTGTAGAGACCTTAACTAGGTAAGGCTCTTAGGAGATGGAATATTTAAGATGGCTTCAATTTTAGCAGGGTCAATCTCGATTCCGCAGTGCCTCACTACGAATCCTAAGAACTTCCCTGAGGTGACGCCAAAGGCACACTTAAAGGGATTCAGTTTCAAATCGTAGTGGCGCAACTGTTCAAAAACAACTCTTAAGTCACACAGGTGAGCCTCTTTAACCTTGCTCTTGACAACTAAATCATCAATATAGCACTCAACTTGATTGTGAATTAAGTCGTCAAAGATACAGGTCATGGCCCGTTGGTAGGTTGCTCCGGCATTTTTTAAGTCAAATGGCATCACCTTATAACAAAAGATTCCAATAAGGGTTCTGAACGCCGTATTTCTCTCATCTTCTGGGGCCATCTTGATTTGGTTATAACCCGATGAGCCATCCATGAATGAGAAAATGGCATGTGAGGAAGCAATATCCACCATGAGTTCTGGTATTGGTAAAGGGAACTCATCTTTGGGACATGCCTTATTCAGATCCCTATAATCGACACAAATCCGAATTTGACCATTCTTCTTTTGGACTGGCACGACGCTGGCTACCCAAGAGGGGTATTGCCCCTCTCGAATAAACCCGGCTTCAGCCAGTTTCTTAACTTTAGAAATGACTTGTTGTTCGATTTCTAAGCGCATGCGTCGAGGAGCTTGTTTGACAGGAATGACATCATGTCGAACTCCAAGTTTATGAACTACTACCTCAGCAGGTAAACCTGCCATTTCATCGTATGTTCAGGCAAATCAATCCCTAAACTCAGATAAAAGTTGGATCAAATCTTGGGTTTCACCCTCGCTCAATAGAGCACTTATGAAGATTGGACGGGGATCGTCATCGGTTCCCAGGTTAATTTCTTTTAATTCATCGACTGTCGATTTGATTCCTTCTTCTAATTCAGGGGGTGCATCCCGAACTTGAAGATCATCAGGATCATCTAAAGTCTCCAAATAGAGCCCGTCAAGAGGACATAAAGGATCTGTAGGGACATTTGGCGATTCAAGATGGTAAGTTATCATTAGGCAATACTCATCATCATCGAATGAACTAACAGTTCTAAAGCCAATACCACTTGTAGGATTATCCTTAGTTTTTGTTTTCCAAATATTTTCGTGGTATCTAGTCTGACCCTTAATCCATCGGTATGGAACAGAACCTTTAGAGAAAGTATTTTTCACACAAACAGGGAAGTAGTCGATGTTGCAACCCATGACCCCGAGTTTGAGTTTTTGATGATGCCAAATAATGAGTGTTTTGGAACTGTTTTTCATTGATTATTATTTTATTTGTTATTTTCCTTGAGCACTAACATTTCAGGAAGATCACAAGTGACTCAGGAAGAAAGGAAGACTCAAGACCGGGTAGATTAGGAGTATGAGTCAAACATTGTATTTTTTCATTTATTGTATTTTTACTTTATTGAGTCTGGCCACAAAATGCGTAAGAGTAATAATAACTATGCACACACACAGGGGGAGAGTTCTTTTTTAACTGCAAAATATAACTAAAATTTTCTCTGTAGATCGTACTGTACGATTTTATTTCGTACCATACGATCCAAGCTATGTGGACAATTCTGTGAATAGATCGTACTGTACGAAGTCTTTCGTATTGTACGATATGTTCAAATCTAAAACCCTAGCCGTGACTTAGTTTAAGTGATTTTGCGCCGTTCGTACTGTACGAACAGGTTCGTACTGTACGATCCATTTTTAATACTTACTTAAATTAACCCGTGATTAGTGCATGTAATCCAGGCCTAATGAAAATTTGAACATCGTACTGTACGATAGTAATCGTACCATACGATGAACAGAGACGACATCCGATCGTCCAGACCATCGTCCTGTATGAATAGTATCTTGTTGGATCGTACCGTACGATATTATATCGTACAGTACGATTTATTTTTGTAATGTTCGTACATCTTCGTACCAGGATGACGGCTGTTTATGATGATCATACTGTACGATCTTGAATCGTACTGTACGAACAGTAACGGCTACTTTTGAAATCAGAGTTTTTTGGAGCCCGTTTTTAGATGTCAATCAAGTCTTTTTGGGTAAGATTTACAGAGGGGGTGAACGTGGTTAGAGAGGGATTCCAAGGGAGAAAACTCTAGAGAAATTCTTGAGGGTTGAGAGAGGAAGGAGGAGGTGAGCATTGTGAGGGAGAAGAGGTGTGAGGGAGATCACACGGTTGCTCCAAGCTTGCTGCATCTTGCTCTTCCTGTGGCCCGAGAAGGATTTGAGGAAGGATCTCCAAGGGAAAGGCTCGTCTACATCCGTTACCTCGAGGTTCTCTGCCTTCTCCAGGAGGGAGAAAAACGAGAAGGTTCTCTGTCATTGCCAAGAGGGTGAAAATAGAGTTTGGTATTCCACCACGCCGGGTTGGTGAAAGGGAGGTTTGTACAGGCTTCTCCGCCTTGCCGAGGGGGGCAAAAGGAGAACTATTTTGATAGTGAAAATCCCGGAGTGGAGGACTCCGGGGAGTGGACGTAGGTCATATTTTGACCGAACCACTATAAAATTCTTGGTGTGTTCTTTCCTTATTGTTGTTTACTTTTTGCTTGCATTTTAAATTTGTCATTTCTATTTCATGTGAAATTTTGTGAAAGAAAAATTGCATAAATCTTTGTTTTAAAGTTTCAAAAACAAAAAAAAAATTAGAACTATTGTTTAGGGTTAATTTTATTATTAAAAAGACTTTTACAATTCACTCCCATCTTGTCGTTTAGTAATTTTAATTGGTATCAGAGCTTGTTTTTCAAAAATAGTGTTTTAGAAAACCTTGAAAAAACGATCATGTCGAACTTTGGTAATCGTAACACTGCGGAGGGTTATTCAATAACTCGTCCACCACTTTTTGATAACATTCCGTTTGATTTCTGGAAAATTAGAATGTCTACATTTTTGCAATCTATAGATTACCGCATGTGGATGTTAGTAAATGATGGATATGTTGCACCATTTAAGATTGTTAATGATTTGAAAACTCCTGTACCTTTTATTGAATGGAGCAATGAGGATAGGGAGTTAGCCCAACTGAATGCTAAGTGCTTAAACTGCTTTTTTTGTGCATTGAAATCTGAGGACTATATGAGAGTATCTACTTGTGTTTCTGGTAAGGAGATTTGGGATAGACTGTGCATTACATACGAATGAACAAACGAAGTAAAACAGTCTAGGCTTAACATTCTACTGCATGATTATGAATTATTCCGTATGAAACCTAGCGAAACAATTTCTGACATGTACACTAGGTTCACCCAAATTGTGACATCCTTGCATGCATTAGGTAGAGAAATTTCAAATTCTGAGAAAGTGAATAAAATTCTTAGATGCCTACCTAGTTCCTATAATGCTAAGATAACTGCTATCATTGAGTCTAAAGATCTTAATGTTTATTCTATTGATAACCTCCTTGGGTCACTCATTGCATACGAGCAAGGAGTGAGCCAAAGGCAAAGTGATGCAGGTGAAAAGAAAAAGGAGCGGACGGTGGCATTAAAAGCTAGCAACTCAGAAAGTGAAAGCTCTGCAGGGGAGGAAGATGATGAGATAGCACTGATGACCCGACAGTTCAAAAATTTCCTGAAGAGAAAACAAAAGCGTCATCAGAACAGCTGGAATAAAGGTAAGAGCTTAAGGTCCAATAAGGTTTCATCTGATACAATTTGCTTTGAGTGCAGGAAGCCAGGTCACCTTCGAGCCGATTGCCCTAATCTGAAGAGTCAACCAGCAAAGAAGAAAGGAGATGACAAAGTTAAATA
Source organism: Dendrobium huoshanense (assembly GCA_016618105.1). Classification (NCBI taxonomy): domain Eukaryota; kingdom Viridiplantae; phylum Streptophyta; class Magnoliopsida; order Asparagales; family Orchidaceae; genus Dendrobium; species Dendrobium huoshanense. The sequence goes on from CM028348.1 coordinate 47,094,836, forward strand.
CAAGAAAGGAAAGACAAAGACACAGAAAGCTTTTTGGGCCGACTCTGCCTCAGAATCATCAGAAGAAGAAGCAGAGGAGGAGGTAACAAATTTGTGTCTTATGGCTAATGATAACCTTGATCAATTGGATCAAGATGAGGTATGTCAACTTTCTTATGATGAATTATTGCTTATTTCTGAGAATATTCATGACTCGTATAGGAAACTGAAGAAAATGCATGCTAAACTTAATATTAAATTTAGTTCCTTACAAATTGAGCATGCTAACTTAGTTAAAGAAAATTCTGATTTAGATAAAGATCACATGTTACTTCTTGATGAGTATGACGCATTAAATAAGAAGCATATTGAACTAATTGAAGCGCATGAATCCTTGAAAACATCACATATTGAACTAGATGTAGAGTTTGAAAAACTAACTGCACTTGCATTAGAAGTAGATCATAGTGAGCACTTGCTATTGATAGAAGTTGATGGATTGACAGCTCAAAATAAAACTTATAGTGAAAAGATAAAAGAACTAGAAAATGAAATTGCATCACTCACAGTAGGCCATCCTAGAAAACCCCCAACACAGCATGCATTACAAAACCTTAGGAAGAGGCACCACCACACTCATATATTAGTAAATCCATTTCCTGGTGTTAGATGCTTCTCTTGTGGCATGTTAGGTCACATAGCCCGCACATGCACAATTCACCGTAGGACACACTTAGTATGGAGACCTAAACTGCATCCATCACAGCATAACATGCATACATCTCATTCATGCAAGCATAAGGAGGAACCCAAACTCACTTGAGTTCCCAAATCTAATCTTTGAATGAAATTGTAGGGATGCTCTCACAAAAGACCTAGTGAGAGCATGTGGTACCTGGATAGTGGCTGCTCGTGACACATGACTGGAGATATGAAGAAGTTCATTCTATTGGAGACCAAAACTGGAGGCAAAGTAACGTTGGGAGACAACACTACCAGGAAGGTGATAGGCTCAGGTATCGTTGGTAATGCTAAGAATTTTTTAATTGAAAATGTTTTATTAGTTGATGGTTTAAAGCATAACTTACTTAGCATTAGCCAACTGTGTGACAAAGATTTTGATGTTAAATTATTTACTGATAGATGCCTGATTAGTTTATTTGATGAAGTAATTTTAGAAGGAAAACGAATGAACAATGTTTACATGTTAGACCTTGATCGTGTAGATAACTCAAAATCATTTTGCTTGAAATCAATAGTTGATGACTCGTGGCTATGGCATAGGAGACTATGCCATGCTAGCATGAAAACTCTTAGAAATATCACTTAGAAAAACCTAGTTAGAGGTGTACCTAAGTTAGAATTCACCAAGGATCACTTATGTGATGCTTGCCAACAAGGAAAATAAGTCAAATCATCCTTTCACTCAATTAGAGACGTGATCACCTCTAGGCCACTAGAAATTCTACACATGGACTTATTTGGACCTGTTAGTACAGCCAGTCTAGGTGGAAAGAATTATTGATTTGTGATTGTAGATGACTTCACTAGATTTACTTGGGTAAGATTCTTAGCACACAAGAATGAGTCTTTTGAGGAATTTAAAGTTTTCTCCACATGGATTCAACAAAAATTAGGTTGTGAAATATCAACAATCCATAGTGATCATGGTGGAGAGTTCCAAAATGATAGATTTGAGTCATTCTGTCAAGAGATAGGAATAGAGCACAATTTCTCAGCTCCTAGAACACCCCAACAGAATGGCATAGCAGAAAGGAAGAATAGAACTTTGGTAGAAGCTGTTAGGGCAATGTTAGCGGAGTATACACTTCCTAGATACTTTTGGGCAGAAGCAGTCAACACAGCCTGTTATGTTTTAAACAGAGTAAACATAAGAACGAAGCTAAATAAAACTCCATATGAACTCCTTAAGGGTAGGACACCAAATTTTTCACATTTACATGTCTTTGGGTGTAAGTGCTTCATCTTAAATAATGGTAAACATCCCTTAGGAAAATTTGATCCCAAGTCTGATGAGGGTGTCTTCTTAGGTTATTCTTCTCTAGGTAAGGCCTATAGAATTTTTAATAAGAGAACCCTTGTAGTAGAAGAATCCACCCATGTGGTATTTGATGAATCAGATATGCCCTCAGAAACTAAAATTGAAGATGATGAAATAGAAGCAATTCAAGGAGTAGAGACCATGACCTTAGAAGAAAGGGTCGAGTCTCAGGAAGATTTGCCTAGAGAATGGAGATATTCTTCTAGTCATCCTAAAGAGTTAATTTTAGGAGACCCTTCAGAAGGTGTAAGAACTAGGCATGGACTTAGGAAGGAGGTTAGTCACTCAGCTTTCATCTCTATGATAGAACCTACAAGTATAGATCAAGCCTTAGGAGATGAATTTTGGATTATAGCAATGCAAGAAGAGCTGAACCAATTCACCAGGAATGATGTTTGGGAGTTAGTTAAGAGACCTAAAGAGCAAAGTGTTGTTGGAACAAAATGGGTCTTCAAGAATAAGGTGAATGATTCAGGAACAATAATAAGGAATAAAGCAAGGCTAGTAGCTAAGGGGTACAACCAGATTGAGGGAATAGACTTTGAAGAAACCTTTGCCCCGGTTGCTAGACTAGAAGCCATAAGAGTGCTCTTAGCTTTTGCTTGCTTCAAGAACTTTAAGTTATATCAAATGGATGTAAAGAGTGCATTTTTGAATGGGGTAATTAAGGAAGATGTCTACGTTGAGCAACCCCCCGGATTTGAAAACTCACAATTTCTAAACCATGTATTCAAATTAAAAAGGCACTATATGGATTAAAGCAAGCACCTAGAGCATGGTATGAAAGACTTAGCTCATTTCTTTTGGATAGAGGATTTCAAAAGGGTAGTGTAGATACTACACTCTTTTTGCAAAAGGTAAAAGAAGAAATTCTCATTGTTCAAATATATGTAGATGACATCTTGTTTGGATCTTTGGATAAAAACTTATGCGATGAATTTTCAAAAACAATGAGTAATGAGTTTGAAATGAGCATGATGGGAGAGCTTAATTACTTTCTTGGCTTTAGTGTAAAACAAATGGATATTGGAACCTTTCTTAGCCAATCAAAGTATATTAAGGATATTTTAAAGAAATATGAAATGGATAGTGCAAAACCCATGAACACCCCAATGAGTTCGACAATCCAATTAGATAAGGATCCTAGTGGAAAATCAGTAGATTAGAAAAAATATAGAGGAATGATTGGATCCCTACTTTACTTGACTGCCAGTAGACCGGACATAATGTTTAGTGTGTGCCTTTGTGTCCGTTTCCAAGCCGATCCTAAAGAGTCTCACTTAACTGCTGTCAAAAGAATTCTTAGATATCTACTAGGCACCCCAAACTTAAGAATTTGGTATCCTAGACACAGCACTTCCTTTGAAATCCTAGGGTACTCAGATTCTGACTTCGCAGGATATAGGATAGATAGAAAGAGCACCTCTGGTACCCGCCAATTCATCGGACAATCATTAGTTTCTTGGTCCAGTAGGAAGCAAAACTCAGTAGCACTTTCCACAGCCGAGGCAGAATATATTGCGGTAGGAAGTTGTGTTGCACAAGTACTATGGTTAAAACAACAAATTCTTGATCTTGGACTACCTGTTGGAACCATCTCGATCATGTGTGACAACACAAGTGCAATTTGTATATCTAAGAATCCAATTCAACACTCTCGAACGAAACACATAGACATTAGACATCATTTCATTAGAGATCACGTCGCTAAAGGAGATATAGAATCACATCACATCGCTACAGGAGATCAATTGGCAGACATATTCACAAAATCATTAGCTTTTGACACCTTTAGCACCTTGAGGACTAGATTAGGTGTCATAGATATAAATGCATAAAAACCAAAAACATAATAATAAAAAAAAAACAAAAAAAACAAAAAAAAAATCTTTAGGGCTGCTCCTGATCACCACACACTCACCACATCAACACTTACATTGACTGTTCATCGTACTGTACGATCCATACCGTACTGTACGATCCACGTCAGCACGGATTGGGACGAATTAAAGCCGGTTGGTACGACATTATTGAGTATCGTACTATACGATCCATTTGCTTCGTACTGTACGATCCACATCATCACAAAAGGACAATTTGAGTAATAGCTGTTCGGTACGATATTTATTATGTATCGTACTGTACGATCCACCTATTCGTACAGTACGAAACTTTTGGTCAAAAGTCGTACTGAGGGCCTCGGAACGATCGATATTCGCCTGATCGTACTGTACGATACGTATCGTACTGTACGATTTGACTATCTTTTCCCGAAACGACTTCGTTAGAATATTAATTAGATATCGTACTATACGATCCCAGATCGTACTGTACGATTTACGGAAATTTCTATAAATACCCTTGCCTAGGCTGTTCAATTCACTCAACCCCTTCCTCACTCAGCCTTCACTTCGTTTTCTTGCCCTCCTGCAATGTCTAAACGAGGTCGGATGACTGCCGGAAGCTCGTCCTCATCCCGTCGTCAACCCGATCGCTTTCTGAATAGTGAGAATGAGGAAGCCTACTACCGATACAAGGCTTGCAAAATTTCTCCCTAAAAATGCTTAATCAGGCCGCTCTAAATTTCGAGGTAATGGGCCTCTTTGTCTCCACCACCTTTCAATTCCTACTCACCCTAGCGTTTCCATACAATTCTGAACTGCTTTTTAAATTTCTCGCCAACCTCACCTACACCGTCGATAACACCACTTTTCACTCCTTTGTTTGTGGCCGCCCCGTTGAAATAATTAGAGCTGACATCGCCCAACATATTGGGCTGTCCACTGAAGGACCTATGGTTCGCTCGTTTCTTACCGATGATTTTGATTGGAGTGATGTAAATAGAGTCCTTAGGAATACTGTTTTTCATCAACACCAGCCTCCAGTCCAATCTTTAACCCGAAATGCCCGTATCATTCAACATGTTCTTCGAACCTCTATCATACCCAAAGGTGGCGACCGTATCAATCTGACCCCTACCTTGTCAGTCGCTACCTACCTTATTATGTCCAACATTAAGTTTGATGAGGTCGATTTGATTAGCAACTATATTCAGCACATGACTTTTGGTTCGTCTTCCCACCACTCGACGGAAACAAAATCTGGCTCTTGGTCACCTAATAGGATATATCCTCTACCATAAATATCAATTATCCTACCCTGGTGAACCCGACATGCTTCCTATTTTTTATACGGATGCTTCCTTCCGTATCCTCTTTTTATCGTGGACATGAGCCTGAAGAACCCGTCTTTGATGAAGAAGAAGGAGAAGATGCACCAGCCGCAGCTCCAGCTCGACCACGACGCCATGCTGCACCCCGAGCACCTGCACCAGCTCCAGCACCAGCACACCCAAATGATGATTTAGTCGCCCGCTTTGACCAGCTGAAGACTCATCTCGACATGCATATTCAAGAACAACATCAGCAACACGAGGCTGATATGCACTGGTTTGGAGAGCGTTTTACTGTAATTGATCACCGCTTCGATACTCTATTTCAATACTTTCAGCCAAATCCACCTCCACCACCACCAGATCAGGACCCGTCTGCTTAGTTTGTTTATGTTTGCACTGTAGTTTTTGTTTGTTTTCTTCTCTTACTTTTTGCTTTTAGTTGATCCTCCTTTTTATGCTGTCAAAAGGGGGAGAAGTTTGTTGTAATGTTGTAATGTCTATTTATCTAAATACAGTATCTTTTGTTTCGTACTTACTTGTAGTACCTTTTTTTTCTTGTGTTTAATTTTTTTTTCAAACAAAAAAAAAACAACAAAAGAAATGTTTTTCACAAGAAATGTTTTTCTTTCTTACTTGCAACAAATTATTTGACATCATCAAAAAGGAGGAGATTGTTGCAACCCATGACCCCGAGTTTGAGTTTTTGATGATGCCAAATAATGAGTGTTTTGGAACTGTTTTTCATTGATTATTATTTTATTTGTTATTTTTCTTGAGCACTAACATTTCAGGAAGATCACAAGTGACTCAGGAAGAAAGGAAGACTCAAGACCGGGTAGATTAGGAGTATGAGTCAAACATTGTATTTTTTCATTTATTGTATTTTTACTTTATTGAGTCTGGCCACAAAATGCGTAAGAGTAAGAGCAACCATGCACACACACAGGGGGAGAGTTCTTTTTTAACTGTAAAATATAACTAAAATTCTTCTCTGTAGATCGTACAGTACCATTTTATTTCGTACCGTACGATCCAAGCTATGTGGACAATTCTGTGAATAGATCATACTGTACAAAGTCTTTCGTACTGTACGATATGTTCAAATCCAAAACCCTAGCCGTGACTTAGTTTAACTAACTGATTTTGCGCCGTTCGTACTGTACGAACAGGTTCGTACTGTATGATCCGTTTTTAATACTTACTTAAATTAACCCGTGATTAGTGCATGTAATCCAGGCCTAATGAAAATTTGAAATCGTACTGTACGATAGTAATCGTACCATACGATGAACAGAGACGACATCCGATCATCCAGACCATCGTCCTGTACGAATAGTATCTTGTTGGATCATACCGTACGATATTATATCGTACAGTACGATTTATTTTTGTACTGTTCGTACATCTTCGTACCAGGACGACGGTTGTTTATGAAGATCGTACTGTACGATCTTGAATCGTACTGTACGAACAGTAACGGCTACTTTTGAAATCAGAGGTTTTTGGAGCCCGTTTTTAGATGTCAATCAAGTCTTTTTGGGTAAGATTTACAGAGGGGGTGAACGTGGTTTGAGAGGGATTCCAAGGGAGAAAATTCTAGAGAAATTCTTGAGGGTTGAGAGAGGAAGGAGGAGGTGAGCGTTGTGAGGGAGAAGAGGTGTGAGGGAGATCACACGGTTGCTCCAAGCTTGCTGCATCTTGCTCCTCCTGTGGCCCGAGAAGGATTTGAGGAATGATCTCCAAGGGAAAGGCTCGTCTACATCTGTTACCTCAAGGTTCTCTACCTTCTCTAGGAGGGAGAAAAACGAGAAGGTTCTCTGCCGTCGCCAAGAGGGTGAAAATAGAGTTTGGTATTCCGCCACGCTGGGTTGGTGAAAGGGAGGTTTGTACAGGCTTCTCCGCCTTGCCGAGGGGGGCAAAAGGAGAACTATTTTGATAGTGAAAATCCCGGAGTGGAGGACTCCGGGGAGTGGACGTAGGTCATATTTTGACCGAACCACTATAAAATTCTTGGTGTGTTCTTTCCTTATTGTTGTTTACTTTTTGCTTGCATTTTAAATTTGTCATATCTATTGCATGTGAAATTTTGTGAAAGAAAAATTGCATAAATCTTTGTTTTAAAGTTTCAAAAACAACAAAAAAATTAGAACTATTGTTTAGGGTTAATTTTATTATTAAAAAGACTTTTACAATTCACCCCCCCTCTTGTCGTTTAGTAATTTCAGTCGAAAGGTAATTCCATTAATTCATTAAAATCTGTCTCCTCAAGGGTTACATCACTTTCATCCCTTGCGGAGGAGGAGCCAGGGAAGAATTTCTAGACTTTCTTTACTTCACCATTCAAGTTGGGGGCCACTTTAACTTCCAACCCTACAATCCTGCCAGCTGACAGTGGGGTCAGAGAAAGGGCCTCAATCCTTCTACTGAGCTTTTCATACATTGTTAATTCAGGCTCGTCACTTTTTACTTTTATAATTTCTTCCTCAATGTCACTATCCTCTTCTAAAGTGAGATCAAATTTTGGAGAAGTATTTGTATTTTTGTAATTAAGGGAGAAGGCAGCACCTTGGTCCTTGGACTCAATATCGGAATTAGATTCCAAATCGATATATATAGGTGTTGTTCTCCTCTCTGATGAAGCACGGCCTCGACCTCATGCCCTTAAGGCCATCCTCCCACCTCTTTGAGGTAATGCGTTTGGAGGCCTAAGGACAACGATGTCGGAGTCGTCTTCACTACTTAATTGTATCATTTCTTGATCAACATCTTTTTCTTTTTCTTTCTCTTTTTCTTTCTTTTGATTGGACTTTTGTTCAACAAACTTCTCCTCAATTTTGATCTCTAGCTTAGAGCGGGACGAGGACCCTTTTGGAACAAAATATGTAGCATCTTCGTAGATCCCGATTTCTTGAATAGAAAATGGTTGCAGATCACCCTTAATCACATGTTAAATGCTATCTCATTGGTATTTGATGCACTGGTGAAGGGTAGACGGAACCATTCTATATTCATGAATTTAAGGCCTACCTAAAAGAGCAAGGTGATTGAACCTAAAGCCCTCTCGCCCTTTTCATTGAACCCACGAAGCACCAACATGTCAGTTGAGAGCTTGCTAGTATCAACTCTGAGGTATGCGAGGGTCTTTAAGTTCATTATGTTGACCGATGCACCCGGATCAACAAGAACTCTCGATAACTTAAAGTTTCCCACATCTACAGTAATGTAAAGGGGACGATTATGGTCAGCAGTTCTCAAGAGCAAGTCTTTATCTGAAAAGGTAACTCCAAGAACTTCTTTGAAGTAAAATGCCTCACCTTTTGAAGTTGTAGCTAACTGGGTTAAACAAATCTCGAGGTCGAGAAGTGCTTTAATTAAAGACTCCCTCATTTTCTTGGAGAGAAAGAGGGCGTCATAAATGCTTAACTTTGCTGGCAACTTCCTAAGGTGGGCTAAAACGTTGTAATCAACCTTAGGAATGACAGATTCAAAACCTGGAGGAATTAAAGGAAAGTATGGTTGTTGAGGGGAGTTTGGATTTAAATCTTTGAAGGGAATTTGCTTGCCTTTCTCCTGAGGGGGAAGCCTAGGGGGTAAGACTTTACCACCACGGAGTTGCACCTGCTCAATATCTTTGGGAGGGCAAACTAGGGCAGTGTCTACGCACACCATAGGTGTTGGATCATCACTTCCCGAAAGCGAGTCAGAATCTGAAAGTTCTATCAAGATAGGATTTCCTTGGAAATTGATTTGAGGGAAATCACTTTCTGATAAAGCTTTACATTCGACCTCTTCTTAGATAGCTGATTCGGGAAGGTCAATCTCTTTGATATTAAGACTTTCTTCACCAAAATTTTGATTTAAAATAGGAGAGTCGTCAACTTGCATTTCATTTCCATGGTTAATCATCAAGACAGAAGTAGAAGAATATTTTTTATTCATCTTCTGACCCTTCGCCTTTGATGGGGCAAAGTAAAAGTTAGATAACAAAAGAGGGAGAGGGTTTTAACACCCCTATCCTCCATCCTAATACATCTCTCATCTACACACTTCCTCTCTACAAAATCAACTTCTTTTTCTTTTAAGCATTCGACAGTAGTTCCTGTGACTACTGAAGAGGAAAGCGGCTCAACATCCTCCTGCGAAGCGTCCAAGTCAACCCTCCACGTCGGGGCCTGGGCTATCATAGTCAGCTGTTGAAAAAGACGAAAAGACTTGTTAATCGACTTTTTAAGTGCCCGGGACAAAGCAATGTCCCAACCATCTTCAACAAGACAAGAAGAGTTAAGAGGATTACCTGAAATGGTTTTAATTGAAGCTTTTTCTGGATCGACCAAGTATTCCTTATGTATTATGATGTTACCTTAGGTGTAGTTCCTCTCAAGCCAATCTTTGAACACAACACAATCCTCAAGAGGGTGACTAAGCATCATGTGGTACGGGCAATACTTGGGATCATCTTTCTTGCTCTCATCCTCAAGCCTCCTGGCCTCTGGCAACTGAAAATCTGGTTTCTTTAACAGACTCCTGAAAATCTTCTTAACTACTTCCCTCTTAAATGGATATGGTTTTGCCGATCTCTATCTAAAAGGGACATAGTTAGGATCTCTGGTGTACTGGGGAGTAACTTGAAAGGGCTGTCTCTGAACTGGCTGTGGTGGCGGTGGTGGAGGAACACTGGGCTGACTAGTCATTGGCCTTTTTCCCTTGTCAACTGCCGACACTACTGCCTTCTTCTCAAAAGTCTTAACCAATTTAGGACCCTTCTTGTCTTCAGTCTGCTCTCGTAGGAATGGCATCTTATAAGCCTCTTCCTGCAAATTGCTAGCCTTATTAAGAAGTTTTTCAAAAGTTTTAATAGTGAAACCCTTCAGGAGAAAAGCAACAGGGCCGTGGATATTCTTAAGAAGGATCTCCACCGCATGTTGCTCTTGCAACTGGGGTTCACACTTCATCGAGAGGTTTCGCCACCTCAAGATGTACTCAACCAGAGACTCTCCCGGCTTTTGTTTCTCAACAACAAGATCACCCACAGTAGTTCATTGTTGCGCTCCAGAAAATCTTTTAAGGAAAAGGTTTTCTAGCTCGCTAAAAGTTTTAACTGAAGCCATTGGGCAGATCGGCAAACCATTCAAAAGCGATGCCGGATAGACTACTTACAAATTGGCGAAATAGTAGAGCATCTGTCCCTCCCGCATTGCAACAACTTGCTCTGAAGTGGGCAAGATGTTGTGTCAGGTTTTCTATTCCAGTGAAAATTTTAAAAGTTGGTGGCACGAAGCCTTTCGGATAAGGAATTGAATCATATTCTTCGGGGTAGGGTCTACCCTTTGGAATAGATGCGGTTCCTTGGGAAAAGGCTAAGGCCTCCCTTACCTGGTCCTCAATCAGTTGTTTAATGTCTTTCTGGGGCAGAGCTAAAGGAACAGGGTGAATTGTACGTGCTGCTGGAGATGCCTCTGATAGGCAAGGGGGAATCACTGGTGTCGACTCAGGAGGTTTAGGACCAGATTCTGTCTTTCTAACCCTCTCTGCAATCTCTTCGAGCCGTTTGTTGAATCTTAAGTGAATCCTTTTCTTACTTATCAAATCTTTCTTGCATTTCTCAGACTTGTGACATCATAGTTGTCAACTGGTTTTTCAAATCTTTAATATGTTCTTCACCCCTAGCCCTTACGGACTCATCTGAATCGGACTCGACAACCTGTGGGTCATCGTCTCTAGCTAGTCGGCGCCTACCAGGTTCGACCTCCTTGTTGGAACCTCTAGTTTCGACCATGGAGACACTACCAACATAGTCGTCTTCCTCTTCAAGGAGGTCACCCAGGTTTGGGTCAAAAGAAGCCATTCCCTCTTTGTTTAGAAGAATGTTTCTTATCTCTTGTGCTACCTCCTCGACTAGTCTATCCCCAATTGATTTAGGATCGAGGGGTAAGTATCCCTTGTATTCAGCCATGTCAAACAACTCTTCAGAATTCCAGGTGAGCAATGATCTCTGTAAGTTTTGGGTTAAGATCTGATTATGGCTTTGTAGCCAGCTCTTCTTCTATCTCAAGATCTAGGTCAATTCCTTCCTTCCCGACTGTTCCAAGATCGGTAGTCGGAGAAGTGGCATTCTCTACAGGGAGAGGGACATATACCTCATGAGGTGAAGGAGGAGCCTGTAGGGAAATAGCTCCTACATCAGGTAGGGTAAGGTCCTCAGACTCCTGTGTAGGAAGCCTAGAAATGACACATGGATCTAAACTATCAACCACTGGATCATCAACTGGAATCATTACTGAATCAGGAACTGGACTGACTGTAAGAGAACTATCTACTGTAACAACTGGGGTACTGGATTGATCATCCGTCGACTCAATCAAAACTAGGGGAGGTCTAGCTGAGATTCGTTGGAGTTGGAGAATGAACTTAGAGGTTCTTGGAGGTGGTGGTAAATCCTCCAACTTAGTCCTTTTTGGAACAAATTTCTTCTCAGGGGATTTGGGCCTCTTGCCCTTGATGTCCGGATGTTTTAAAGTCTCATTCCCCTTTGGTTTGACAACTACTGAGGCCAACCTTATAGCTTCGGAAGGGGGTACCGGGGGTCTACCAACAGAATGGTGGCCTCTCTCAGACCCAGTCAACATAATGCCCTCCGTCTTGGAAGAAGGAGAGCGCATTGCGCCCAGTGGTATCCATCAACTAGTACTGAAGTGGTGGGCTGTCTAACATACTTCTTATTTCTCCTAACAGGTTGTGGAGTCAAATTCTTTGCCTCAGACACCTCTTCTTTCGATACTTCTTTTTGGAAGCGATGAGAGATCACTCCCTTTAACTGTTTCAGGTACTGCTCTTTCGTTTGCCCAGATTGTGCAGCACAGGTATAGATTATATTTCTCAAAACCCTTGTTTTCTGCAGATGCTTTTCCCTTGAGGTCTTTTTAGTCAAGTAGTCGACCGAGCATGGTGGGGAACGAGCTATCCTAGCTATCCTCTCCTCCCCTTGAGCAGAAGCTAAGGGGTAGAAGCGGCTCCCTTTCAGAAGGGGAGAGGAAGAAGGAATAGGTAGCTCCTCATCAGCCTCAGGTTCTACTTGAGCTAAAGTCTTAAAAGGCATGATCCTCTTTGCCTTGGAAATCTTCTTCCTAAGTCTCCTCAAGTAATTCTTCTTTTGGTTCTTAGTGGAGAAGTTAAGTCCAGAGCTAGATCCTTCCTCAAAAACAGACTTGACTTCAGTGGGAGGCTCAACAACTGGCTCAGATTGTTTCTGGTCATCACTAATCACTGGCAAGGTGGGTGCAGATCCCACAATCAACTCAACCACTGGAGGAACCTCCTTACTGGCATCCAAGCTAACAATCTGGTGTCCATCCATAGAAAGTTCAAGGGTGCTGAATCCCATTCCAAAGATGATGTTGTTCCCTTGGTCATTAACAGTCGAGGACAACACTCGGTCGAACGAGAAGATCAATTGGCCAGCCATTTGATTTTCTGAAAGTTAAAGAGAGGATTGAAATTAGATTTCATTTTAAAAGGGATGGGAAAGAATTTGTTATTTTGAAGCTTAAGGCTTGCAGACTAATCTCAACCTTCCAACATATGTTGAGTGGTGGAAAAAAAAACACACCAAACATACGTTAGGAAGGTAAAGAGACTAAATACATGCCAAAAGGAAAGTCTTGTCAAAAGGTGAACATATGTTAGCCCATAAGATGATTGTATGGGGTAACATATGAAGGCTTGAAACTTGGAGAAAATCGTTATTATCTTTCCTTCCACATTTTGAAGGGAATTTGGATCTCAAATGACTTAAGATGGGATTTTTCTATAGAATCCAAAACGCAACGGACAGAGTTTCCCCTTGCCCGAAGGCTTATGTAATTGTAAGAAAAATTTAAGTAAAGTAAATGGTCTAACCCTCTTCACTCTTAAAAGTTCAAAGAGAATAAAGGGGTTAAGACTAAAATACTTCAAAACTTTCTTAAAGGCAGAGATCTTTCAAGCTCCTTTCAATTCGAAAAGAAAAGAGGAATTGAATGTGGCATTTGTTAATCAAAATTTTAAAAGGATATTTGGGGACCTGATTTGACACTGTCGCCTCATAGGAAATCCTAGGGCAGAAGGTCAAAATCAGGAAGATCAACAGGACAAAATTTGGGAGATAAGAACCTCTTTTTTAATGTTCAAAAATTATTGTTATTATTTTTTTTAGATGTTGGCCACATTCCCCCAAGGAAGAAATTGGTCGAGGGACCAACGGAAGGAAGGTAGTTAAGACTACCGATGAAACAAAATTTCGTTCTTATTAAAGATGGAGAGAGAGATTTGTCCCACCGGGCGTGCCATTTTTTTGTTGGTGGAATTTTGAAAACTAGTATTGAAAATATTGATTTTCTTTGGGAGTTAAAGTTAAATTCTAATTCTAAAGTCGAATCATCCCGTTAGAAAGAATATATCACCTCGAAAGATGAAAATAAAATTTGATAACGGCGTTCAGATTTAGAATTATGAAATTCATCTTGAATATCATGACCGGATGCTAAAGAGAACTTTATACGGCCCCGAAGGGTCAAAATGAGGTTCAACTGAATATCCAGCTACAATATTCAAGAAGTGTGATCGTTAGTTTCACATCCAAAGCCTTATCAAAGAAAGATATATCTCCCCAAAAGGAGAAAATATCATTCGATGATAATTCTTTGAATATGATAATAATGATCACTAATATTTTAAATTTTCCCAAAGAAATCCAAATGACTTTTGAAAAATCAATTTTTAAAATCAGGTGCGTGTGTGGTTCTAAATCTCCTACGAGCGCAAGCATTCGTAGTTAATTACATCGTAGGGAGATAGAATCCCCTTCCCACCAAAACTCTCGATTAAAATAAGAACGAAATATTGTTAGATATTCTAGGAGTGATATCAAAAATTGAATAGAATCTTTTGGAGAATCAAAAGGGAGTGGATCAAAATTGAACAGTTATTAACAGAATCGAAGGAAGAGAGGTAGGGGACACTTTGCGATTTCGAAACCATCCAGAAGTGTCCCGGCCTAGTCTAAATGTTGGGCTTTACATTTTAGGATTCAAAATAAAATTTAATTTGAGTTGAACATTTTATTAGAAATTTGGGACAATATTTCCGAAATTGTGGTCTTATAATCAAAGATCTGCCCCGGATCCTAAATCTAATTTGGACGCTGGACCACAGTCGCCCGAACCTAACTAATGCAGTGCAGAACCTGGTCTTACCCCGGCCTGGATTGGGGAGCCAGCTAACCACCTAGTCGATTTAAAAGAGATGAGTCCGGTCTTTTTATGAAAGAGTGGTAGGGATGTTGTACTTAAAGTTTTGGAGAATTGGGGCCGACATCTAGAAATTTTCCTAATAGGCCCCTTTGACTTATGTTGGGTGCTAAAATGTTAAAACTGATGCATTTAAATTTTTTGACTCTTTTAATTTGTATCTAATGCAATGCATGCTAGTTAACAACCTCAAATCAAGTATGCTTGAAATTTTAAAAACAGGCTTAGAAAATAATTTTTTAGAAGACTGGACTTCCCCAGGTCCGGCACCTCGTCCTCATAGGTCAGACTATCCGGACTCTACCCGCAGGCGGGGAAGGGTCTAAAACAAGGAAGGAAAGAGTGCAAAAATATGCATGCGACCCCGGGGGCGATCCCCGGCTAATTCCCTATATTCGTTATCTTTCTATGTTATTTAGACTCACTAAAATTTTAGAATTTTAAAGTTATGAATATAAAAATTTCACACCCTCACGAGCCTCACGTATCCAGGCGAAAACAAAAGCGGAACACAATCGCCAAAAAACTAAGAAAAACAGGCAATCCTAAAGGCAATCAATTCAACACATTGAATATAAATTAATTAATTAATAAATGTCCATAGGCAAAAATGCCTTGCTTATTACAAATTAGAATTTTGCAGAAAGTAAAGTGGCCGGGCACCACTAACAACAACCCAGATTCTAAACCTAGTAATGACGCAAGTAGTTTTGAGTGGGATATTCTCAATCTTCAAATCTTTAGTCTTGTTCTTCTTTGAGATCCTTTTGCTTCAAGCTCCTTTGATTCTTCGTACTGGAATACCCAAATGGATAAGAGGGCACTTCTTTTAAGGGGAAGGCCACTCTTTCCTCTTTGGGTAGGGAGGAGTATGGCCCAAATTTGGATCTCCAAAAAGAAAAGGTCTACTCCCCTTAGGGGCATCCTTTTCTCTTCGGAGTCTAAGATTTGGACCTATATATCCCAACTCAAAGCTGACTTTCACAACACTTAATAATTACACAAATTACATTTATTTGAAAATAAAATCTAGACTGACCTGCAGGGTTATCCTAAGCAGTTAATAAATAAGATACAGTTATTTCCAAGCAGTTATATATGTGCAGAAAAGAAAGTAAAACACATTGGCCACGCTCTTTTTATTTGGGGGCTTTAGCAGCTGAAGCACCTGTGCAAGCAGTTATGATAATTGATAATAATTTTTTTTATTGATTTAGCCCCCTTTTATTACCCTGCATGAGCGTGGCCACCTGTAGAAAATTATGTGAACATCCAAATTGTACCTAACCTAAGGGTAATCAAGTCGCCAAACACATCAGTCCATCCACAGAGTGCAGAAAAGTAAACAGACACAGCAAGGCAAGTTCATCCAGAACATGCAGTGAAAACCACGTAAAATCTAGCACACTGCAGTAAAGTAAACACCGGCCTAACCTAGATCTAGAGTTGGTTGTCCTAACACATCATCTAAAGTGTGTGTGAAAGGTCGTGAGGCTGGGGTACATCCTAAAGTGGGTGATTAGTTAGAGTTGTCTAGAAAAGTTCTAAATTTGTTAAGGCTCAAAAGGGGATTTTGGTTAAAATTTAAATATTAATAGATTAAGAATTTTAATTAAACATATTTTAATACTTAATTGACTACTACCGTTATTTCGCACTGAGGCCGTGAAGTTTATTTCAACTTCCTTGGGGCTAAGCTAATAGCCTCTTAGGCCTGGGTTACCCAGTAGCAATCGGAGTTGATTAAGTTATTTTAAATTGGTTGGAATTAAAGGAGTGGATTGATATTAAAGGGAGTTGATTACTTATTTTAGTGGGTTGGTTGAGAATTTTAATGACCTATTAGAAGAATTTTAAAGGTTGGAGAAATTAACAGGTTTTAAAGAGTTATCCGGATACACTAACTAAGGGGTTGAAGTTTGGCTTTCAAAACTAGAGTTAATCTTAAGGGTTTCAGATTTTTAATAAATACAAGACCTAATTATGAGTTATTAGACAGGTGGCACACTCAAGTTGGAGTTTTCTATGTAAAGTTATGATTTTTAGAAGTTCTGGCCCGTTCTGACCTAAGGTCACCTAAGATTCTGATTCCTTGGTTTTAGCTAAATTATGAAGGTTTGATGTTTCTAGGAAGTGATGAATTCTAATTGAAGTCACTATCCACTAAGTTGATTAATCAAAATTTTTCTATAGTTAAGAGTGAATTCTAGGAATTTTACACACTCGTAGGGATTATCAAGTTACTAAGACTGAGGGGTCTGCTTAAGGATTTGAACCCAAATGAGCCCTAAACTCCTTGGGATCAATTCCAAAGGTCATAAATGACCTAAGGACAGATCAACAAGTGTTCAAGACCCTTTTGGGATTTTTAAGATTTTTAGGATTAATTAAAATTGGTTAACCCTTTGATTTATCTAAGGACTAAATTAAAATCAATCTAGAGATCAATTTAAGAGGGTTTCAATTCTTATTGATTAGGGGATTAACTAGGGACAATTATGGACATCTTAATGGATTTTATAAATTAAGAATAGTTTATTATCAATTGATTAGGGTTAAGGCTATTTCTAAGAAGGATTTTGTTTTTGAGGCTCCTACTTGGGGAACCAAATGAACTCCAAATTTGATGAAAATTGGACCATAGGATCACCTAACCCTAAGGACTAAACCCACCAAATGTGAGCTCAATTGGAATACTCTAAGGTGGTTAACTAAACCACCCAAGGTGAGCTCTAAGTCACATTCAAATCACTATAGGGGTCTATCCTAAGCTTGTATTGGGACAAAGTTAGTGGCTCTACACTCCTTATCCTACACATCATCATCACACCAAAAATCACACCCTAAGTCCCATTGGATAGGTTTATATCCCTTCTTGAATTTAAGGGTCAAACCATGACCCTTAAACTTAAAAATTAGGGAAGATGCCCTTGAACAATTTAAAATGGAGAGATAAAATTTGGACACGTCAAAAACATGTCCAATTTCAATCTCCCAAAATTCTAGACCTGGTGGACATGTATTTAAAAAGTAATTAAATAAATTCATAAAATGATCAAACTAAAATTTAACCTAATATTGACCTAACCAGGTCTGGAACCATAGGGCTTTTGTATTGCTCCCTGAGACCTTTTGAATGAGCCTAAGAACACCTAATTTGGACAAGTGTGCAGGGAGTTATGAATTTTTGAAGATCCCTTGAATTTTTGGATTTATTAATCCTGGCAATTACACAGTCAGCAGCCGTTACAAGGCGTCGTGCGTCGATTCGCCAGGCAATGATTGGCGCTAACAGTTAACGGCTGGGTTAACGACAGCCATTGGATGGCGGATCGAACGGCTGAGATTAACAGCGCTCCGATACCGCAGGATTTAATCCGAGCTGTTGATCAAGATCAACGGCTAGGATTTCGTCTTCAACCTCTCGCTCGTATCCGAGACCACAAGGCTTCTCCGACTTGATCCGGGCGATCCCACCGATGAACTCTGATGAAATTTTGCAGGGAGGATCAGGATGGTGGGAACATTCAATCCAACGGTGGAAATCCATTGGGGTGAAGGTTTCCTTCACACTTGACCAAACTACCTAGCTAGGGAGCTTGGGATGGAGAGATTACCACAGAGAAGGCCTCAACGAATGAGCTTCTCTATCAGGAAGCTTTAAGGGAAGGTGGCGAACAGTTCTCCTTCAGGCGTCGGGATCGGCGGATGGTCGGAGGTGCGACTTCGAGCGGGATGCCGAAGGCTTTCACAGGCGCTTGCTCGAACGAAATGAGGGATCGGTCTCTGCACTCGAAGGAAGCTTCTGGGAGTTTGAAGGAGCTCTGAGAATCGAATCAGAGCAAATGCCAATGCCCCGTGAGGTCTGGCGAGCTCAGGGGTATTCGGCCACCCTTCGGGAGCTTGGATGGCCGGGATTGAACTGGGGAAGGCTCCGATCACTGCCAGGTGGACGATGGCGACGTCCAGGGGGGATCATGGAGATCAAACCGATTGGCAGCAGCCTTGAGCCAGGAATTGCCTAGGGGGACCACCGGAACTCAAATTCCATTGGCTCCGACCGCCACCGGCCATGGTCTGGGTCGGGTTGACCGGGGGAGACCGATGGGGACATGCTGGAGCCAAGAGAAAAGTCAATTTGGCCTGAGGAGGCCTGGATCGAACTGGTGGTTGGGTTGGACCCAAACCTGCTCGGTTTGAGTCGAATCGAGCTCGATCCAGGTCAGGTCAGACCCTGGGTTTGGTATGGGAGATAGGTCTGGGTCTGGTGCACCCAATGCAAGTGGCAATTGGATCCAATTTGATCTGGGTTAAAAGATGGCTCGGGTTGATCCAAATCTGCTCGGTTCGAGTCGATTTAGGCTCAACCCAGGTCAGGCCAGACCTTGGGCTTGAGGTGGGAAGTGGGTCTGGGTCTGGTGGACCCAATGCAAGTGGCAATTGGGTCCAATTTGATTTGAGCTGGAAGATGGCTCGGGTCCAAGTGTTTTTGACTACTTTGGGTTAGCCTAACTCTTGACCCAAGCTAGCCCAAGGCATGGGCTGGCTGGAGGGGGTGTATTGGACCTAGGGCCACCTATGGGAGGTGTTGGTCAGGTTCAATTAGGCTTAGGTTGAAAGTTGGCTCAATCCCAAGTGCTTTTGGGCACTTTGGGTTAGCCAAATTCTTAACCCAAGTGAGCCCAAGGGTTGGGCTGATCAAGGAAGGTGTGTTGGGTCAATGGGAACTCAATAGCACCTTAATTTGGATTCAATTTGATTAAGATCAAAAGATGGCTCAAGGGATGCCTCTCTTTGGTCACTTGGATCAAGCCATATGGCTAACCCAAGTGAACCCAAGGCTTGGGTCAGCAAGAAGAGTCTCTTGGGTACCCAAGGGGTCATCCCATGCATTCAAAGCACTTGGAATGGACTTGGTTCAAAAATTTGAAAGATGAGACGTGTATGGGTCCATGGGTCAAACTTGGTTGACTTGGTCAACCAGGTTGACCCAAGGTCTGGGTTTGAGTTCAACAAGTTGGGTTTGATATTTGAAATTCATTGAAAGTGGTTTCAAAGAGTTTGAAATTGATTTGGGTTGAAATGGCCATTTGAAATTCCATAAGGGTATTTTGGTCAATTTTGACCCATTAGTCAACTAGGGTCAAAAATAGATCTGAAAAATGCAGTTTACTGCTCAGTGGGTTATGATCAAGAGTCTGGAAGTGATTGGAGGCTTTGATAAGGGCTCCAAGATCAAAATCTTCAAGGGGTTAGGTTCAGTGGCATGGGCTGTAAATATTTGAAGGTTTTACAGCCTTTGGATTTTAATTCAGATTCTAGGGTTAGAGACCTCAGAATGGGCTCAAAATTGGAAGGCAACCTCTAGAGACATGTCTTATCACTTTGTAAGTGATATACCCTGAATCAGAGGCCATTTGACTGGGTTTTGAAATGTTTGAAAAATCTTTGAAAAAGATCTTTAGGACAGGGCCTTAAGACTTTGAATTTGAATATGGATTTCTGGATTTGGATTAGATTTTGAGTTTGGATGATCAATATTGGAGTATCCAAATCATTGGAAATCATGTGATGATTGTTAATGAATGGATATGGTCAAAGCTAGATCAAAGGTAGGATCAAAGTCTAGGTTGAAATTTGGATTCTCAAGTGGATTGGATCAAAGTTTGAATATGTTTGAAACTTGAATTAATTGGGGTTTGAGTTGAATGAAGTTTAAGATTTAGATTGATCAAAGGTAGGAATTAAATTGAAGTTGGAGTTGATCAAAGGTAGGAATTGACTTGAGGTTGAAGTTGATCAAGGGTGAGAATTGATTTGAGTCTAGATTGGTTCCAAAATCTAGAGGGGTTTTAGGATCTAGGATCTAAGGGAACCCTAGGCTCTAGAGTAGGCCCTAAGGTCTGGCTCTAGGAAAGGATCCTAAGGTCTAGAGTAGATCCTAGGATCTGAATCTAGGAAATGATCTTAAGGTCTAGAGTGGATCCTAGGATCTAGAATTAATCTGGAGTTTGAAAGGGCCTTAGTGACCTCATACAAAAATGAGGTCAACAAGTCCACATATTCTTACATCACAAATTGCTAGCTCAGCACAATGAAAGAGGCAAAGAAAATACACTGCTACATCAGTCAAAGGCTGATTGGAGCAAAAATATGTTACTCTACTATTGAAAAGTATAGTCTAACACTAATTTTTTTTGTAGTCCAAAAAGTCCATCACTACACGCTGTCTCATAAAATAATACTTATATCAAAGATTTATTCACAGAAGTTCTTGATAACAAGACTAGCATTGACAGGTTGATTAGCCATGTGGGCATTGATACTTTTGTAGTTTGATATCACATATGTTCCACAAAAAACTAAGAAAGGGCAAGTCTTAATAGATTTTCTTATCGCACATCCTATTCCTGCAGACTCACCGCTTAATGATGAGTTTCATGATGAACAAATTATAATTATTCTAGAAGAAGAGAAATTACCAATATATAAAATGTATTTTGACTTTGCAGCATCAATTAAACTTTCCAAACCTTCAAACCCTACCCAAAGCTCAAGCCGGTATCGATATTGTCTTCAAAGCACCTAATAGAGGAATAATGAGATATTCATTTCATTTAACTTAACTCATAACCAACAATGA
Source organism: Dendrobium huoshanense (assembly GCA_016618105.1). Classification (NCBI taxonomy): domain Eukaryota; kingdom Viridiplantae; phylum Streptophyta; class Magnoliopsida; order Asparagales; family Orchidaceae; genus Dendrobium; species Dendrobium huoshanense. The sequence goes on from CM028348.1 coordinate 47,115,979, forward strand.
AGCATATTTGAAGCTTTAATAGCATGTCTCAAAATTGTTCTTTCAATGGAAATTTAAAATATCAAAATTTTTTGTCATTCTCACCTCTTTATAAATCAAGCACTATGTATTTATAAAATCTATAAAGTTAGGTTAATTTACTATCATAAAAAAGTGCTCGAGCTCATGAAGCAAAATACAAATATTATAATAATCTAAGAATCTCAAGCTCATAATAATAAAGAAGATTCTTTAGCAAAACTGGCTAAAGAAATGGCGAGCATGAATGATGAGCATGTGTTAATCAATGTCAACACTCGATAAGTGCTAGAGCTGGAAATTCTGTGTTCCCCACAGGTAGTGGGCCCACCAAATTCAATTTAGCAGGACACAATTTCAATTTTTACTTAGTCTCCCAAACAAATTATTCTTGAAAATCAACCAGATAAATCCCAAATGGTTACAAGAAGGAATTTAGTAGAGCCTTTGAATCTTGGTTTGAATGCCTATAAATTGAAGACCAAAGTGATTGGAGGCAGCCTTTCATCTTCAGAGAAAGTAAACTCCCTTTAGATAAATTATTAGCTACATATATCAAGAAGCGAGCATTACAATGTGTGTTTGTCAATAACACAACATATCGAAGATCATTTGATCAAATGTGTCATCAATGTTTAGGGAAAGAAAAAATTGATCAAATTATTTCTAAAGTTCATAAAGGATTTTGCAGTATACATCAGTCAGATCCTAAAATTACCATTAAAATTAAAAGAACTTGTTATTATTAGCCATCAATGGTAAAGGACTACACTAATCATGCAAATATATGTCATTAATGTCAAATACATAGTAATATTATACATCGACCGCCAAATCTGTTACATACCATTATAACATCCTGACCATATGAATGTTTATGGACAGATGTAATAGAGCAAATTGATCTGCCATCATATGTTGGATTCCATTTTATATTAACAGCAACAGACTTTTTTTTAATGGATGAAGTAGTTCCTTTTAAAGAAGTCATTATTAATCATGTGATCAACTTCTTTACTCATAATATTGTCTACATATTTGATGTACCGTGCCGCATAATCTTAGATAATGATCCAACTTTTAAAAGTACTAAGATTTATATATTCATTGAGCGACATAAACATTGATTGGCGATATTCATCAATATATAATCCAAGAGCAAATGGATTAACAGAACCCTTTAACAAAATGATGGTAAAATTGCTCAAGAAAATTCTCACTAAAAATAAAAGAGAATGGCATACTAGGATGATAGAAGCATTATGGGTATATCGTACTACATATAAGACACCAAATAAATTGACTCCGTATGCATTGGTAATTGGAGTTGAAGCATTTCAAGAAGGAGAATTGGTCATAGTGCTGAGAAGACCAATTATCCCACATTAAAGAATTTGTGATAAATTTGAACCAAATTGGGAAGGCCCTACTATCATCAAAAGATGTACCAGGCAGGAACCTATCAACTCATCGATATGGAAAGTCGACAACCTATGCCCCGATCAATGGGAGATATCTGAAGAAATACTATTATAAAAAAAAAAGCTAAAGATCATTCCCTTTCAAAGAAAGAAAAGATTTCAAAGATGTATTAGAAATTCTCCTTCAAGATGGGGCATTTTTAAGTTTTAAAAATGCAAAAAAATCTAAAACAAATGAAATTTTCCTTTAAGACAATGGGTATTTTAAATATTTATTTAGATTATGATCGATTTCCAAATAAATATTTAAAATTATTCATGATGCTATCACTACACCAATACATGGTAGAAATTGGTGCCTTCAAGTGAGCAAATATATAATCATTACAAAAACTGAAGATTCAATTTTGAATTTACCAAAATCCTTGAGTTCAACTGAAGAGACTTTTAGTCTGATAACTTCAATAAATCAAATTCAATAAGTATAAGCTGTTATGGTACAAGTCTAGTGCCCAAATAGGTATAATATCAGTCTCAACAAGCATATGTATGGTCGAGCCACTTACATCTTTACATACTCAACAAGTCATGATAAGATGTCATAATAGAAAAGCACCTATTTTGTTAGCCCGGTGATAAATATTATCAATTTTGATATTTTTCAAATTTAATAAATCAAAACAGTTCAAATTCAGAATATTTCCTTGACTAACAAATGAATTGAGGCCAAATTGAAAAGAAAAATAATAATCAACTCAAAGGCACCAAGCCATAATAAAAATTGCCATCAAATTTGAGGCATTATACTTTCGTTAAATCTGTCAAGCATAAAGTTAAGATCGAATGAGCTTCTCTTCTTCATCATGTCCGATAAAGCATAAAGCTCAGAACTGAAGAAATCATCTTGCCGTTCTTATAAAGCTATACGCTGAACTAAGAGAATATATTCATTATCAAAGCTTTTCATGCATAAAGCTTTGGACTGAAGATGATTTTCCATTGACCTAATAAAATCCTAGAGGGTTTAGGTCACTGGTATACATTCCTTCATAAAGCCCACCGAAAGCAAGAAGCTAGGGTAGAAGATATATCTTATTCTTGACAAATCAAGAAATAAATCAGGGTCAACTAGTTTGCAACAAATATGATACATTATAGGGTGTATATAATATTTATTGAAGGAATTTATTGACCATAGACCTCTAACTGTCGGCTCCCCCTTACCTAAGATCACACAATCCCACGTTCACCTAAAACTGCTCCCCAATATCTCTCACAATACCAAAAACATTCATTTATCCCATTCGGACAGGTACGCGCTCAGAACCAAATAAAGGAACTTACGCAAAGAGATCTCTTGCTCTCGACCTCAGAGGAACGCATAGAACCTTGTGCTACTTATGATCGTCTCCTCCAACTAGCTGCCACCTCCTTCCGATCTTGCGAACCCTCATGCACTTGTCGACTCCGACCACACAGGCCGCTTGCATTCAAATCAATCCATCTTAGCTGCAAGAAACAAGAGCCTCTCAACCTATTGTCAGCTTGTCGCCTCTCCTCCGACCTAGCCGCTGACCTCCCTCCTGTACCTGATGCTGCCGACTATCGAAACCATGCTACTGAGTTCAACATTTATGCCCATCTATTTTCTGTGCCCTAGCTTGATAACCTATATATATGCTATTATTATAATATACATATTATATATATATATATATATATATATATATATATATATATATATATATATATATATATATATATATATATATATATATATATATATATATATATATATATATATATAATTTTAATTAAAAAAGAGAATATTTTTGAACTAAGCATCAACAATCAATAATTACGACCCGCAACTAATTATCTACAACTAGTAATCAATAATAATCGGCAATCGACAATCATCAATTGGAGCTTCAGAACACAATTCCAAAATCCGATAACATCCTGAAGCCCTCAGCCATTGACTATCTTTCTGGCCGTGCGGGTTGAAAGGGAAAGTGTCCTCCCCAACCTCCCCATGAGGGGAAGGGGTGCCAGAAGGATACTAATTTTTTGGGGGAATAATTTTTTTTAAATCAATTAAAATCACCCAATCGCAAATTATCTGCAATCAACAATCATCACAAGGACCTTCGAAGATTAATTCTGGAACCCGACAACATCCTTAAGTCCTCAACCATTGACTATCTTTTCGACTGGGCAGGTTTGAAAGGGTAAGTGCCCTCCCAACCTCCCTTTACGGGGAGAGGATGTCGGCAGGTTGTCAAAATCAAAACTAATAAGAACCCCTCAAAATTAATTTCAAATGAAATAATTCAAATTAATGAAAAAATACCTTATGTGTTAAATAGACTCTGAATAAGAAGGTGTTTAACAATCATATGATTAAATTCAAAATTTTCTAATAAAAACATGATTGCTTACTTGGGGAAAGATGTCACCTTTCGCACTTAAGCATTTTGTACGAAAGCACTTTAGGATACCCTACTTAACTACATATGTCTCTCTATATTGCATGAATTTATGTTAGAAGATTCATCCTATTAGAAGAGAAATATTAAATTGGAAAGGACTTTAAAATCAAAGAAAATGTTGGTAGTTCATCTCATGTAGTTGTGATATTTTTCTGATAGATGATTTTCACTATGTTTTGAGTTACCAAGGCATCTTGCTTATGTTGCTTGTGAAAGGTCAAGATCGATTGGGAGATGATTACATTATATTGAGCTAAATTCCTACAAATGCGAACTAACTTCTAAGGCAAATATCATATTATTGAAAAGTACAAGCCATCGTATTATTATTGATATTATAGAGCATTAATGATGCGATGAATCAAATTCCATTACTTATTGTACACTTATTAGTGGATATGCCAAATAAGAGCTTGTAGAAAAGATATTAAACTAGAGCCGTTCTGGATGCTTCTTAGTGATGTAATCGGTACATATGACTGAACTAGAAACATAAATGCAATGGAAGAAATGTGCTTGCTCATGAAGAGAAATAAATATAAGTTATATTATATTATTTTCACCAAAATGATAAAATTGTATGATAGCATGAACATGAATATAGAGGCACAAGATTTGAAGGATAAGATGCTTAGAGTAAAAAGTGAAATATAATACACTTAGATGCCATCGAATCTACAATAGTTGTACAAGCAGACATAGAGAGATACTCCTATAATAACTCCAAAATTATGTACTAAAATACATCCTGCATGTGCTCCGATCGTTGCATATAACTCCTAAATCTAACGGTTCGAGAATACTGAGCGGGCCAAATATTCAAATTTCATCCTCCTCTATGAATGGACTAGAGTCGACTTGACTTGAATAAAAAAATTCTTTTCAAATTCCTACAAAAATAAAACTGATTTTTAACGTCACCTCAATGATGGGCGTGTTGACGCGAAATCTCAAGCACAGGGGTCAAATCTCAAATCCAATAAAAGTCTAAATTCCTAGAATGAAATTTATCACTTAAAATTTTAAACTAAAACATGTCCACCTCTCACAACCGTTTATTGGGAGTGATAAATTAAAATTAACATCAGCTCACAAATAGCGAATGTTTTGTCAGGTGTATTCATCCTCAAATAATCTTTTGTCAGCGGGGAGGTGGCATTACCCTCTGAACGGATGATTTTGTCGCAAAATGACACTATTATATTATGATCAAGGCCAAAGCCCGTATGTTCCCTAACAGCTTCAAACCCTTGAGTAATGAATCATAGGATATATTCGATAGACACAGAGCCATTTGTCAGCTAAGGTGGATTCACATCTATCCCCTTAGACAAATACCAACCCAGGTTTACAAGGTATTCTTAGACGAAGCAATCCATGACTGTCGATAAGATGCCTTCTGTGGGGTTGAGTCGACTACCTTCTATGACTAAGGAGATTAGGGATCATGACAGCCAGGGACGACAGAACCATGAGATCTTAATCGGCTCATCTTCATTCCCCCCACCACCAATTTTAAGTTCATGGTGATAAATTTTAAATCGTAAAATCAAATTCAAACCCTAAAATTATTACAATTATATGTTGGATTTATAACCTATGCGGTATCTTTAATGACTAGCCTTAATAAAAAAGTTGCTTTAAGCAGTAAAAAAAATTATCTCAAATGAAACCTTAATTTATCCCACTAATGCATAATAATTCTAATGTCACCCAATTACTTCTCACCCAGAAATCCACATAGTTGTCAATCTGATATGAAAAAAGAAAAAAAAATCAGAAATCCGCATACCAGAGAAGTGAAATTTCACCATTGTGGAAGAGGACTTAAAAAAGATCAAGAATTCCTGATAAAAAAATTAGTCATGAGAGCAAAATACTTCCGAGAAACAACAGCAAAGTTGTAAAAAATTTACAAGACATTTTTTTCCAACTCTTAGAAAAATATCCTTAGTTTTGCCTTATAAGCTCTTGATATATTTTTTTCCCCTGAACGGCTGTAAACATGTATTAACAACTTCCTCAAGCAAATTATCAAAGGCTGAAACAATGAACTAAGAGAGTCAAAGCCATCCTAGCGTGGCAATATTGCAATGATATGTATCAAAGTAAAAATATGTACAATCTGGCTTTCTGTGCTTGAGTGAAGCATGAGAAGTCAGAATAAGAGAAGACAGAAGGAAATTGTCATAAAAATTATGCACTTAATTGAAACAAGAATAATAAATTAAATACACTATCGAATGTTCAAAGAATACAAAATTTCAAAGAATGTACTAATTCTAACATGGTTCAGAGTATTGCAGCATACAGTTGGGTTCAAAATATATAAACAGATGAAGCTTTTGCTTTATCCATCAAAGCCTCTTCTCCGTTGGAGAGACAATTATAGGCATAGATAAGGGCAGTTCTTCATTTAATCCTCTTTTTTTTTCCTCTCTCTCTTTCTTAAGGTTTTAATTGGCTTAATATTTTACCCTCCAAAATATCTCTTTGAACAGATCCACATTGGGGAAATCACCAGCTGGTAGACGAAATTCCATTTGAATCTAGTAATAAGATGGGAATAGTAAGCAAAAGAGTCATAAGATCCTTTTAACTTGCAGGTAGAGTTTCAAATTCTTAGGCGTGGAAGATGAATAATACATTGTTCAAGCATTCAAGTTTAACATTGCAGCATAGAATGGTTGAGTTATTTAGAATTGTATAATAAGAATGCAACTATGGGGGGAGGGTGTTATAACGTTCATAAATGAAATTAAATAGTTGGTTTAATTATCAAAGTTAATAACAAAAATAGTTTAGAAAACTATGGTTGAGTAAATTCTACGAGGGCTCACTACCTTACATCTCTTAGTAAAAGATAAAAAGGAATCAAAAGAACAATCAGGACATAAGGTGCTTTTATTAGTGAGTACGCACATAATGTGTTGTGATTGTTAGAGGAAAATTATGTTCTATATTATTGATTGATAATAATTAACAATGTTGTTACATAGAGCTGTGATAATCGACTTTCTTATGCTTTGTCCTTCTATAAAACAATAATAACAACAACATCAAGCCTTTATCCCACTCTGCATAAATCATTTTTCTCTATTGCGTCCTATTAATATTTAAGAGCACATTTAACTCTAATAAAAAAAGTCTTTTATAATACTTACTAATCAAGTCTTTTTAGGTCTACTTCAACATTTCTTAACATAGGCCAACATCTAACAATAGATCTACTCTCCCAACTAGATCATGGAAGGCCGATGTTTTATTTGACCAAATCATCTAAGATGACTCTCTTTAATCTTATCTGCCACTAGAGCTACATCAATCTATTCACATATATACTCGTTTCACATTCTATCTCTAAGAGTAAAGACAATCATCCACCTAAGCATCCTCATCTCTACACTACTTAACTTAATTTTATGATTCTCTTTTAATGGCCGCTATTTTTTTGCCATAAAGCATTGTAGGTGTAACAACCCATATTTTGGTCCAATGAAATAAATATTTTTTAGGAGTCATTATAAGTCCAAATCATAAATTGTCTTCACCATAATATAGATATTATTGTGTTTTAATTATAATAAATATTTCGTAAATTTAAGTATTGGTGCAAATCCTTATGAAATTGACATATGTTGATACAATTAAGGAATTTTGAGATCGTCAGGTGTCTGTTTTGCAAATCAATTTCGCTAAAATTTTCTAAAAATGTTAGGCTATTGTATGGTTATTTTTATAATTTTTGAAATCCTAAAAAGATTTATATAAATTTTATACTGAAAACTGAATAAATTATATAAAATTTGATGTTGCCAGGTCCCAAGTCCTGGAAGAGAAAAGTGGAGGCTTGCGTTAGGGACTCAACAACTAGCGTAAAACTTGTCGAATAATTATGACATGAATCCTTTAAAAAATTATGTAAATGTTAGGACATCCCCTGGAAACAACGCACTGCATAGTCTAAATATAGTGATAAGTGTGCAAGGGTCGCTGCACCGACGCCCGGATGCAGTATTAAGAAGGCAAGGGTTCCCACATCAAGGACGGATGTGGGCAAAGAAACTAGTTTATGAAATTAAAATTAGGATAGGAACTAGGAATATAAACTCCCTTACAGAAAAATTAATGGATTTAATTGCTATTATGATTCATAGGATGATAAATATTCTATGCATTCAAGAAACTAAACAGTGTGAGAGAAAGCTAAGGAGATTGATAGTTTAGGATAAAAACTATAGTATTCGGGTAGGAGTCGTATTAGAAAGGATGCATGTGTGATTATTGATAATAGTTTGAAGGATAATATTATAAAAATTAATAGAATTGAAGATAGAATTATATATTTAAAGATTGTTGTTGATTCTAAGAATATTAATATTATAAGTGCTTATGCTCCTCAAGTAATTTTGAATATGGGTTCAAAATTAAAATTTTGGAATGACTTAACAAAATTAATATAAAAGATACCTCTTGAAGAAATAGTTTTTATTGGAGGACATTTAAATGGACATGTTGGTAGAGGTAGATGATTTTAAAAACACTCAGGGTAGCCATGGGTTTAGAATGACAAATGCAATTAGTAAGACTATATTAGATTTTTCTTTAGGTTATGAATTTTTAATAGCTATTACTTACTTAAGAAAATATATGAGCTAATTCTTATCACTTATAAAAATGGATATAATAAAACGCAGATTGATTATTTTTTTATAAGAAAACTAGATCGTTTAAATTGTAAAGATTGTAAAGTTATTCTGAGTGAAAATTTATGTACCAACATCGATTATTAGTTTTGGACTTTAAGATAAAGGGGTAGAAGATAAAAAATAAAGTAAAATAATTTATTAGGATTATATGGAGCATTTAAAGAATATTAACAAAAGTATTTTAGATAGTAAGATTTTAGAACTTAAGATTTTATCTGTGCATGATGATGCTATTATGTGACTAGTGATATTAAAAATATTGCAAAAGATGTGCTTAGAGTTTCGAAGGGAAAAACTCCTAATAGTAAAAATAGTTGGTGGTGGAATTCAAATGTGCAAGAAAAGATAAAAAATAAGAAGATTTGTTCTAAAAATTAGTTTTTATGTAAAAATTTTGATAATTGGGAAAGTTATAAAGAAGCTCATAAGGAATCTAAAAAATTATTTGCGATGCAAAGAGGTTAGCTTTTAATGATTTATATAATAAATTAGATACTAAATATGGAGAAATATATATGTATAAGTTAGCTAAACAAAGATATATGAGTAGTAAAGATTTAGTTCAAGTGAAGTATATTAAGGATGGAGATCAAAAAGTGTTTTTCTTAGAAGATAATATTCAACAAAGGTGTATGAGATATTTTGCTAAACATTTTAATGAAGAGTGTAAAAATGCGATTGAATTTAGTGACTTCAGCACCCTAAATAAAAATAAAAATTTTGGTTTTATCAACATATTAGTAAAATTGAAGTTAGAGAGGCTTTAAGAAAAATGAAGTGTGAAAAAGTTGTTGGACCTGATAATATTCCAATAGAGATATGAAAATGTTTAGGAGATGAAGGAATTTCTTTGCTTACTAAACTTTTTAATCTTATTTTGAAGACTAAAAAGATGTCAGATCAATGGAGAATAAGTGTTTTAATTCCTATTTTTCAGAATAAAGGTGATGCACAAGAGTGTGTGAATTATAGAGAAATTAATTTGATGTGTCATACTATTAAATTATAGGAGCGAGTTATGGAGTATTGGTTGTGGCGTGATACTAATAGTTTTAAAAATCAATTTGGATTCATGTCGGGTAGGTCTACTATGGAAGTCATACATTTATTGAGAGGTTTGATGGAGAAATATAGAGAGAATAAGGAGAATCTACATATGATATTTATTGATTTAGAGAAAGCATATGATAAAATTTCAAGAAAAGTGCTATGGAGAGTTCTTGAAAAGAAAGGATTTAATAATGCTTATATTCAAATCATTTAAGATATGTATGTAGGAGCTATTATTTGTGTTCAAACACAAGGTGGTTTGATCAAGTATTTTTCTATTTCGGTTGGATTACATCAAGGATCAGCCTTAAGTCCATATTTTTTTGCTTTAGTCATGGATGTTCTCGTTAGACATTTGCAAGAGGATGTACCTTGGTGTATGCTTTTTGCTGATGATATTCTTCTTGTTGATAAGACTAGAGAGGGAGTTAAAGGTAAACTTGAATTATGGAGGTCTACCTTAAAGTCTAAAAATTTTCGCTTGAATGGTTCTAAAACTGAATATATAGAGTATAATTTTAGTAGCAATAGATCTAGTGAGGGGATTGTGACTTTGGGCGATCAAGTCAGTAATAAGAGCACATGTTTTAGATATCTTGGATTTATTGTTCGGAATGATAGTGAAATAAATGGCGATATTATCAGCAGAATTCAAGTTGGATGGTTGAAGTGGAGGAATGCATCGGGCTTGTTATGCGATAGAAAAGACCTCCTCAAACTTAAAGGAATATTTTATAAGATGGTGTTGAGACATGCAATGCTTTATGGTGTCAAATGTTGGCCTTAGAGATAGGATATGAAATGAGCATATACGTGAAAAAGGTTGGAGTAGCTCCAATGGAAGATAATATTAGATATGATTCGCCTTAGATAGTTTGGTCACATTAAACGGAGGCCTTCCAATGACCTGGTTAGGTAAGTTGATGTATTAGATTTGACTTATGTTAAGAAAGGGAGATGTATACCTAAAAAGAATTGGTTAGAAAATATTAGAAATGATCTTTCTTTATTAGATTTAAATGAGAATTTGACTTTTAACATGACACAATGGAGAAAAATGATTCATGTAACCGACCCCACGTAATGGGACAAAGGCTTGATGTTGTTGTTGTAGTATAAATAATACAAAGCACAAATAGACCAATTAAAACTATTTTTATTCTGTTCAATTCGGCTTAAAATAAGACCTGTAAGGGAAATAATAGAGAAAATAAAGGCTAGGATTTAGAGGTCGTAGAACAATTTTTACTGTCCGACTTGTTATAAAAGTTGTTCGTCTCATTGTAAGGAACATTATCTTATTTATGATTTTAATTATTTTATATATTTTGTATTTTATTCATTTTAATTTGATTAAAATATATAGAAGTTGTGATATGTTAATTTTTAGTAAATTTTCACCACATAACTTTGGTATGTAATAGATCTCGTTAATATGAGTATTTTGACTGGAACATAATAAAATTTCATAAGATAAATTGAAAGATCTGGTTTATTTAAATAAACAAATAATAGACAAATTTGATAGATTTCCTGGCATTTTATGAATTATTGCATTTCATATATGATATTGACTTACATTGTATATAAAAAGTATCATTTGCAAGTAAAGAAGGCTAGTTGTTAACACTATAATTAATATGGGTTGACTCTTAAAATTTAATACCTTGAACAGGAGGGTGTATCAACGGACTTGTCTTTAAATAAATGGTTAATATTGTAATCCTAATTGTAGCATGTAAACGATTAACTGAATTACGCCGACAAGTAGAGGGTGAAGACTCTTAAATGATTAGTGAAAGTCACTTGTGAAAATAAATGATTGATAAAAATAAAATTCTTCCACTTTAGATCTCAGGCCATGATAGTAGGTCGCAAAACCCTCTTATAGAATTTTCTCTAAAGTTTAAGGGACACTTTTCTATTACACAAAAGACCCGATGCATTCCTCTTCTTCAATCAACCAACTTGAATTCTGCTAATAATATCCCCATCTATTTCACCATTACTTTGGACAATAGAGTCGAGATATCTAAAACGTCTCTTTTTAATGGCTTAATCGCCTAAAGTCACAATCCCCCTATTATGTCAATTAGTACTAAAATTAAACTCAATGTATTCGATTTAGATCAACTCAAACGAAAACCATTAGACTCTCAGGTTGACCTCCATAATTCATGTTTTTTTCTTTTAACTCCCTCTCTAGTCTTATCAATATAATACCCAAAGTTTTGTCAAATGTAAGCATGAATTTTTTTCAAACTAACAGCATATCCATATGAAAACTAGGAGCTCAATAAAATATTTCTATTTTCATCTCAGTTATAAGTATTTCAATTTCACATTTTATTTACCGTAGCAAATCCACTTAAAACAACATGCAGAGGCTGGATGTAATCATATGGCTAGGAGTGGAGGTAATTGTGGTAGTGGAAATTTGTAACGAAGCATTAGTATTAATTTTGTATTACATAATAAAAGTTAAGTTAAACTACAGGAAAACCCGCTATTACCAGCGGATATAATCCGCCGGCAACATGTAAAATCCGATGGAAGTCCTGGGTTTCCGGCGCATTTACGATGGATTTTTATGCTCCGATTTCGTTCGCATCGGAAAATACCTTTCGACGTTTATAAGGCGCCAAAAAACTTTCCGGCGCCATCTCCGGCGCAAAAAATTCTAGCCAAGCCGGCGTTTTTCAACCGTTTATTCTGGTGATATGTGCGCCGGAAGTTTACAACGTGTCTATCCGATGGAAATTACCGGCGGATAAAATGCCGTAGGTTCACCGTAAATAAGCTATGGCTTGTTTTCGGCGAATAATTGGCGTTAGAAAATGCCAGCGGATACGACGTCGTAAGCTGCGCCGGAAATTTCCGGCGTCCAAAAAAATGCCGGCATGATTGCACTGATTCGTCGTTTCCGTCGTATTTCCGACGCAAAATCCGCCGGAAACCTGTAGCATTGACAAAAAAATTGTCTTTCCATCCAAAAATTGCATTTCCACACTTGCAAATATAATTAAAATGCATATCCAGAACATAGCTATACACATTACAGATATAAAGAACTTCAACATATACTCAAAAATATAAATATCCATTAAAAGAAATTGTTCAATAGTATCAACCAACTAAAAACATCACATATTGTTCAATAACACAGATTCACGTAATGAAATAAACAAGTTCATATGACTAAACTAAACTACTATGACTCCGTGGACTCCTCATCTAGAGCTACCTCATTTCCACTCAACTACTCCCTCATTTTATGCATTTAATCCAACAATTGATTGTGTTGCTCCTGCATCTGCATTTGAACATGTGCTTCCAACTGAGCTTGTCAATCAGCTTGGGATTTTCTTGCTTGTTCTAGTTCTGCTTGCAAGGCACTTATTTGTTGAGCATGTAAGGACTCATGTGTTGACCTTGATTTTTCCCATACCCGGGCCCAAGGTCAACTTGGTTGACCAAGTAAACCTAGGTTGACCTACTAGGCCTTTTGAGCCCAAATGAAATCCAATCTCATTCATGGCTCAAACCTCATACTCATTGGACCTATTTGACTAAGTTGACCAAGTCAACACATGACTTGGTCAATCAATCCAAGTCATTATGGGTCAAATTGACCCATCAAAACTCACTTAAATCCTTATTTAAGCCTCATTTAATGCCCTAATCAATTCCAATCGTTTTAAATTTCAAACCACAGCCTAAATAGCCTGGTTTCCCTCCCATTAAGCTGCTAATTTAATCACAACTATTGAGGATAGGTTTAGGCTCCTTAAATACTAAAAATTAAGCCCTATTTTGGATCTTTTTGCAATTGCTCTCTCTCCAGACCTCCACGAACTCTAAAATTTTGTGTTGGAGTTCCTGGAGCCTTTCCCCACCTTCCTCGATCAAAATCCCGCTAGCCAAGCACATCGCCGGCGAGATCTCAGGCCACCCGAGACTAGGAAACTTCCAAGGCGATTCACTGTCGATCATAGAAGTTTTGGAGCTCGAGATCAACTAAGGAATTGTACGAGGACAGTCTACAAGTGCAATTATACCAAGATCTCGAAGATCCAACGGTTAGATTCACTTAAAACCCTTAGAATAGACCAAACACTTAGATCTAAATAGATTTCTGTAGGATGCATTTCAGATCAAGCCAATACTCCCCCATGATTTCTGTACATCCATAGAGTTTGTGTTTAAAATTTCAGTAATTTTCATCCACCCAATCGAGAGAACGAGGAGAAATAAGAATTAGGGTTTCGGTCCGGGCTCTCGTGCACGCAGGATTGATCCTGACTGTCTGATCTGGGATCGGCGGTCTAGATTTCGTCCGCCCGCGATCTGGCGCTGACCGCGCGGACGATCCCGCAGTTCGGGTTGCCACATGATTCGATCTACGCCGTCCGTCCGAGATCGCACAGATCTAACGACTCCCGAGCCATGCTGATGTGGTTAATGAGACCGCCGCCATTTTCCGTGCCGCATAATCATTACCAATGATTGTGTGGCGGCGCAATCATTGGTAATGATTGCGCCAAGAACCACGGAGCGAACCCGTTGCCGCCACACGTCCTGCTAGCCGCCAAATCCTTAACTTGTAAAAATCATAGAAAATTCATTTTCGCTCCATTTTTGACACACAATACCTCGTTTCGACCGTATTTTTATTCTCTACATATTAAAAAAATTTATAAAAAGGATATGTAAATTTTAAATTATTTGTAAATCGGTAAAATTCCCCTATTTTATATTATTTAAATCATTTTTTTATATAATTACTATTATATTTTTATTTAATTATAGTTATCCATTATAATTACTACTGCTTTAGATTATTAGTTTATTAATTATTTTATTATTATTATTATTATTATTATATTTAATTAAATATAAAAAGTATATGTATATTTTTTTTTTCTTAAGGGTTATTGTAGTTATTTTTAACTATTTAAGTCATTTAAAATATTATCATTAATAACTAAGATGTTATTATTATTATATATTTTAAATTATTTGTAAATTTTAGAGAGTTCAATATTTTAGGTTAGTTTTAGTTAATAATTATTTTTAAATATAATTATTTTGCAAACTATTTTAAAATAGGCTTTTATTCTAGTTAAACTTCAGAAAATCATAACTTTCTCATTTTAAATCGGATTTTGACTTGTAACCCCTCGTTCTTCTCAAACAAATGTGTACATTATTTTAAAATTATTTTAGTGTTATTTATATAATTATTGTTATAATTACTTTAAAATTAAAAATTATTTTTCAAATTATTTTAAAACCTTACTTGGCTGGTTAGTGGGTCTCCCAAATACCTATGAATGGAACTATTTTAAGCTTTGTTTATTTTTACAAAACTTTATTATTTTCTTTTAATATATATTTATTTTAAATTATCTTAATTTAAAGTTATCTATATTACTAAATTAACCTAATTTTGGGAGATCCATTCGATGAAATTTTAGACATAAATTCTAAATGTGAAGAGCAATCATGGGAGAGTGGATTAGTGGATGGTTGAGTTCCAATCATTCACTAATCCTCTCATTATTCGTACTTACTTTTTGTTCGTCATAGATCGCATGTGTACGTCGCACCACGAGCAGTTAGTTTAGGCTCTCCTAGATTTTAGGACATTGTATGTTTATTATTTTTATATGATCCATGCATTTATTACCTCGAGGGTTAGTATGAACTTCGATTTAAACCCATATAACGTAGTGACATCCTAAGAATAAAAATTATGGACCCGTCTAGCTAACTTTGAAATTTTCTAGGGCTTAGGGTAGATCACTGATTGACATGAAAACCTAAACATTTGAACTTAGAGACATCTTAAACCTTCGAGAATTTTCTAATAATTTTTAGGGCTTGTTAGACCCCTTAATTAACCAACCATAATTAACATGCTAAATAAGGCTCTGAAACATTCTAAAAATTACAATAAATACATTTTAGGTCAAAAAATTACCCATAATACTTTGAATTGTTTAGAATCTGACCCTTGACCTTAGATAAATAGAGCTCCTCAGTTTGACTCTAGGTTGACCCTTAATTTGACCATAGGTTGAAATTACATTTTTACCCTAATAAATCATTAAAAATTATTAAAAATCCCAAGATTTTTCCAAACACTTGGGAACACTTTCTCTGGTCATTCCTGACCTTTGGGAGTGATTCCAATCAGTTTGGAGCTGATTTGGATCAAAACAATAAAAACAGTCATTTATCAGGAAATTTAGAAATTCCCTTAAATACCCTGAACTTAGAAAGTTCATAACTAATTGTAAAAAATTCCAAATTAGGAAAACTCACTTGAATTAGACTCCTATTAGGGTCTAGTATTTATGAAAAATATCAGATGTCCAGAAACTCACCTAAATTAGAAAGTCAACGTTTTGTTCAACCGTAATTCATTTAGGGCCCAAAACTTAGAAAATTTATAGCTTTGCCTAGAAAACTCCAATTTAAGTGTACTACATGTCTAACTGTTCGTATTAAGTTCTAGTATTTTCCTAAGGGGTTAGGAATTCCAAACCTAGCCTCCTTCTTATAGTGACTTTTTGGACCCTAAACCTAGTGCCTAGGAAGATCCCGGACCTTCTAAAATTGGCTAATATCACTTGAACTTTAAATATCAGTATCCTAAGCTCTTAAAACTGATCAACAAACTGAAATAATTAAAATGGATCCTAATTCACTAATATTTGAATTTCAACTAAAAATTTTTTCCCTGACTTTCAACATACTTGAACTCTAGATAATTTCAAACAACTATCCAGATTAGGATCTATCCAAACCACACAAGCCTTACACACACATAGAATTGTTTGCTAGGGAACCACTTCTAGATTTAGGCTAGGCCGCTGGATTTTATTTTCTGTTGTGTGCCGGAGCTTTTCGATATTTTCATTGCATGCTGTTTGAAATTAATTGCTGTGTTTACTTACATTTATTGCACTCTGTGATGTGATGTGATGGGCGTTAGATCTACCCTTAGGTTAAGAGCGCTATATATATATATATATATATATATATATATATATATATATATATATATATATATATATATATATATATATATATATATACTATTCTTCCGTGCAGGTGGCCATGCTCAAGCTAAAAAAAGGGGAGCATTATCACGATTTCTAATAATGGTTTGTGCAGGTGCTTGCTCAGCTCCCCCCCAATAAAAATGAGGGCTAAATTAATAATTATAATTGCATAGGTGGATCACTTAGCCCTCATAATTAAGAGCATGGCTTGGCACAGGGTCAATGATTTGAGTTATTTTTATTTTCATATATAACTGCTTGGGAGTTTTATTAAGATAACCCTGCAGGTTCTTTAGATTTCTTTTCTGCTTTTCATTTCAATGTAATATTTGTAATAATCTGTTAAGAGTTATGAAAACAACTTCTAGTTGGGATATTCTTATCCAACTTGGATTCCAAAAGAAGAAGGCATCCCTAAAGGGGAGCGTCTTCTTCCATTTGGAAGACCGAGTTGGATGGCTTTAGATATCCAAAGAGAAAATGAAATACTCCCTGAAAGGGAGAATTATATCTTCGTTTGGATATTCAAGCCACGAAGGATCCAAGGAGTCCAATGAGGAGTAATCCAAGGAGGCCAAGGAGAAGATACGCTGAAGACTGAAGACACTAAAGATTGAAGACCCAATATCTCACTCAAAGTTGTTAGCGTCTGTCATAGACTTAGAAATTCGGGTTATTGGTAGTGGTGCCTGGCCACTTTACTTTTCTGCATACCCTGGGTTGTAATTAAAGGGCAGTTGGCCTATGGACATTTACTTGATTAGTTTGATTTATATTATTGTGTTTACATTGATTGTGTAGTAGAAATACCTGCTTTTTCTAGGTTTCATTCTTACGTGCCATTTTTATTTTCGTCTGGATTTTGTTAGACTCTTTAAGGACTATAAAAGTTTTTTACTCATAAGAAAAAATTTAATATTTAAATCTTAAATAACATAGAAATCTAAGGAATTTACAGAACTGCCAAAATCGTCCGGGGTCACATGCATATTACTACATCTTCTTCTCCTTGCTATAAGACATCTCCCTGCCTGCGCGTAGAGTCTGGATAATCTGGCCTATGAGGATGAAGTGTCAGACCTAGAGAGACCCAGTCTTTTCAAAAAAAATTATTTTACATAAGCCTATTTTTTAATACTATATAGCATTCATGAGCTAACATTTCAACTAGCATGCATTGCATTAGTAACTAACTAAATAAAATTTAATTGCATTAGCTAGGAGCATTTATCCAACATAAGTTCATGACCAATTATGAAGCTCTCTAGATGTCGGTCCTATTTCTAATAACTGTACCACCCACCCGTCTTTTATAATTGACTAGATAACATGATTTTAAAGCGACTAGGATGGTTAGCTGGCTCCCCAATCCAGGCCTGGATAAGTTCAGATCTTTTCATTGCATTAGCTAGGACACGGGTCTAAGTGTTGTTCATAGAGTACTAAGCCCAATCTAAATTTAGGATTTGAGGCTACTACACTCGGTCTCGTAGTATGCCTAAAATAGTTGGTAGGTTCCTTCCTTTCAGGGATCCTAAATACTACTTATCTGCGTCACAGGATGACGCCACCTCCATCCTTCTCTCACGTATGTTATCGAGTGCTTGATTTCTTTTCTCTAGTTTCTATTTAGTACCCTAATGCCTCTGACTGTTGGAATGAGCCACGTATGTCTGATTCATCCCTTTGGGACATTTCTTCCTTTTGAGTAGGACTTCTTAGTTTGCCCCCTCGTGCCAATCCCACTTTAGGAAGGAATAATATATGATCATTAATCGAGAGTTTTCTCGGGCTCCGGCCTGAGATGTAATTAACCACGGGGGCTTGCACCCGTGGGAAACTCGGCCCCACATCTATTAAACCCCACTCGATCTGTTGCATCGGGCGGGGGAAACCCGTGACTATGTCATGTATATTACTACCCATCAGTGTGTGTTGGTGACATCCTTTATCCTCAATGGTTAGTCGTATGCATGATCCAATCTTCCCTTCCATTTACCTGTTCGTGTCGAGTATAGAGGCCTACGATCATTTTATCCTATGGGATAGTGCGGTCATACCCTCTACATTCGTACCCCACGAACAGGACTCCTTCGGAGGTCCACAGGTTTCTGGCGACCATAATGGGACCAGTTTCTCTCTCCATCTTTGGATCATATATTATCTTTTCTTGTGTGTACTCTGGGATTGGTACTCCTTAGATTATGTCCGTACCCACTCTTAGTTAGGGTCTCTCCGTAGTTAGGGTTCCTTTCCCTTAGCTAGGATTCTTCCCTACTCTACTTTTTCCAGCATAGCAGGCAATTCCATCTCTTATCAATTCCTATCTATCTTTATCAAATCTCTATCAAATCTTTCACCCTTTCTTGTTTTTACTTATGATTTTTGACCTTTTTAATTTCTTTTTTTGGAAGCAGTGCCATGGCCTCCTTTGTTCCTTTAGTTACTTTCAGCTTTGGCTCGGACGTGCGGGTGACTCTCCCTGAGTCCCTACTTGCCAGTTCGCCCGCTGGAGGGATCACTTTTGGTTCATTCACGGACTCGGCCTTCATCACTCTTGGCAGGCTGACCCCGGCGGAGGCTGCTGCATTCTCACCTCCTCAAAGAAGAGGATGCGCAGCCATGCACCTTTCGAACGACCAACTGCTCGTCGGACAACCCGGGCACCTGCTTGTCCCATTCATGTACTTGTGCAGCCTGTGCTCCCTGTGGCTAGGCGACCAGTGCTTAGGCTACTTCCTGTTCCACTTGTTCGACCTGCAACTAGGCGTCCAGTGCCTACCGCTCCTGTTGCGCAGGTTGCCCCGGCCCCTTAGCGTCGGCAGCCTGCGGCAGTTGTTCCACCCGTTCGTCCAGCGGCCAGGCGACTTGCGCCTGTCACACCTATTGCACAGGTTGCTCCGGCCCCTCAGCACCGGCAGCTTGCTAATGTTGTTACTCCCACTATTTTGGTGGAAGTACCTTGTGTTCGGGTTTCCCCTCCCACTTTCACTAGGAAGAGGGGTGCCCAGACCGAGGTGCCTTCGCCCACTTCTGGTCAGGTTTCTATTTTTGCCTGCTTTCTCACCCTGAGGTTACTGGGTAGACCCCGGCACTTCCAGTTGTCCCTATTCCCCTTACCACCCTGATAGTGGGTTCAGATGTCGCCTCGACCTCCACCTCCGGCCTTGGGAGAATGGCCCAGAGTAATAAGAATATGTGGCTCCATCTAGCTGCATCAGAGGCAGAGAGGCAGCAGATAGCATACGCCATCGTTCATGACGAGTTAGTTCAAAGGTAGAGGAGAGTGGCTCCCAGGCAGTAGAGGCCACGACCAGCTGTTGTTGCACCTACTCCAGAGGTGGTGGTAGCCCCTAAGTTGGAGGCAGTTCAGAGAGGATGCTTCTCCTCGCTGATGCATAGTGATGATGAGGAGGACGTTGCTCTCATCGCGGTGGCTCCTGTCATCACTGCTCTACCCCAAGCTAGGGTACCCAGGGACGTTGGTGTCCGAACCATCACTTAGAAGATTCGGAACATCGTATGCCGAGCTCATGGCAGAGGGCCCGTCAGTCGGGAGGGCTTACTCCGTCAGATTTCTTGGGCTACCTTCTAGTTACGATGACAGACTACGAGGAGACTTTATAGTTAGTAGAGGGGGCAGACACCGTAGCAGCCAGCACAGACAGTCCCAGTAGTTAGGCCGCCAGCAGTTGCTCCTGTGGTAGGATGACACCCACGTCGTCGAGGACGGAGATAGCAGCAGGAGCCTGCCCGGCCTCAGGTCAGTTAAGAGGTGGTAGTTCTAGAGCAGCTAGTTGCTAGTACAGCACCTCGTCATACCAGATGGGTTTGGAGACGTCAACAGGCTGACACCCCTATCGACTCGGTCCAGTCAGTTGAGGCAGCATCACTGTTAGAGGCAGAGCAGTTAGATGAGGCAGATGATTTGATGGACTTAGCAGTTTCTTGCAAGACCGAGGCGGTCCCGATGATGTGTGATGCTGATATAGCACCTACTCCAGATGGATCCCCATAGCGGGATGAGGTAGAGCCAGCTCGTAGTCCTCATAGGATCAGTTTCCCTATGAGTCCTTACATAGAGGCCCTCTAATGCTCTTTCTTAGAGAATGATGATACACTAGTGGATGAGTTGGAAGAGGATGTACCAGTTCACCAGGTTTGTGTAATTACCCGTAGAGATCACTCGAATGAGAGAGAGCCCGAGGACCAGGATGAGTAGGGAGAGACCGAGGTGGGGGGATCCCCTAGATTAGTGGATATGGATGCTACTATCCTGAACCTTCAGGCACAAATGGCGGAGATAGCCAGAGCTATATCAGCCATGACAGCACAGTTGACAGCCTTGGGGGCGATGCCCAGGTGGTAGGTGTAGGCACTGCCAATACTTCCAGAGATCAGCCAGTTGTGCCTCAAGCTACACTAGACCCCGTGAGAGTGGACAGGGTCCAGAGATCAGTGCCTGCAGCACCTTCAGTTGTACAGAGTCACCCAGCTCTGTTGTCAGCAGGTCAGCTTCAGGATCTACTTGCCCAGAAGATAGAGCAGGTCATTTCCTCTAGGAAGACTAGAGAGTTAGTTAGCAGGGGGCGTCCTTACCCGGTAAAGTATGAGGAGGCCTACCCCCCTGGCTTCATCCCTCCTATGTTCAAAATTTTTGACGGGTTTGGGAACCCGAGGTAGCATGTAGCTCAGTACCGGGCCATATGTTGCAATATAGGAGGGAGTGATCCATTGATGTTGAGGTTGTTCATTAGCAGCTTGGCAGGGGTGGTGTTTTCTTGGTACGTCGACCTCCCCAACAACTCGGTCAGGACTTTTGTAGAGCTGGAGCAGCTTTTTATATAAAGGTTTGTTAGTACAGAACACCGAGTTACAGTTGGGGAGTTAGTAGTCACCAGACAGCGACCTACAGAGTCACTACCAGATTACATAGTCAGATGGAGGAACCTCAATTTGCAGTGCGAGCCACAGTTACAAGAGCAGCACGCAGTTGAGATCTTGTTGAAGAACATAGATGATCCCATAGCTCCATATATGAAGGGTTTCACCATTCGAACCTTTCAAAAGTTGCTGACTAAGGTCACCAGTTTGTAGGACAACATACCCGATGCAGTCCTTCCTAAAGTTGAGAGTCAGCCTTCGCGCAGACCTCAGCGGCAGGAGTTTTCAGGGGCCCTCCACCTAGGAAAGGAGAGGTACACAGTACTCAGGGACCACCAGATAAGGGCAAGAGGCCCTTTTTCAGTTCAGCATAATAGCAGCAGCAGTCACACTCCTCTGGTCAGCCAGCAGTACAGCCAAGGATCTCCCGTAGGACTCCAGAGAATCAGCAGTCCCTACAGAAGAAACTTAGTAAGGAATATCCCTTTAAAAGGGAGAGTGTGAAGAAAATTTTTAAATTTCTTACTAAGAAGAACATACTTACTTTTCCCAGTAATAATAGAGTGGAGGAGGAGGGTCAGACTGAGCACCCACTCTATTATCCTTACCACGGATACATTGGGCATGTGTTAGAGGATTACTTTATGTTCAAGGAAAGAGTTGAGAGATTGATGGCCACAAGACAGATACACCTCCATGATAGTGATTTGGTGCAGCCTAAGGGCAAGGGCCCTCAGATAGTCCAGATGATTTTCAGTTCCAGCCATAGTCCCAGTCAGAGTGACAGTCAGGACAGTAATGACACTTTACCCCAGAGTTCTGAGGGAGAGTGGCAGTTAGCACTCTCCAAGAAGACCAGGAGGATAATAGATCGAGCAGTTCAGATATCAGAGGCAGTTGAGAGGAGACTATCCCAGGCCAAGTCGATAGTTGCCACTGCAGTTACTACACCAGCACTTGTATCTTCTTCTTCTTCTCTTTTTATTGTAGTGTCTACTGAGCATATTTCTTCTTCTTCTTTATGTAATAAGAAAATGTATGAAAGAAAAAAATATGTTGTAACCTCATAGGGGAAGACAGAGTTCCTTCTAAACTTATGCTAAAGGACTTTGTTCTTCCTTCATTTGATGAAGAAATAATAAAAGAAGGTGATTCTGACTACTTCTGATGTTCTTCTCCTAATGTTTTTACTACTATTTCTACTTCTACTTCTATTTCTTCTACTTCTACTAGCACTCACTCTTTTACTATTTTACATGTCTCTCATAATGATTCTGGTGAAGAGTCTGAGTCTGAGTATGAAGACGAATCAGTCTTTGTGATACTGGAGGGTGGATGTTACATGGATTCAGATGATGAATCCGAGAACCCACTCCCAGTACTTTCCTTAGAACCAGCACCTACCACCACCACTAAACTAGAGGAATCTCCTGTTAAGGATGACTCAATACAAGAAGTTCATCTACGTTCAGGGAAGGTCCATCCACCAAGGTTGGCAAAAAATATAAAAGATAAAAATATCATTACCCAGCAGGATGACTCTATCCCTTCCTCCCAAGAGCAGCCTAAGGAGAAAGGGAAAGGCCCTCAGCTGGAAGTTGATTATAATGTATTGGCTCATTTAAGGAAGATTCCTTCCCTTCTTATTATCTACGACGCTTTGATGTTGTCCCCTTACTTAAGAGAGACACTGGTCAAAGCACTGCTTGGCCAGAGTCCTATCAAGCCTTCTTTGCTTCTGACTCCTCTGGTGAGGCATGGCAGTTGTGTGATACACCATACATTATCTTTTTCAGTCATGATCTTCTCTTAGGGACTACTGAACACAATCGTCCCTTGTATGTCACTGCTGAAGTCAATAGTTATGAGTTGAACAGGGTCCACATAGACCAATGAGCTTCAGTAAACATTCTAACTCATGAAACTTTGAAGAGTCTCTCTCTCTAAGTCATTTGAAGCTCACCTCTGAAAAGATTATGTTGAAGGGATTCAATGACCAAGGGAAACGAGCTCTAGGGTCTATCACCCTACCTCTGAAGTTTGGAAACTTTTTAACTGAGGCTATGTTTCATGTGATTGAGGATGATACTTCATACAAGGCTCTCTTAGGAAAGCCTTAGATCCATGAGTATGGAATGGTGCCCTTTACCTTACACCAATATATGAAGTTTATGAGAAATGATGTTGAGTATGTCATTCCTGTAGATACACAGCCCTTTTCCGTGCATGAGGTTTCTATCTACGATGATGCCGAGTACTATGTACCCTAGAAGACTCGTAGAGGATCCTATGCAGCCACCTGCACAGGGTCCTATACAATCATCAGTACAGGGTCCACCACAGGTTATTATTGAGCCAGGTGTTTCCACTACCCATTCTGATGGAGATACCTCTCAGTTTGCAGTGAGGCACGATGGTCCCCCTAGTAGAGGTAGGGGAGGATGAGGTAGGGGTAGAGGTAGAGTTTTGGTCCGCGATCCGTGGAACCACGACACACGGACTCCCCCTCCTCCACACCATTACACTTCTTCTTTGATTATAGAGTCCAACTCTTCTGACGATGAAATGATCGATATCCTTCAGCGTCCAGTCACCTCACTACCTCCATATTCTGTTGGCTATGATTCACGACCTACTCTTTGTAGCCACTTGATTCCTGAAGGTGGATTGGTTATTGATATTAGCTCAGATGAGGAAGAGGACTTCCAATGTCAGACTACTACCAGATAACCTTTCCCCCATCAGATACGAGGAATTGGAGTCGGGGATTCCGGTCAAAGATCTTCTAACACTCCTATAGTTGATGATGATAGCCCAGTTTGGGGTAGTCACAACCCCATACCTTACTTGTATGATATATTTGGGCCAGCCTGACCTAGGGAATGTCCCTCTGTACCCCGTATTATAGGTGCACCACTGGGTCCTATGAGCCAGGATCTAGAGGAGACCGCTATGGGTATAGAGGTCAGAAGTGCCCCTCGTTACTTTTCACCTACTGTAGAGAGTTTTGTTGAGCGAGGCCTCGTTCACTCTGCTTGGCCTGATGAATAAGCTCTACAGCAAGCCTGAGTTTTGTGATCTGACTTCCCTAGAGGTGTAGAGGGTGTAGGCTACATGGGATTGAGCTAGACTAGTCATGCCAACATCCGGGCCATTTCTCATGCTAATCTGGTTGTTTCTCTTACCGACAAAGAAGACCCGGATAGAGAGGAAGATAGAATACTTGATGCCCCATAAGAGTTTGAATATGGCGTCACTTCAGCCATGGATGAACTGTGTGAGGTAAAATTAGGCACTGAGTCAGACCCTAGGCCTATTTTCCATAGTACTCTACTGTCTGATTCAAAGGCTCAAGAATATATCGAGTTACTATCAGAGTTTATAAACTGTTTTGCCTGGAACTATACTGAGATGCTTGGTCTAAATCCAGAAGTAGCAGTCCATAAGTTAGCTATCCACCCTGATGCAGTCCCTATTAAACAAGCACCTCATAGGATGAGGTTGGAAATTGAACAACAGGTGATCGCTGAAACCAAGAAGCTTATAGAAGCTGGTTTCATTAGGGAAGAGAAGTACCCCACTTGGCTTGCCAATATTATTCCAGTCCGGAAGAAGAGCGGACAGATACGAGTCTATATCGACTTCCATGATTTAAACAAGGCATGTCCTAAGGATGATTTTTCTCTCTCCATTTCTTAGCTTATGGTGGATATAGCATCGTCCCATAACATCTTCTCATTCATGGATGGTTCTTCTGGTTAATACCAAATAAAGATGGACCATGAGGAATGAAAAATTTACTGCTTTCTGGACACCTATAGATATTTTTTGTTACAAAGTGATGCCCTTCGGTCTCAATAACGTCGGAGCCACCTATCAATGAGCTATGACTGTCATCTTTGATGAGATGATACACAAGCAAGTTGAATGTTATGTGGATGATTTAGTAGTCAAATGCAAGGTCCGTGGAGATCACTTTCGAGATCTACGAATCATTTTTGAACGTCTACGCAAGTTTGATTTAAAGATGAATCCTTTAAAATGCACATTTGGAGTTAGTGCAGAAAAGTTTTTAGGGTTTATAGTCCACTACCATGGCATTGAGATTGATTCTTCCATGATCAAAGCCATAATAGATTTAAAACCCCCTAAGAGTCTTACCTAGTTGAGATCTTTTTAGGGTAGACTTGCTTTCTTGCGAAGATTTATCTCCAATCTTTCTGGTAGGTGTCATCCCTTCTCTGCACTAGTGAAGAAGGATGCCCGATTCCACTGAGATGAGCGTTGTCAGGAGGCCTTTGAGAGTATAAAGTGCTACCTAATGAACCCCCCCTGTCTTAGCTGCAACGATCCCAGATAGGCCGCTCATTCTTTACACTACGACCCTAGATGAGTCTTTGGGTGCACTGTTGGCTCAAGATAATGAGGAAGGAAAGAAAAATGCTTGTATTACCTCAGTAGATGATTGATACCTGCAGAGCTTAAATACCTAGCGATAGAGAAGCAGTGTTTAGCCTTGATCTTCGTGGTACAGAAGCTTAGGCATTATATGCTTTCACATAAAATCAATCTAATGTCTCGAATCAACCCATTGCAATACTTGATGACTCATCTGACCCCCTCAGGTCGTCTAGCATGGTGGTCCATGATACTACTGTAGTTTGATATCACCTTTGTTCCTCAACGGGCAGTCAAAGGACAAGCTCTAGCTAACTTTCTAGCCGATCACCCGCTCCTTGCTGATTCCCCACTCAATGATGAGCTACCTGATGAATTCATCATGAGTGTGGATGAACAGGAGTCCCCTACTTGGGAGTTTTACTTTGACGGTGCGTCATCCGTCAAAGCCTTAAGTCCATGTGAAACTCATACAATTAGGGTAGGATTAGGCTTGATTTTTGTGTCTCCTGAAGATCATAATCTACGATACTCCTATAGTTTATCAGAACCTCGTACTAATAACGAAGCTGAGTATGAAGCTCTGATTTTGGGTTTAGAGTTGGCCATTCAGATGAATCTTATGTGGGTGAAAATCTTTGGAGACTCCCAACTAATAATCAATCAAGTAGTTGGAGTCTACAAAGTAATTAAGCCTGAGCTCATTCCATATCATAATAAATCCATGGAGCTCCTATGCTTGATACCAGGATTAACTTTAACCAAGATCCCTATATCTGAAAATGGAAAAGCATATGCATTGGCCAAGTTAGCAAAAGAATTAGCTGACCCTACTGGAAACCCAGTGTCTATTATTGTCCAGTATCGTCAAGCTTTATGTCCCGCAGACTTGTCTCCTCCTGATCAGACCCTAACAGTGTTTGCTGTTGATGAGGAGTCAGACTGGAGAGAGCCCTTCATAGAATACTTAAAGCATGGTAGGCTTCCAGATGATAGATCTCTTGCCTCTCAAATTAGAAAGAGAGCTCTATCATTCACCTACATAAATTAAACCTTGTATCGATGCTCATTTGATCAAATATGGTTGAGATGCCTCAGCAAAGAAGAGGCTAGTAGAGTCATGAGCGAGATACATGAAGGGCTTTGTGGTGCCCATCAATCTGGACCTAAAATGAAAGGTAGAATTAAATGCCTTGTCTATTACTGGCCGACTATGATCCACGATTGTATGGAGCACGGCTAAAAGGTACCATCAGTACCAGATTCATGGCACAGTGATTCACCAACCCCTAATCCATTGCACCCTACCGTTTCATCCTAGTCATTCGAGAGCTGGGGCACGGATGTAGTGGGTCCTATAAACCCTCCTTCTTCTAAGGGTTATATATTCATTTTAGTCGCCACTGATTACTTCTCTAAGTGGACAGAAGCTGTCCCACTTAAGGAAGTTAAATCAGAAGATGTGATGCGTTTCTTTCACAATAATATTGTTTATCGTTTTGGTGTTCCGCGCCGTATAATCTCAGATAACGGCCCGTCCTTCAGAAGCACCAAAATTGCCAGATTTGCCTGCCGCCATAACATTAATTAGTGATACTCTTCAATTTACTACCCTAAAGCCAATGACCTGATAGAGGCATTTAATAAGACTCTTATGCAACTGATAAGAAAAATCCTTGTTGCAAATAAAAGAGAATGACATGATAAGTTACCTGAAGCATTATGGGCGTATAGGACTACCTACCGTACTCCTACTCAGTCCACCCCATATACTTTAGCATTTGGGGTTGAAGCAGTCCTCCCACTTGAGGTCGAGCTCCCCTCACTGCGTGTAGCAGTTAGTTATAATTTTTCTAATGAAGATAATACCCGACTAAGGTTGGAAGAGCTTGATGGTTTAGATGAGCTTCTCTTACGACCTTATCAGTGCCTTAAGCTATGCCAGGCCCGAATGGCCCGGCACTACGAGCACCTTGT
Organism: Dendrobium huoshanense; assembly: GCA_016618105.1. NCBI lineage: Eukaryota > Viridiplantae > Streptophyta > Magnoliopsida > Asparagales > Orchidaceae > Dendrobium > Dendrobium huoshanense. Next base: position 47,143,998 of record CM028348.1, read on the forward strand.
TAGACCCCGTTCTTTTCAGGTAGGCGACTTAGTTCTTGTTTTGCGTAGGCCTATCATCTCACATCGTTGGTGAGGTGGTAAATTTAAGGCTATTTAGAAAGGCCCCTTTGCTATAGAACAAGTTTATGAAGGTGGTGCCTACTTATTTATTGATGCTAATGGCATTCATCCAATGCCTGTCATCAACGGACAGTAGTTGAAAAAGTACTATGCCTGAGTCTAGTACTTCACAGGGGAGCCTCCCTACCGCCTGTAGATATCCCTCTGTATTTATAACTCCTAAAAGGATCCCTCTTACTTTCAGCAGTCAGTGCGGCCACGATGATTTGTCCTCTACCACACGACATTTTCTTTGAAGGATATAAAGTTATCCTTAGAGGTGATACACTAGTACACTGTAGGGATGTTTTGTACTTTTGTCTGTGCACACCAATCACGTTGGTGCTGTCGCATAGGAATTTCAGTTTGTACTCACCTTTGCAGGGCTTAGTCCCCCAGTTTCACCTGCCACCCCAGGTGTGATCTGAGACATCAAAACTAATAGTCTAAGTTTTGTTTGAGAAGTGATATTGGGTCCACACCTACCTATATTAGTTAAGTGTAGCGATAGAGATCCACTATCCTTACTCTAGTTTAGTTTTCCTATCAGTCCTGATCTAGTAGATGTAGCCCTTAGTCCATTCATATGAGTTGAATGTGATCAGGGATGTCAGAGTCATTGATTTAGACTCTTTTTTGAGATATGATACTGGGTCCATACCATCCCATGCTAGTCAGATGTGATAGTGTTGATCCTCTATCCTGATTGTGATTTTAATTATACATCAATTTCTATATAATTGTGCTTCCCAGTTCATTCAGATGATTTGAATGTGGTCTGGGTTACTAAAAGTAATGACTAAATTCTTTATAAGATCCTATTAGATCTATTTTTCTAGTTTTGTTCATGTGGCGAACGTGGTCTGGGTTATCAAAGACACTCACTGTCTCCTAAAAAGAAAAAATATATATAAAAAAAACAACACACACACACACACACACACACACATATATATATATATATATACATATGATAGAAAGAGGAGAGCTCTTAGTAGAGCAAAATCGGTTGCCCTTGTCATAGAAGGAACCCGGTAAAACTCTTTAAGAGCCCAAATTCCCCAAATTTTTCTTTCTCCTCCCTTAAGAACACTTTAGTGGTCTCTTTAAGGTTGAGTTCCCACTTAGTGGGTTATAAATCTTTTTGGTTCTAAACATTTACTTTCTTTGCTAGTAATGTGATGCACCATACTCTGGATGTCAACCATCACTATCTTCTGGGCTTAGATCTTTTAGATAATGGATTACCCCCCGTTGGCCTCTTTTGGCAGTATACTCTCTCATTCATAAATTGCTCTGAGCTATTAGAGTAGTCCTATGAACGTGGTAGTCTTACTTTTACACATCACAAGGTCCTACCCATTTAGGGTTGGTGTTACTCCTGTAACCTTCTGTTGATTATTGATTGTACTCATGATTACTATACTAGGTGTCAGGTGTGCTCCTTTGTCACCTCAGAGTTGTTTTCTTAGCTGTGATGTAGTACATCTGTTCTCAGGTGTTAGCACCACAGTTTCAGGAGCTCCGATTTTTTATTGGAAGATCGACTCCTTAGTTTCTTTCACCTATCTACTTCAGCATTCGTACCCTACTCTTAGCTGCTAGAGTAGCTCTATAAATATTGTTTTATTGTTTTTGCTTATCACAGGGTCCTACCCAGTTAGTGTAGGTATTACCACTGTGACCCTTCTAGTAATCATTGATTTTATTCATGATTACTATCCTCGGTAGCGAGGATGTCCCTTACTATCTAGAGTTATTTTCTTAGTTGTGGTGTAGTACATCTATTCTCAGGTGTTAGCACTATGACTTCAGGAGCTCTGATTTTTCAGTAGAAGATCAGCCCCTTAGTTTCTTTAGTCACCTACTTTCTACATTCGTACCCTACTCTTAGCTGCTAGAGTAGCCCTATGAATGTTGTTTGGTTGCTTTTGTTCTCCATAGGGTCCTACTCGATCAGGATAGGTATTACCACTGTGACCCTTTTGATGATTCATCACTTTTATACATGATTACTATCCTCAGGTAGTAGGTGTGTCCCCTTTACTACATAAAGCTGCTCTTCTTGTGATGTAGTATACCTTGCCTCAGATATTAACATCACCACTTTGAGAACATTGATCTTCTAGCAGAAGATCAGTTCTTCTATTGCTTTTCATGACCCATTTTACCCTTCATACACTAGGCTCAGTCGCTAGATTAATTCTATGAATGTGATGAGGTCACCTTCACTTACCACAGGATCCCACTAGTTTGTGTGGGTGTTACCACTGTGAGATTTTTCCTACTCAGAGTTTGTTTCCCTGAGTAACGGGAGTGCTCTCCCACTACTTTGGTTCTTTTTCTCTTACTTTGTTATATGGGGCATCGTGCCTTAGGTACCACCATCACCTCTTTCTTAAGCTTTGATTCTCTCAACAGAGTCAGCTCTTCCAGATTTTTACCACTTCTTTCCCCATCAAGGCCCGAATCCTAGCTGCGAGAGAGGTCCTTTGGATGTTTTGATACTATTTCTACTTCTTAAAGGATCCCCATCAATTGGTATGGGTATACCACTATAGCCTCTTTGAGGATTATTTTGGTTACTAGGCTTAGTCCTACCTTATGTAGTAGAGGTGCCCCCTCACTACTTGAATTCTTTTTACTCCTTTGGAATGAGATTACCCCTTTGCACAATATACTGAGGGTTTATCTCTTCCAGCTTTATTTAAAAGACATCATTCTGATGTCATCATTCCTTTTTGTGTAGGGTTAGGGTTCCCTAGGAGATCCTGATGATATTTGGATAGTCATGGCCATGACGATTTATCCTCTACCATGTGGTTACCAGAGAGCTAGAAGGGGTTCCCTAAGTGGCTCTACCCTTAAAATTATCCCATTGACTTACTTCTTTCTCCCTCACATCCCTACACAGATACGTATCAGGTTGATGTTAAGGTGACTTTTACCTCCTATCATATTGTTTGAAATGAACAAATAGGTAGTTGGTCTTACTTGGTAGAGAGGACCTGACAGAGCACCTGAAAAGTACTCCTCGCCACTCTTCTGATTGTCCTATTTTGATCAGGCAGGCATCAGAGCTTGACTCTTTATTTACTCAGTTGAAATGACTGAGTGGGTATTTAGCCCTTCTTCATTTGCAAGACCAAGCTGGCGGAGCAGATGTTGAAGCTTACTTGGTTAAAGTGAAGCCTTGCCAGAGCACCTAGAAGGTGGCCCTTACCACTCTTTTTTACTTCGGATGCCCTGTAAAAGACTAAGAAGGCTTCCATTTCATGGTTCATGAGCTTCTTATTAAGAGCAGGCAGTAGCGGTCATCCCAATCCACTATTTCGAAAGGAACAAGAGGGGCGGGATCCTTTTCACCTTCTACCTTCTATCCAGATACGGTCAGCCTGGTAGTTGCTTTTACCTTACCCATTGAGTGAGCCCGACAGAGTCCCTGGAAGGCACAATTCCTCAACACCACTTTACTCGGATGTCCTGTAAAAGACCAAGCAGGCTTCCATTCTGTGGTTCATGAGCTTCTTGCTGAGGTCAGGCAGAAGTAGCGGCCATCCCAATCCACTGTTCCGAAAAAAAGCAGGAGGGACAGGATCCTTTTTCACCTTCTACCCGCTGTCCAGATACGATCAGCCTTGTAGTTGGTTTTACTTACCCGTTGAGTGAGCCTGACAGAGTCCCTGGGAGGCGCAATTCCTCAACACCCCTTTACTCGGATGTACTGTAAATGACCAAGCAGGCTTCCATTTCGTGGTTCATGAGCTTCTTGTTGAGGTCCGGCAGAAGTAGTGGCCAACCCAATCCACTATTCTGAAATGAACATAAGGGCTGGGATCCTTTTCACCTTCCACCTTGCTACCCAGATAGGGACAGATAGGTGGTCGGTCTTACTTTAACTAGTTGAGCGAGCTTGACAGAGTCCCTGGGAGGCCATCCTCAATGACTTTTTACTCTTGATGTCCTGTAAAAGACTACACAGGCTTCTACTTCGTGTCTTATTTACTTTTTCTGAGGTCAGGCAGAGGTATCGAGTCACCCCAATCCACTGTTCCGAAAGGATCAGGAGGGCCGGGATCCTTTTCACCTCCTACCCGACTGTCCAGATATGGTCGGGCAGGTAGTTGGTCTTACTTGGTAGAGAGGGCCTGACAGAGCACCTGACAGGAACTCCTCTCCTCTTTCCCTGAGTGTCCTATTCTGATCAAACAGGCGCCAGACTTCATGACTCCCTTTATTTGCCGCCTTGAGTTGGTCAGGCAAATACTGAGTCACCTCAATCCACTATTTTAAGATGAGCAGGAGGGGCGGGATCTTCTCACCTTCTATCCTGCTGTTTGAAATGAACAGACAGGAAGGTGGTTTGACTTACTTGGTAGAGAGGGCCTGACAGAGCACCTGGCAGGAACTCCTCGCCACCTTTTTCCCTGAGTGTCTTGTTTCGATTAGGCAGACACCAGGTGTCGTGATTCATTTTATTTGCTGATACAATTTGGTCAGGCGGATACTGAGTCACCCCAATCCACTGTTCTGAGATGAGCAGGAGGAGATGGGACCCCCTTCACCTTCTATTCTGCTGATTCGATATAGTCAGATAGATATTCGGTCTGCTTTTACTACCTTACTTTTGATTCTTCTCTTAGCTCTGCCCCCGCTACAGGGTAAGGCTAAAGGAGAACCTCTTTACCTTTTTCACCTTTTTGGGTAGTTTTTACTTTTGATTCTCTCTTTGGCTCTGCCCTCACTATAGGGCAAGGCTAAAGGAGAATTTTTTTACCTTTTTTTTCACCCTAGTGGTGACCTTTACTTTTGATTCTCTTTGGCTCTACCCTCACTATAGGGCAAGGCTAAGGGAGAATTTTTTACCTTTTTTTTCACCGTAGTGGTGACCTTTATTTTTGATTCTCCTTTCTGCTCTTCCCTCACTATAAGGCAAGGCTATGGGAGAATCCCCTTACCTTGTTTTCACCCTTTTAGGTAATTTTAATCATTGGTTATATCCTTGGCTCTACCCTTGTCGAAGAGTAAGGCTAGGAGAAGACCCTACTACTAGTTTCCATTCTGGTGATACTTGACTTGCGCACTGCTGCTTATTCTTCTTCTTTCCTAGGCTTTGCCGTCACTATGGGGCAAGGCCAGGAGAAGAGTCTCCTACTTTTTCCACAATACCTCTGATATTCCTTCGCTCATGATTTTCACTCTACTTTCTATGGCTTAGTCGGTCAACGCCAAATCGAACGGTTCACTAGTTGTTCGCCACTTCTGTTGGGGGTCCGTTTGTTGACCTTGATTTTGCCCATACCCAGGCCCAGGGTCAATCTGGTTGACGAAGTCAACCTAGGTTGACCTACTAGGCCTTTTAATCCCAAATCAAATCCAATCTCATTCATGGCTCAAATCTCATACTCATTGGACATATTTGACTGAGTTGACCAAGTCAACACATGACTTGGTCAATCCAAGTCATAATGGGTCAAATCGACCCATCAAAACTCACTTAAATCCTTATTTAAGCCTCATTTAAAGTCCTAATTAATTCCAATCATTTTAAATTTCAAACCACGGCCTAAATAGCCTGGTTTCCCTCCCATTAAGCGGCTGATTTAATCCCAACCGTTGAGGATAGGTTTAGACTCCTTAAATACTAAAAATTAAGCCCTATTCTGGATATTTTTTCAATTGCTCTCTCTCTCCAGACCTCCACGAACTCTGAAATTTTGTGTTGGAGTTTTTGGAGCCTTTCCCCACCTTCCTCGATCAAACTCCCACCGGCCAAGCACGTCGCCGGCGAGATCTCTGATCACCCGAGACTAGGAAACATCCAAGGTGATTCACTATCGATCGAAGAAGTTTTGGAGCTCGAGATCAACTAAGGAATTGTACGAGGACAGTCTACAAGTGAAAACATACCAAGATCTCGAAGATCCAACGATTAGATTCACTTAAAACCTTTAGAATAGACCAAACACTTAGTTCTAAATAGATTTCTGTAGGATGCGTTTCAGATCAAGCCAATACTCCCCTATGATTTTTATACATCCATAGAGTTTGTGTTTAAAATTTCATTAATTTTCATCCACCCAATCGAGAGAACGAGGAGAAATAGGAATTAGGGTTTCGGTCCGTGCTCTCGTACACGCAGGATTGATCCTGACCGTCAGATCTGGGATTGGCGGTCCAGATTTCATCCGCCTGTGTTCTGGCGCTGACCGCGCGGACGATCCAGCAGTTTGGGTGGCCACATGGTTCGATTTACGCCGTCCGTCCGAGACCGTGCAGATCTAACGGCTCTCAAGCCGTGCCGACGTGGTTAATGAGACCGCCGCCATTTTCTATGTCGCGGCAATCATTGCCAATGATTGCGCGGCGGTGCAATCATTGGCAATGATTGCGCCGAGAACCGCAGAGCGAACCCGCTGTCACCACGCATCCCGCTAACCACCAAATCCTACTTTAAATAATTTTAAAATATTTTTAAAGGTATTTAACTTGTAAAAATCATAGAAAATTCATTTTCGCTCCATTTTTTACGCACAATACCTCGTTTTGACCATATTTTTATTCTCTACATATTAAAAAAAATTATAAAAAGGATATGTAAATTTTAAATTATTTGTAAAATAGTAAAATCCCCCTATTTTTATATTATTTAAATCATTTTTTTATATAATTACTATTAAATTATTATATTTATTTAAATATAAAAAGAATATGTATATATTTTTTTTTTCTTAAGGGTTATTGTAGTTATTTTTAACTATTTAAGTCATTTAAAATAGTATCATTAATAATTAAGATGTTATTATTATTATATATTTTAAATTATTTGTAACTTTTAGAGAATTCAATATTTTAGATTAGTTTTAGTTAATAATTATTTTTAAATATAATTATTTTGCAAACTATTTTAAAATAGGCTTTTATTCTATTTAAACTTCATAAAATCATAACTTTCTCATTTTAAATCAGATTTCAGCGTGTAACCCCTCGTTCTTCTCAAAAAAATGTGTACTTTATTTAAAAATATTTTCAGTATCCCTTGATGACTGTCTGGATAGATTCCTGTTTGGATTGATTTATGAGACTATTTTAGTGTTATTTATATAATTATTGTTATAATTACTTTAAAATTAAAAATTATTTTTCAAATTATTTTAAAACCTTGCTTGGGTGGTCAGTGGGTGTCCCAAATACCTATGAATGGAACTATTTTGAGCTATGTTTATTTTTACAAAACTTTATTTATTTCCTTTTAATATATAATTATTTTAAATTATCTTAATTTAAAGTTACCTATATTACTAAATTAACCTAATTTTGGGAGATCCATTCGATTAAATTTTAGACATGGATTCTAAATGTGAAGAGAAATCATGGGGGAGTGGATTAGTGGATGGTTGAGTTCCAATCATTCACTAATCCTCTCATTATTCTTACTTACTTTTTGTTCGTCGTAGATCGCATGTGTAGGTCGCATCACGAGCACTTAGTTTAGGCTCTCCTAGATTTAAGGACATGGTGTGTTTACTTTTTTTATATATTCGATGCATTTATTACCTCAAGGGTTAGTGTGAACTAAAATTTAAACCCATATAACGTAGTGACATCCTAAGAACAAAAATTAAGGACCCGTCTAGCTAACTTAAAAATTTTTAGGGCATACGGTAGATCACTGATTGACATGAAAACCTAAACATTTGAACTTAGAGACATCTTAAACCTCTAAGAAATTTCTAAGAATTTTTAGGGCTTGTTAGATCCCTTAATTAACCAACCATAATTAACCTGCTAAATAAGGCCCCAAAACCTTCTAAAAATTACAATAAATACATTTTAGGTCAGAAAATTACCCATAATACTTTGAATTGTTCAGAATTTGACCCTTGACCTTAAATAAATAGGGCTCTCAGTTTGACTCTAGGTTGACCCTTAATTTGACCATAGATTGAAATTACCTTTTTACCCCTAATAAATCATTAAAAATTATTAAAAATCCCAAGATTTCTCCAAACACTTGGGAACACTTTCTCTGGTTATTCCTGACCTTTGGGAGTGATTCCAATCAGTTTGGATTTGATTTGGATAAAAACAATAAAAACAGCCATTTATTAGGAAATTTAGAAATTCCATTAAATACCTTGAACTTAGAAAAATCATAACTAATTGTAGAAAATTCCAAATTAGGCAAACTCACTTGTATTAGACTCCTATTATGGTATAGTTTTTATGAAAAATATCAGATGTCCATAAACTCACCTAAATTAGAAAGTTAACGTTTTGGTCAACCGTAATTCATTTAGGGCCTATAACTTAGAAAATTTATAGCTTTGCTTAGAGAACTCTAATTTCAGTGTACTACCTGTCTAACTGTTCGTATTGAGGTGTAGTATTTTCCTAAGGGGTTAGGAATTCCAAACCTAGCCTCCTTCCTATAGTGACTTTTGGACCCTTAGCCTAGTGCCTAGGAAGATCCGGGACCTTCTAAAATTGGCTAATATCACTTGAACTTTAAATATCAGTATGCTATGCTCTTAAAACTGATCAACAAACTGAAATAATTAAAATTGATCCTAATTCACTAATATTTGAATTTCAACTAAAATTTCTTTCCCTGACTTTCGACATACCTGAACTCTAGATAATTTCAAACAACTATCCAGATTAGGATCTATCCAAACCACACAAGCCTTACACACACATAGAATTGTTTGCTAGGGCACCACTTCTAGATTTAGGCTAGGCCGCTGGGTTTTATTTTCTGCTGTATGCCAGAGCTTTTTGATGTTTTCATTGCATGTTGTTTGAAATTAATTGTTGTGTTTGCTTACATTTATTGCACTCTATCATGTGATGTGATGGGTATTAGATCTACCCTTAGATTAGAAGCGCTATATATATATATATATATATATATATATATATATATATATATATATATATATATATATATATATATACTATTTTTCCGTGCAGGTTTGGATTTCTAATAATGGTTTGTGCAGTTGCTTGCTCAGCTCCCCCAATAAAAATGATGGCTAAATTAATAATTATAATTGCACAGGTGGATCACTTAGCCCTCATAATTAAGAGCATGGCTTGGCACAGGGGTCAATGGTTTGAGTTATTTTCTTTTCCATATATAACTGCTTGAGAGTTTTATTAGGATAACCCTGCAGGTTCTTTAGATTTCTTTTCTGCTTTTCATTTGAATGTAATATTTGTAATAATCTGTTAAGAGTTGTGACAACAACTTCGAGTTGGGATATTCTTATTCAACTCAAATTCCAAAAGAAGAATGCATCCCTAAAAGGGAGCATCTTCATTTGGAAGACCGAGTTGGATGACTTTAGATATCCATAGAGAAAAGGCAATACTCCCTAAAAGGGAGAATTGTCTCTTCATTTGGATATTCAAGCCACGACGGATCCAAGGAGTCCAAGGAAGAGTGATCCAAGGAGGACAAGGAGAAGATACCCAGAAGACTGAAGACACTGAAGATTGAAGACCCAATATCCCACTCAAAGTTGTTGGCGTCTGTCATAGGCTTAGAAATCCGGGTTGTTGGCAGTGGTGTCTGGCCACTTTACTTTTCTGCATACCCTGGATTGTAATTAAAGGGAAGTTGTCCTATGGACATTTACTTGATTAGTTTGATTTATATTGTTGTGTTTACATTGATTGCGTAGTAGAAATACCTACTTTTTTTAGGTTTTTTTCTTGCATGCCATTTTTATTTTCGCCTAGATTTAGTTAGCCTTTTAAGGACTATAAAAATTTTCTACTCATAACAAAAAATTTAATATTTAAGTCTTAAATAACATAGAAATATAACGAACTTACGGAACTGTCGGAATCGTCTTGGGTCGCATGCATATTACTGCATCTTCTTCTCCTTGCTATAAGACATCTCCCTGCTTGCGAGTAGAGTCCGGATAATCTGGCCTATGAGGATGAAGTGCTAGACCCAGTCTTTTCAAAAAAATTTATTTTCTATAAGCCAATTTTTTAATACTCTATAGCATTCATGAGCTGACATTTCAACTAGCATGCATTGCATTAGTAACCAACTAAATAAAATTTAATTGTATTAGCTAGGAGCATTTATCCAACATAAGTTCAGGGCCAATTAGGAAGCTCTCTAGATGTCGGTCCTATTTCCAATAACTGTACCACCCACCTATCTTTCATAATTAACTGGATAACATGGTTTTAAAGCGACTAGGTTGTAAGATGGCTCCCCAATCTAGGCTGGGATAAGTCCAGATCTTTTCATTGCATTAGCTAAGACACCGGTCTTAGTGTTATACGTAGAGCACTAAGTCCAATCTAGATTTAGGGTTAGAGGCTACTACACTCGGTCTCGTAGTATACCTAAATAGTAGATAGGTTCCTTTCAGGGATCCTAAATCCTACTTATCTGCATCACAGGATGACACCACCTCCATCCTTCTCTCACGTATGTGATCGAGTGCTTGATTTCTTTTCTCCAATTTCTGTTTAGTACCCTAGCGCCCCCGACTGTTGGAATGAGCCACGCATGTCTGATTCAGCCCTTTGGGATATTTCTTCCTTTTGAGTAGGACTTCTTAGTCTACCCCCTCGTTCCAATCCCACTTTAAGAAGGGATAATGTATGACCCTTAATCGAGAGTTTTCTCGGGCTCCGGCCTGGGATGTAATTAACCACAGGGGCTTGCGCCCGTGGGAAACTCGGTCCCACATCTATTAAACCCCTCTGCATTCGTACCCCACGAGTGGTGCTCCTTCGGATGTCCACATCATATGAACTGGATGCGAAGCTAGATGGAGTAGAGGATGTCATCCCCTCGTATTCCTGAGCTTGCGAACCTAAACCATAAACTCTGCCATGCTGCATTCCTTCGACGGCCTGCGACCAGATGCGGTACTTAGAAAACTCCATAGAGCCGCCATCAGAGCCCTCATTTGATGCGGCATGACTCTCTCGAAGCCGTGTATATTCCTCCTATGAAAGTAGAATATAAATATATATAATTAAATTAAAATAAAAATTATTAAACATATATATATATACTTATATGGGATTTTCTTTCTCACTCATCAATCCATTGTTGATCCTCCTGTCGCTTATGAATGTGATTATGCAATTCCACAGGAGTCGATTCTCTACCCAGCATCTCTTTCTATTAGAATTAAAAGAATTCTATTAATATTTGTATTAAAGAAAAATTAAAAAAAAACATCTAAAATTCAATACCAAATGTCGCCTGTGCTCAGTATGTGGAACGGAGCCGCTGGTATGAAGGAAACTACCCAAGCCCCCAACATCAGAAGCTTTGTTTTGTTACTTTTGATCCCTCCTCCTGATATACTATGCGCTGCCCCATGCAGTGTTCAACTCAGCCCATATAACCTCTCCAATCCACAATGGTCGCTTCCAGACTTTCTAATCTCTGTAAATATGTTGTGCATCCGAGTGTACCCACGCTTCTCAAAATTCTTTTTAATCTTGTCATTGTGCTGGGGCAGCTAACAAAATTCTTTCTGTATTAAAATACATATAATATATAATATATATGATTTTTAGCTTAAGTAAAAAGAATAAATCATTTAACATAAAAACTAATACCCATAAATACCTCAAACTCTCTAAACCACATATCCCGAACTACTTTCAGGACTTTCTTCTAAGAAATGTAAGGAGCGTCAAACCTGCTCCGTATGATGTCCCGTATTTTATGTGTCGGTTGTTTTAATGGGTAGAACCTACAAAAAATAAAGTTTTGTGAAACAAATATATAATATAAAATAAAAAAATTCGTAAGCTTAAATAAAAGAGAATGTACTTACATGTCACCCTCAGGTGCTATCAACATTCGACCATCTGTCGCTTGCTTTGATGCAGCCGGTGTCGAAGGTCTAGCTATAAAAGGCTGATGGGGTGGAGGATAATATGGTGGAAATGAATAAGTAGAAGAGGCACCAGCATAAGGTGGGGATGCATAGTATGGATAGAAAGGAGTACTCTGCGCGGGATCTGGTGAAGGAAATTGGGAGTCTGCTGAGTAGAACTGCGGGCAACTGACTCCAAGAGTGGGTAAAGGCTGAGTGGCAGGCTGAGACTGTGTAGCAGACTGAGACTATGTAACAGGCTGAGATGAGGTGGTCCCCTCAGTACGTACTGACCTAGCTAGTCCAGTTGTAGTGATCTTCTTGGTGCACCTATTAAAAATATTTTTGATCAATCCTCTAATAGGATCTTCACCTGAAGTCATCTGCACAAAAATATATAAAAAATATTAAAAACATGAGCTATAAAAAAAATATTAAAAAATTAACAGAGCATTGAAGTAAAATGCAGTGAAGTAAAAATGCAGTGAAGTAAAAATGCAGTGAAATAAAAAAATACAGTGCAGTAACAATAAAATAAATGCAATGAAGTAAAAAAACTATTTAATTTACCTTATGTTAACTCATTATTTGTTGATTCACTTTCATATGATGATACATTTCCAGCACTATCAGATTCATCATTACTTTCCGCTATGGTTAAATCTACCTCCTCTAATTGCAACTCACTCTCATTAATTCTGATTTGGTCATCCATATTGATTGGGAGATTTTTTAGATTTGACATAAACTCTTCTTGATGTGTTGATAGTATTGAACTGGTTTTCTCAATTACTCCCCTTGGTTTTGTCTTCATAACTACCAGCCAATCCTGTTTGCCTCGTATTCTGCTTAGATAGTTAGCATAATATACTTGAGTTGCCTGACTAGCAATGATGAATGGATCAAACTTTGCATATCTTCTACCCCGCTTTACTTCTATTATACCGTAAATTAGATGTACTCTTGTGCCTCTATTTTCTACTGGATCAAACCATTCAATATTGAAGAGATACACAGTATTTCTATGACCGGGATATTCCACCTCTAATATTTCTTGTAATACCCTGTAGTACTCAGAATCATCCCCTGTATGGGTGTTCCCTCTTACACATACGCCAAAATTTTATGTCTTCCTACCTTCACACCAACTTTTTATTTGGAATTTATAACCATTGACCACAAATATTTGATAACATTTAACTAATTTATTTGGTCCCCAACCTAACTCAGATAGCCGTGAATATTGTGAATCACTGTCTTCAGTGTGTACCTTTAAATGAACAATATGTTATTGTTATTAATATTAATTACATGCATAACTAATTAATTAAGACTAATTATTCAAAATATATCATATTTTTAAACCAATCAGTGAATTCTTTCTCCACTATCTTCTGAACCTCTTCTTCTGATGTACTTAAACCATCAATGAACCTCATACAAATTATCATTTTGAGTTTAGAACAAAGTTTAGAAGAATACTGAAAATATGAATAACTTAACTCATACTTACTCGAGATACGGCTCAGTTTCATCATAATTAAGCAAGATATAGAATGTGATAACTGTCATCTCCTTAACGGTCAAATAGCGCATAGTGCTATCACCTACAGGTTCACCACTTCCACCGAATACAGATATATTTGAGGATTTATCGATATTTTGAGGTGTTGTACTTTCACCTGATTGAGACATTATTTTAAAATAATACGAGCAAAATTGAGTTGTCTCGTATGTTTAATATGCTTCATAGATAGAGCCTTCGGGTCGTGCTTTATTCTTAGCGGTCTTCTTAAGTTTATTTAAATATCTCTCAAAATGATACATCCACTTATACTGAATAGGTCCACCAACCATAGCCTCATATGATAAATGAACAGGTAGATGCTCCATAGAGTCAAAAAATCCTGGAGAAAATATTTTCTCAAGTTGACATAAAATGAAAGGAATTTGCTGCTCCATAAGAATCAAGTTCTCTACATTTAATTTAGCAGAGCATAAATATTTGAAGAATATACTTAGCTCGATCAAGGGCTTTAAAATCTGATATGGCAGATAACTAAAAGCAGTTGATAATAGACATTGCATGAAGATGTGACAATCATGACTTTTCAATCCGAATAATCTCCCTGATCTTATGTCAACACACCTGCTTAGATTGGAAGAATATCCATCAGGTACTCCTAGGGCCTTCACACATTCACAAATTGCTCGTTTTTGCTCTAAAGTTAATGTGAATGAAGCTTTTAGTTTGAGAAATTTTTTAGCTCCACCATCCTTCAATTCCAAAGCTTTCCTCCTACAAATCTCCTTTAAGTCCATCCTTGCTTTTATATTATCTTTCAATTTATCTTTGATGTCCATAACTACATAGAAAATGTTATCAAAAAACTTTTCTCTATATGCATAACATCCAAATTATGTCTAATCAGTTTTGTTCTCCAATATGGAAACGACCAAAAAAATACTTTTCTTGGTCCAATTATGGTTGACACCATATCCTGGTAATCTGAACTCAGCTAATTGGAGAATCCATTAAGGTGGGCATGAACCTTACTCTTTCAAAAATTTCTTCACTACTTAATCTTGGAGGAGGTTAAAACATCACCATTTTATTTTTAGTAAAGGCTTCTTTATCTCGCCTGAAAGGATGACTTGGAGGCAAAAATATTCGATGACAATCGAACCAAGTGTTCTTCCTATCATTTTGTATGTTCCATACATATGGACAAGCTAACTTGCCCAAAGTGTTCCAACTTGAGAGCATATCATATGTAGGAAAGTCACCAATTGTCTAAAGTAATGCTGCCCTAAGTGTAAAGTTCTGTTTGGTGGAGATATCATATGTACTTACTCCCTCTTCCTATAATAAACTTAAATCATCAATCAACGATTATAAGAATGCGTCAATCTTCACTTTTAGATTATGTGGCCCTAGAATGATAAGTGTTAGAAACATATAAGGAGTAATCATACACAACTCTGGAGGAAGACTGTAAGGAGTGAGTATCACGGGCAAACATGAGTACGGTGTATCCAACTGACTAAATGGAGTAAAACCATCTGCGCATAAACCTAATCTTACATTTCTTGATTCTGCCGCGAATGTCGGATGTGTACGATCAAAGTTTCTCCAGGCCTCTACTTCTGATGAATGTGTGATAACACTTTCTTGTGGAATGTGATCATTATGCCATTTCATATGTGCAACAGATCTGATGGATGCATATAGTCGTTGTAGTCTCAAAATTATTGGAAAGTAGAGCATCCTACTGACAGGCATATCCTTCTGCTTCCTTCTATTTCTAAATTTTGGTTTAAATTTTGGTGCATTACAATGACGGCATGGAATATCTGAGATATCCTCTTTAAAATATAACATGCATCCATTGACACAATAATCTATCTTTGTGTATGTCAAACCAAGTTTGAAAACAAACTTCTTTGTCCGATATAGATTTGTAGAAACTAAATTATGTATTGGACTAATTTCCTTAAACAGCCTAATGAATTGATTAAAACATTCATGAGCAACATTATATTCTGCCTTGATGCTTAAGATCTTCAAAGCAACAGATAACTCTGAGTGAGTGGTGCACCCTTTCCAGATTGGTTGCTGAGAAGCATGCAATAAATCATAAAAATTTTGTTCCTCCGTATTCGGTAACTCATTTATATTTTGTTCAATTTATATTCCAGTTGCATCATGAACTAATTCTTCAAGATTTGGTCAGATATATTCAGCCTCAGCTATATTAGTACTTGTAGAAGGATCACATTGATAATCAAATTGTGGCTCTTACTCACCATGAGAAGTCCAATACCAATATCGTGGCATGAATCCTCTGCGATACAGATCAACAGTTACATCATCTGGTGTTAGGTGCACTATATTTTTATATTTAGAACATGGACGTCGAAACTTTCCTTCTGATATGATGCTGGGTAGTTCTTTTGCTTGCTGAATGAAAATATTCACCCTATTAATGAATTCATCTGTTAATGTCTTTCGCCCTTGAGATAATCAGTTATACATCCAACTTCTTTGATTTCTAATATTCATAACCTACATATAAGAGCAAATAAGTAATGTATTTTCGCTTAAGTAGATCTAAAACTGAATATATAGAGATATTAATATTAGAATTCAAGTTATGGTGAAATAGATGGTGACTGCGCCGGACCTTTTGTAAATGTATAGTGAGAACATCTACGACAAAAGTAAAAAGATATGGTGATTGTAGAAAATTATGATCAATTTGTATCCTATCTCAAAGAGTCAAGCCACTCATCACCAAAGCATCTCATCTCTGCAACACTTAACTCATTCGGCACCATAAAGCATTGCAAGTCTCACCACCATCTTATAAAATTTTCACTTATGTTTGAGGGGGACTTTCTATCACACAATAAGCCCGATGCATTCCTCCACTTCAACCATTAAACTTGAATTCTACTGATAACATCACCTACAATTTCACCATCACTCTGAACAATAGATCCAAGATATCTAAAATGTCTACTCTTACTATTGACTTGATCGCGAAAAGTCACAATCTCATCTTTAGGTTAATTTCTACTAAAATTATACTCCGTATATTTATTTTTAGATCTACTCAAGCGAAAACCTTTAGACTCTAAAGCTGACCTCCATAATTCAAGTTTATCTTAAACTCCCTCTCTAATCTTATCAACAAGAAGAATATAATTAGCAAAAAGAATACATAAAAGTACATCCTCTTGCAAATGCCCATTGAGAATGTCCATGACTAAAGCAAAAAAGATTTGGACTTGAGGCCGGTCCTTTATGTAATACAGGCATAATAGGAAAATACTTGGTGAAACCACCTTGTGTTTGAACACAAGTAATACATCATGCATATATATTTTTAATGTTTTGAATACAAACATTATTAACTCCTTTTTTTTCAAGAAGTATCTATAGCACATCTCTTGAAACTATATCATATACTTTCTCTAAATCAATAAATATCAAATGCAGATCATCCTTATTCTCTCTATATTTCTCCATCTAAACCTCTCAATAAATGTATAACTTCCATAGTAGACCTACCCGGCATGAATCCAAATTGATTTTGAAAAGTTTAGAAACCAAAAAACATTGAATATAAGCGTTATTAACTCTTTTTTTGTAAGAACTCTCAATAGCACTCCTCTTAAAACTTTATCCTATGCTTTTTTTGAATCTACAAAAGTACATATGTAGATCTTCCTTACTCTCTCTATATTTGTACATCAAATCTGTCAAAAAATGAATGGCTTCCATAATAGATCTACCTGGCAAGAATCCAAACAAATTAAACAAAAAAAAACTTACAATCGACGGGAGGCGGAAGGCAGAAACTCATGGTCGGAAATGGAGCTCTCGCCGGCAAGGAAGGCTATGACCGTCGGTGACGTCCGGTGACCATCAACAGAGCTCGGCAACCTCGATCTACAGCGAGCGACAGTGGGCGAGGAGGAAAAATAGCGGAGATGCGAGAGAAACGAACGAATGAAATCAGCAGCCAGAGGGGCTCGGGTTCGAAAATACGCCTTTCGCCGGCAGATTTTCCGGTGTCCCAGCGCCAGAAAACATTCTGACGCATTTTCAGCCAGTTTTAAGTCGTTAAGTTTAAAAACCCCGGCGTATTATCCGCCGGTAACTGCGCTGGATATTTTTCCTCCATAAAGTGCACCGAAACCAGTAAAATGCTGGTATATTCCGACGTTTTTATCGGTGCATTAGACGTCAGAACATTTCCGGCGGAACATGCGCCAGAAAAAACACCGTAAACTTTCCTTCGCACTATGCGCCGTTACAGGTGCCGTATTTACCGATGCAAATTATTCCGCCGGAAAATCCGACAGTAATCGCGTGTTTTCCCGTAGTGAATTGTATTGGTTTTCATTTTTTCTACCTGACATTCTCTTGAGGAGGCAAGGCTAGGGAGCTTAAGCTGTAGGTTGTAGGTGGAAGTGAAGCTGCTGTTGTGGAGAAAAAAATTCAAATAAAAAGGAGAATTAGAAAACAAAAGTGAGGGAAGAATTTTGAATGAAATTAATAAGAGTTTAATTGAAGTGGTATACAAATGGAGAAAGAATCATAATACTTTCGGTGAACCAGTTTATCCCACTGTTATGGAAGACAAGGTGATATACTCAAACGAGGTTATAAGAATTAGTAAATGTTCTATTATTGCACTTCATCTTTATTATGCTTATAAATGCATGAACATGGACGAATATGTATGAAATTATTTATACAGAGAATAATCTTTATCAATATTAACGATTTCGTAAACATAAAAGGATAAATATTCATAAACTAATGAATGAGAAAAAGAGCAGCAAAAGGACAGCTAAAGCATAGCAAAAGCGTAACAGTAAAAAGAGCAGCAAAAGGGCAGCTAAAGGGCAGCAAAAGGACAGCAAAATGACAGCAAAAGGGTAGCAAAAGGACAACTAAAGAGCAACTAAATCACAATTATGTCATTAAAAGCATATGTCATTAGGGCTAAAAATGATGACTATATGGAAAGTGAAATAAATTATATATGGGGGAAAGGCCTGCACAAGTAAAGGTGAAAGACCCGACAAAGTAAGCCTACACTCTCAATTCTAGAAGTTGAAAAATTAGACTCAACCCTGAATGAGAGAACAACTTCCATTCTAAAAGTTGGGAAGTTAAACCCAACCTTGAATTGGTACGCTGAAAAGATGCAAAAGCTTATAACCATCATATGACTTATTTAAATGTATTGAACAGTTTGACAAGATGAATAATGCTACCAGGCACTTTTAGGCTCAATATGACATTTCAATATATGTTTTAACTATATTAACATTGTTAAGAATTTCTTAAATATTTATTAGTATTTTTTATAAATTATTTTGGTATTTTATTGAACTTAGCTCATTAGCAGTGGTTATACTGTAGGAAAGGGAACGGAGCCCTTGGGACAATAAAAAAAAGGTGATCGTTCTTTTGGTGTAAATACTTTTTGGGTGTACAAAGAGATCTAAATGCTAGATGTATAGACTTTTGGGTATGTGAGTAAATTTTAAAAGTTTTAGTAGAGCTCTACATTTACTTCAATTATATTTGATGTTCATTAAGGGACATTATATGCTTCTCATTATTAATTATAAAATTTAATAGGTTGGCAAGTTAGGAGAGTCTAAATAAATTTCTTCTTATTCACTCTATTCTGAAAGTAGTGGCTCGAAATGGGTGTTAATAAGAAGGAACCGACTTAGATTTTCCTTCTCTGTTATACTCCAGATTGACCGTTAGGGAAGTAGGCCAAATTGGGGTGTGACAATTAATAAGAAAAGTATAATCAGCAAAAAGCATACACCATAGTACATCCTCTTGCAAATTCAAGTAACATCCATGATTAAAGCAAAAAAGATATAGGCTTAAAGCTGATCCTTGAAGTAATCCAACAAAATTAGGAAAATACTTGGTCAAAGCACTGTGTTTGAACATAAATAACAGCTCATGCATACATATCCTTAATGGTATGAATATAAGCATTATAACTCTTTTCCTTTCTAGAACTCTCTAGTGAAACTTTATCATATGCTTTCTCTAAATCAATACATATCATATATAGATCCTCCTTATTCTCTTTATACTTATTCATAAAACCTCTCAATAAATGTCCTTTTATAAAACAAAGAATTAAAATTAATGTAGATAATAATAAAACTGTCACAATTTTAAAATCATAAGTAGTGAAATATGAAAGCCAAATTCTTCCTCGAAGATGTTATCTTAGTCGTTTGCATCCAACTAGCTCTTGTTATCCTAGCCTCCTAGCTTTGACCGGCTCATGTCCTATTGACATCTATACCCAATATACTCTTGTCCAGATGGCCCTTGTCACTAAAATAACACCTTCCAATCCAACTACGTCCACTTGACCATCACTTTCTTTTCCAGTCTCCATTGCCTAGTTGGAAGCTCTCTAGCTTCATATGTCTAGTTGGTTCACATTCATCCAACATCCATCACCAAACCTTATACTACCTATCTAACCACCTTGGCACCCATTAATTCTCATCCATAGAACCTTCATCATCCTATGAATTTTATAATCTAGTCTCCTTCACTTGACATGCTCCTATTTATCTTATCTTCAACTCTCAATCAACACCAATTCATTAACCTCCATTACCTAAATAGATCCTATCATCGACAACCAACTGGTCTCCATCACTGATAATTAGTTTTCCTGCCTTACAAACATCGGGTCAGCCTGGACACAATAATTATCTCCCTCATTTGCACCTACCATCCTCCCTTATAAATTTCAGTTGTAAACACTAAGGATTCCTTCATGAAGAATGCTATGATAGCCTCCCTCATTAAATCACAAATAACAATCTCTTAAAAACATTTGGATATAATATAGGATACCTCGTCAAGAAGCAACTCCAATTTGAGAGATAATCCATCCTATAATAACAAGAGAACATTTACATCAATATTATGGGTTGAAGCTATCTTCCATCAATGAATGCATCAAATTGCAAATTCCAAATCAATGTGTATCATTGTACAATCACTATCCACTCTTTTTTCCAAAATAATCATAAGAGTTTACCAATTCAATAGAATCATTAAAACCACTACCATGATATTAACAAATATCATGTTATTAGTGCCGTGCTGAACATGACAAGTACCCGATCAACTTATTGTTGGCATGATTATGAAGGCAAGACCTCGAGAATGACAAATTTGCATGTCTATAAAAAAATGTTTGAAAATTTATTTGCAGATGTTGACCACTGGACACAAGCCGAAAGCCCCCAAAAATTCGCAAGAAATCTCGTAAAGTACCTGTATACGGAGCCGTGTACGTCTCTTCTCCACAAATCCCATGAACCCACCTCAATCCTCACCTTCTCTGCATCTATAAAATGAAAGGGATGGCCTTCGCTCTTGGGCTCCTCTCGGACAACCATCTCCTGCTCTCTGCTTCCTCTCCCATTCGCCCCCCTCCACGACATCCAAGCTCCGGTCCACCAAACTCCACCTCCCGACTTCTTTGATTCAGAGAGAGAGAGAGAGTGAGTGAGAAGTCACCTTACCTCAGTAAAATCCCGTAGCTTCTCCTTTCTTCCCGACGAAGCCAAGGCCGACGTCCCGCAAGCCTCGAACTCCAAGTGTCGACCTTGCCTCCTGCGACTGAATCCCTCACCCGACCCCTGCCTCAGCCATTGCCTCTTGCCCAAACCCTATAGCCGGACTCCCTAGGTAATTAGGTAGATAATTTTATTGTAATAATAATTATTATCATTAGTATTATTATAATAATGTAATAGTGATGATAATATTAATAATAACAATGATTATTATTACCATTATTATTATTATTATTATTTAATTATAATTATTTATAATTAATAATAGTTAATTATAATTATTATAATTGAGTATTTTAATTATATAAAATTATTATCAATAATAATTAGTTTTAATTAATTTATAATTATTATGTTAATTATTGCCATTAATAATTAGCTATAATTTATTAAAATTAATTATAAATAATTATTTTAATTTAAATTAATTATTATCAGTTATAATTAAATATGATTAATTATTATAATTATAATTAATTATTTTAAATTACAATTAATTATTATTAATTCTAATTAATTATAATTAATTAATAAAAATTTACCTCTCTTGTCATGATGTTCATGTCGGGCCAACAAACTGCCCATACACGCTTTTCTCTAGCGTGGTGGGAAAGGAACTTGTTGTGACACCTCCGATGAGGTAAGTGAGCAACCCCTTAGCTCCAAAATCCTGTTCTTGACATTCGTGTCGAGCTGGCAAATCGCTCATACACACTTTTCTCTAGCGTGGTAGGATAGGAACCCGGTATGGCGCCTACGGCGAGACCGGGATATTCATAAGTACCTGCTTGAGGGGAAATAACTGCTTCTCTCTTGTAATAGGTACCAAAGACCCATACTCGCCTTTCTCTAGCGTGGTGGGGACAAAGATTTCACGGCCGCGGTGTCCTCGTACGAGTGCACCTACCGTACACGCTTTTCTCTAGCGTGGTGGGAGGCCCAGTTTTTCAATTGTTTTCTCCCAAATGGGGTAGACGCCGGGAGGCTGCCGAAATCTCGAGTGAATATACGACCGCACTCGAACCTGTTTGAACTCAAAAAGGATATGCACAAAAACTGGGTCTCAAATGACAACAGTGGACTTGAAGACTTGATTTGAACCAAATGGACCTAAATGAACTTAAACTCAAGTGAATTTGAATAATAAAAGAAAACTTGATTGAACTCAAAAAGAACAAATGCAAAGAACTTTGACTTAAGATTGTAGTTTAGGACAACTACAAAGAACTTGAACTCCATTTGAATATTAAGTAATTTGAATGATTTTAGTATAAGCAAAAACTTGCAACTTGATTGCAAAGGACTCGATCTTTAACTTGGATATGAATTACAATGGCTTTGAACTTGGATAACAATAAAGAAATTGGCTTGAATCAAGGCATCAAAGTCCTAATAATTGCTAAGAATGATGAAGTCAAATAAGTCAAATAAACAAGTAGTGGTTTATGTATGAATTGATCACAAACTTTGGCATGAAGTTCTTTCTGGGATGATAGTATTCGACTCGTGGAATGGAGACATCAATGAATATTCATCATGTAAATTTTGAACTCAAAGAAACTGCAGTGTACTCAAATTCGACAGTGGAGCATATTTGATTTGAACTGAACTCGAACCTAAATTTAACAAGAACCATAGTGGACTTGACATTGAACATTCAAACTCAAATGATTTGAACAATTGATAAAGGACTTCATAACTTTAGACAACAGTGCACTTGTATGAAGAAGGAAATTTTTACAAAAGCTCGCACACAATCAATGCTACTTGGGTGTAAACAAATACACCGGAATCCTACAAGTGGTAATGATGGACAACATGAAGTTGCCCATAAGTAATGAAAGATTTCATGATGCTTAGAATGTGATGGCAGTTCAATATACAATATCCCCACAAGTTTTGTAGAAGCACCTTTGACCGACATCCACCATCTTGCAAACATGTGTAGCAGTCCCTGCAAATACTTAAGGAGATGCAACAAGATGTAGTCAACATTACGATATCCTTACAATCAATGTTAACTAACTAGTAAAGGAAAATGATATTCCCTTACAAACAACTATGGGTTTATGTGAGTATGCAGCGATAATGATATACATCCAAATGAATATCATGCAATCCATATAAGGACGAGGATGATTAATGCATGTATCAATCATACAAACAAATGTATTTCCTTCCTATTGCTTTAAAAGACAACAGAGAATTTGTCTTCAAATATGAATTTGTAAGATAATATGTCAAATTCTTCCAAGCAACGACAAAGACTAACACATAGCAAAATAACCTATAAAGCGGTGAATGGTAAATGTTGTGCCAACATTCAAGTAATGATAGTAGGAAAGTCACAGATGAATGTTGCAGTTACTTATTGTTGCAAACCTATTTTTTATGTATTATGTTTTGATGATTGACAAACACTGTTTCTCTTGGACTACTTGTTTCTTCTAACTTTTCAGGAATCGAAGATCGGACGATCAAGAAGGAGCCAAGTTCAGGATTGCGTAGGTTTAGGATTGAGTCAGTCTGTACGTTTGATTTTCATCTCTTGAGTCTACTTGTAATGGTCAAAGAGACTGATGCTATGTAACCCTTCACACACACACTTGAGAGAATTAGAATTTCTATTTTTACTCATATCGGCCAGGACAATTTTCAGATCGGCATGGACGATCAGCTTAAAATAGAAAGTCTAATTAAGGATTCTTAATTAAGGCAGCCGACATTAACAAATTGTCCTGGACGATACGTGTATCGGCCAGGACGATAAGCTCAAAACAGAAAGAAGTAGCCGCCATAGTCAATTATGGTATAATGTATTTTTAAATTATCGGCCAGGACAATCCTAGGATCGGCCTGGACGATATTCACAAATTATGCCATAATTGTTCAGGAAATCAAGGGAGTAATTAAGAATGATCGATACGATCATATCATCTTGGACGATCGCAGGATTGGCCAGGACGATCCATTCAAAAACCTTAAGTTACTGCAGGACGATCAATATCGGCCAGCCCGTATCCAGGGCTATTGTCAGGATGATTTTCCTTTGATTTGAACTGATCGGCCAGGATGATCGTGAGATCAGCCTGGACGATCAAGCCAATTTTCAATCATCCATCTTTGCATCCAGGGCTATGTTTTGGCCGATCTTCATTGATTTGTACTGATCGGCCAGGCCGATGTCCATATCGGCCTGGACGATATTGTCGGCAACTTGCAAATAATGAGCTCCTTTGAAGCTCTTCTATTTAAGAGCTCTTGTTCAATATTTTTCAAGACCTTTGGCTGCTGTCATGACTTGAGAAGACCTTGAGGAGAGAAAGAGAGAGAGGAGAGAGAGAGGATCTTGTGAGGGGGAGCTGGTGAGGGGATTCACAAGGGTTGCTTCAAGGATCGCTCTGCTTCATCTTCGTCTAGAGTTTCTTGTCCGTGGAAGGGTCGGTAGAGGTAAGGAGTTTGCTTTTGATTTTGGTTTTCTGCCAGCTTTAGGAGGAAGGTTCTCTGCCTTGCCGGGGTGGCAAAAAGGAGGTTCTTGTGAGGGCTTCTCCGCCTAGCTGTGGGGGCTAAAGGAGAGTCACGTTTTGTAGTGCAATACTTGGAGGGTGCCTCCAAGGAGTGGATGTAGGTCGAGTCGATCGAACCACTATAAATTTCTGTGTTCTTTTTCTTGCTTCCGCGCTTTTAAATTCCGCATTTATTTCTGTGGTGTTATTTGGTTTATGCAATTTTCTTTCTTTGTGAAAATAGTTTTTAAAATACCAATTCACCCCCCCCCCCTCTTGGTTAGCTTGGGACTAAGTTCATAGGGCTTAACATCCCTAACGAACTTTCAAGTGGTATCAGAGCGGGATTCGAAAATTAAAGATTGAAAACTTTTTCAATTTGATCCATGGCTAACTTTGGGCATCGCAACACTACGGAAGGGTATTCCATTACCCGACCTCCCCTGTTCGATAACCTACCTTTTGATTTTTGGAAAACTCTGTTGACCTCATTTTTGTATGAGGTCACTTGGATTACTCTTGATTCTAAATTAATTTAATTTTCAAATTAATTTAAATTCTAGGATCCTCCTAGAATCCTGACCTTAGGATCTATGCTAGGATTCTTCTAGAGCTTAGACCCTAGGAGCTACTCTAGATCCTAAAACTTCTTCTAGATTCCAAGTTCTAGGATTTTCTTAGCCAATAGGATTCTTTTAGATTCCTAATCTTAAGTTCTATTCAAACCTTAGGATCTACCTAGATCTTAGGTCAATCAAGCCAAATCCAAGGTCCAAGGGTTTTGTCCTAAAGGCCTTTTCCGTTGAATTTTCAAACACTTTGAAACCCAGTTAAATGACCTCCGATTCAGAGTTTGTCAGTTGCATACTGATGGGACATGTCTCGGGAGGCAACCCTCCAAATTTGAGTCCAATCTGAGGTCTCTAACCTCAGAAACTTAATCAAAATCCATAGGCTGCAAAACCTTCAAATATTTACAGCCTATGCCACTAGACCTGTCACTTTGAAGATTCTGACCTTAGAGCCTTCACCAAAGCCTCTAGTCACTTCCAGACCTTTAATCTTGATATGTTGAACTTTAAACTGCATTTTGGTTGATCCATTTTGACCCCCAGTTGACCAGGGGTCAAAATGACCAAAATACCCCTATGGGGCTCAAATAGGGATTTCAAACCAAATGAACTCCAAATTGAATACAACCACCTCCAACAAGTTTCAAATGTCATTTCAAATCTTTTGAACCTATTCCCAACCCCTGGGTCAACCTGGTTGACCAAGTCAACAGGTTTGACCCAAGAGGCCCTTTAAGGGTCCAAACATGTGTTTTGACCCAAATGACCTATTTAAGCTATGGAACCACCTCCATTGATTTTAAAAAGTCATTTTAAACCTATTGAGCCTGATCTCGGACCCTGAGTCTAGCCGATTGACCAAGTCAACCAATTTTGGCTTAAGGGCCCATTAAGCCCTTTTGACTCAATTGACCCATTTAAACCATGGAATCACTTCTACCAGACTCCAAATGTTGTATCAAACTTGTCCAGACTAGACCGACACCCTGGACCCACCTGGTTGATCAAGTCAACCATGATTGACCTGATGAGCCCTTAAGAGTTCAAATGGGTTATTTCAACCCATTTAACCAGATCAATGTCTTTAAACCTTTAAACTCATTCAATTCAATATCTTGAATATTTCTAAACTTATTTTGAGTCAAACCCAAGTCATTTTGACCAAGTCAATCCATTTTGACTTGATCAAATCCATATAAAACCCTTCATACCCATTTAAGTTTCAACCCATGGCTTTATACTTATACTCCCTCTAAACAACTTCAAGCAGCTGGAATGGACACTTGGCTGCCACCTCAACAGTCAAAGTGGTCAGTTGACCAGTCAACACATGGTCAACAAACCCTTAAATGACCAAATCTTTAAGCTTGAGTTAATCCACTCTATTCCAGTAGCCTAAATAAGTTCCAGAACCTTCTAAGTGGTATTTAAAACCCAGCTTAAGCCTTGGATTAAGCTCCAATCTGCCTCATGTGCAAATAAGACCAAAATCCACTTTCCACCTAAGTGTCCTTGGGCTGTCCTTGTTCTCAGCCTTTCAACCACTCCCTTGCCACTTGGCATGCATCTAGGGAGTGTACAATTAAATCCTAGTCGTCCATTCATTCCAGGGACGTTTGAATAGGGTAAACCCCTCAAGGGCCGTGGATGGATCCATCTAGCTCTCCCTCACCATTCAAAACATATTGAATCTCTCTGGGATTTCGAAAAAGCCCCTCAGAGTTTCCTCAAGCTCTCCCAAATCAAATCCAACCAGTTGGAGCCACCGGCGACGAGCCTCCGGCCACCACCACCTTAATACCCGTCTCATTCAAACCATGCCACTATCTCTCCATTCAAGCCCTCCCAGATCTCATACTCTTCTCGTTTGAGCGTTCCAGACCTCATTCCACATATTCCCAGCTCAATCCAGCCGGTCAAAACTCGCCGGAGGCCGGATTCCGGCGAGCTTGAGCCAACACCCGTCCAAGCTGATTTGCGGCTGATCCAGGGACTTTCAAGTTGTGCTGTCTTCAGCAAATTTAATCGTGGACAGACTACAATTTCAGAGAACTAAAGATCTTCTGAATCCACTGGTTGGATTGAGGTAAAAGCTTAACCCTAGCTTAAGACACATAGAGTTAATTAACATTTTATTAAGATCTTATTTAATATTTTAAATATATCCCCAAAAGTTCTGTTCATTCAGGCAATCTAGGTTTAAAATTTTATTTAATTTAATCGAGTGTATTGAGAGAACAAATTGATTTTCTAGTTTAGGGTCTCGGTCCAGCTTGTGCATGGATCTCGCGTATTCCGGACCGTCGATCTCGTGATCAACGGTTTGGATTGAGCCTTCTCGCGGTACCTAGAAACCGTGCGGATTGATCTACGGCTTAATTATCCATCCAGCGCCATCTCCGCCGTCCATTTGAAACAGCGGGATTGGCTTCCGGCCGTTCGATCTCACTTAACTGAGATCAAACGGTGAGATTCGATCTCCACCGTCAGATGTAGCCAGGGGTGATCGGACGGACGCGGATCGCCGCTTACGTGGCTAAGTGGAAAGCGCGTGGACCCCCCCTGCCGCTGCAGTTTTGAGCGCCCAATCAGCACGTGCCACGTGGCAATCCCGCCGTCACTCCTGTTTAAAAAACGATTTAAAAATCGTTTTAAAATCTTTTTTTTTTATTCTTCTTCTATTTTATTAATATATATATATAAGTAATATGTTTTATTTAATAAAATTATTATAGAATTAATTATATATATATTTTTAACTAATATATACTCTAAATATCAATTTTACTTTAAATAATTTAAATATTAAATACTAAATATTTTAAAATTCATATTTGTTTAAATATAATTAAATATTTAAATTTTAGATCTTAAATTTTAAAATATTTTAAATTTCCAGAAATCTTAACTAATATTAATTAATTATAAATAAATATATATATGTATTCATATATACTTTAGTTTGAAATTAAGTTGATTTAAAATATACATATATGTTATGTTTTAATTGGAATTAAATTTAAATACTTTTGAAAATTCAAATTAAATGATTAATAGTGATTTATAATTTCATAAATATTTAAAGCCTAATTTAATTTAATTTATAACTTATTTTAATTTAAAAATATTTTCAGAATTTTAAAACTCAATTTATTTTGATTAATTTCAATCATTTTATTATATTTAGTATCTCGTAATTATTTGATTAAATATTATATCAAATATTTTAAAAAATAAAAAAAATTTATTTTTAAACAACTTTAAGATCAGTGGGTCTCTCAACCCCTAAAAATTTATTTTTAGTAATATTTTTAATTATCTTATTTTAAAATATATATTTACATATATATATGTATTTATATAGCTATATATTTTAAAATCTACTTTAAAATTAGATACATTTAAACCCTTAAGAATTTGAGAGATCTCTTGGGATTTTAAGCATGGATTGAATGCTTGAATAGAAATTTTTGGGGAATGTTAATTAATCAATGAATAGTTATTTTGCTAATTATTCATCGATTAATCCTTTACTTAATTAAGCTTTAGGTTGATTTGCATGTTTAGGTTGTACACACACCACCTAGTCTAGGTTCTCCTAGATTTAAGGACTTGAATGTGATGCTTATGTTTTCTTACATGTTGTCAAGGGTTATTCCAAACTTTGATTCAAACCTACACAACTTAGTGTCATTAAGGACAATAATTAAGGACTTTGATTAGACAAATTAGAAAATGCGTTGTGATTAGGATACACTTCATTTGAACTTGAAACTTGAACATTTTAAACATAGTGACACTCTCAGCCATTAGAGAAAATTTCACTGATTTTTGAGGTCATTAAGTCCCTTAAACAATTTTCTTAAGTATAAGCCTTAATTAAGCCTTAAAACCTTCCAGAAAATGTAATAAATCACTTTTAAATCCAAAAATTATGTTTAACCCCTCTAACTGACCAGAATTAAACCCTTAACCAGTGAAAATTAAAGACAAAATTATTTGACAGCAAATTAAACCTTAATTTAATTTTAAGTGAAATTGAATATTTAATTAATATAATTAATTAATAATTATTGAAAATTCCAAAAATTTCCCAAACACTTGGGAATCTCTCCTTAGGTCATTCCTGACCTTTGGAGTTGATTTCAAGGAGTTTGGGATTCATTTGGAGAAAAATCACAAAATGGCTCTCTAATTAAACCTTTTAAAATTCATTAAATACCCCAAACATCAAACCTTCATAACTAATTCAAGTAAAATCCAAATCACCCAAACTCACTTGCATTCAACTCCTAATAAGGTCTAATATTTATTAAAAATATTAAATTCCAGAAATCTGTAATATTTCAAAAAGTCAACAAATTGGTCAAACCATAGTTAAAATCTAGTTCAAAACTTCAAACCTTCGTAATAAAATGTAGAAAAATCCGATTTCAACGTACTTACTGTCTAACTGATCGTAGTGAGGTCTAGTATTTTAATAAAATGCTAGCTATCCAGAATTTAACCTTAATCAAAAAGTTAATTTTCGACCCTTTAATTAAATGATTAAAATATTCCAAAAATTCACAAAACTCAAAATCATTCTAAAATTCCAGAAAATGTTAACTTAATGTTTAAAATATTCAACAAACCTTTTAAAACACAACAACCATCCTAAAGATGAAGTTTATTGGCTGGACTACTCCGGGCTGCGGGGCTAAGTGTCCTAAGGAGGCTGGTTCCTCGAGCCTGGTGGCACAACGCCACGAATCGATTAATGGCAAACTTAAATTAATCAAGTTTGAAAATCAGCAACCAAACATTTCTAATAAAAATTCATTAATTCTTAAGCCTTAATCAACCTAAAATATTTAATTATACCGGGTACCACTGCGTAACCCAGGCCTACGAGGCTATTAACTTAGCCCCAAGGAAGGTGAAATAAACTTCACGGCCTCGGTGTGAAACAAAGGTGATATCCAACAAATAATTAAATAAATCTTAAAATTAACCTTAAGTCATTAATATTTGAATTCAAACTTAAATACCTTAAGCCTTTCAACTAATCGAACTTTAAATAACTCTAACCAATAATCCTATTTAGGACATATCTAAACCACACAGCTTATATCACACACTGTAGATGGTTTGTTAGGAGCACCAACTCTAGTTTTAGGCTAGGCCGGTGTTTACTTTTTGCAGCTGTGTGCCGGATTTTCGAGTTTTCACTGCATGCTGTTTACTAGCCCAGGATTGATGTGATTGTTTATTTATTTATTGCATTTTATGTTGTAGTTAATTGAGCATTTAAATTTTGAATATTAACTGCTTGAGATTGAATATTAACTGCTTGAGATTGAATATTAACTGCTTGGGATTATAAATATAACTGTTGATTATTAGGATAACCTTGCAGGATTGAGTCTAGATTTTTTTATTATTAATGTAAATTTGATTTGATATGGTTGTATTTATTTAAAATGGTTTGAGATTGGGATATAAATATCCAATTTGAATTCCAAAGAGGTGAAGACATCCCTAAAGGGGAGAGTCTTCTTCCATTTGGAATTCAAGTTAGGATATTTTGCAAATATCCAAAGAGGAAAGATAACACCTCGATCAAGGGGGAGTTTCTTTCCATTTGGATATCTTGAACTGACGAATCAAGATGTTCGTGAGAAGATGAAGGATTGGACAACGAGAAGAATCCCAAGTCTCAAAATCATTTGATTTAGGATTAAAAATCCGGGTTGTAGTCAGTGGTGCCCGGCCACTTTAATTTCTTGTAATTTTTGAGATGTAATAATAAAGGGCACTTGCCTACGGACATTCAATTTGATATAATTAATTTGATTGATTTATTTAATTTATTGTGCAGTAGAACTACCTATTTTTCTAGTCTTTTTACCTGCATGTCGATTTTGATTTGACCTGGAATTTGATCGTAGGCTCTTAAGGACTTAATAAAACTTTTTCTACTTAAATTAAATTAAAACATTTAGGCTCATATAGAAATTCTAACGAATTTAAGAAGTAAGCTCAGGACCGCCGGGAGTCCTCATTTCATAGCCTTAATTCAAATTCAATCTTTTAATCGAGTCGATCAGCATGCATTAGATTAATAATGAATTAAATCTTTAATTACATTAGCTTAAGCATCAAACCCAACATAAGTTTAAGGGACCATTTAGGATCCGCTCTAGATGTCGGTCCCGTTCTCAAATACCTTTCTTAAATAACGTCCCTACCACTCTACAAAAAGATCGGACTCATATTTTAAATCGTTTAGGTGGTTTAGCTGGCTCCCCAATCCAGGCCGGGGTAAGACCAGATTCGCATTGCACTAGCTAGGTTCGGGTTACTTTTTAGTGCCCAATTTAGACTTAGGTTTTGAGGCAGGCTCGGGCTATAAGACCTCAACTTCCGGGAATTGAATCCTAACTTTCTAATAAAATTGATCACTTAAATATTAAATCTCTTTCAATCAAATCTAAGCCCAACACTTAGGATAGACTAGAGTGTTTCTGAAGTGATTCAGAATCTCAAAACACTCCCTACTCCTCTTCCTTTGACTCTGAAAATAAGTGTTCAGATTTGATCCAATCCCATTTGAAAATTCCTACCATTTTCTCCTTTGATATCAATCATTGAAATTATTAAATAAAATTTACACCGTTATTTTAATCGAGAGTTTTCGTAGGAAATTTCGATTTCCTACGATGTAATTAACTACGAGGGCTTGCACTCGTAGGAGATTTAGAAACCCAGATCTAATTTTCAAAATTGAAATTTTCAAAAATCTATAATTAATTATTTTTGGGAAAATCCAATGATCGTTATCGTCATTTTTAGACGGTCGATAATAATTGATATTTTCTTTCTTCGGAGAGATATATCAGTTATTATCGTAATTCTAATTATGAAATTAATGATCTTCAATCCATATTAGCTTAGCCAAATACTATATTAAATCTTATTTTGATCTTTCGAGGTCAAATACGATTTCTTTTGGATTTGACTACGATAATAAGGACAACGTTAAAGTTTTGTAATATGAACCAATTAGTGAATGATATCTTCGCCTTTTTAAGATGATATATCATTCCTAATCCTGAGTTCCATTACAAAATTAGAATTTAAAATTTAATCTTCCCAAAGATAATTAAATATTTTTCAAAACTATAAATACTTAAATAAATATTTTTTTAATCAAAACAAAAATGGCGACTCCGCTGGGGAATTATCTCTCTCTCCATCTTTAATAGCGGTTTGAATTTTATTGAATCAGTAGTCTTAACTACATTTCTCTCCGTTGGTCCCTCTACCCATTTCTCCCTTGGGTGAGTGTGGTCAACTCAATTAAAACATGTGAAACGAGAGGTGAGTGTAGGAAACCTCCCTTTAAATTGGGCTTTGACATTTTGCCTCCAAGTTATTTGGTAGAGCGAAAGAGTCAAGCCGAATCCTTTTGTAAATGTTGCAAACTTGCATGCGAATAAATAATTAGCGTGCTAAGTTTCACAATTTACAGAAGACCCTCCAATTTCAAAATCAAAATTTTAATCCTTTAAGCAAAATTCAATCACTTTCAAATCTCAATCAATCCATGTATTCTATCATTACATATGAAATTATAACTCCTATAATTTGGTATGTGTGATAGAATACAAACTTCTAGTCCAAATTTGATTCTAGAGTTTGAATCTTTTTGGCAAAGTCAAGCTTTGACATTTCACTCTGAAACAGTTCGTCGGGGTGAAAGAGTCGGGTCGACTTTTAAGAATCTCCCCCTCTATAAATTTTTGTTAACCTTTATGTTGAACGCGAGTTCAATATATTGAGTTTCAAAATAAAGAGGGATGATGCCAGATTTTCAAACTCTTAAATTCTTTCTAGAATCGTCTAACTTCAACCTTCGTAGCCATATGTTTTATACAATACCATTGTAATTTAACATAGGCAATACAAATTCAAACCCTTGATCAAACCTGGATTTTGACATTTCACTCTAAGCTAGTCAGTGTAGTGAAAGAGTCAAATCAAGGTCTCTAGATTTTTTTCCCTAATCTTTGTTAACCATTTTTGTTGAAAATAAAAATCAACATATTGAGTTTCAAAAGTGAAGGAAAATCTTTCAAACCTACTTCATTTGTTGTTGCTACGTGTCCTCTGCAACATTTTGTTGTAATTAAACACATGCAACACAAATTCAAAATTCTCCAATCAATTCTGGGCTCTAACATTTCTCCACCAATTTACTTGGTGGGATAAAAGAGTTGAGCCTAGTTCCTCGGATCTTCAAGTTACTTTTGTAAACCTACACATTCAAATAAAAACCAACGTGTTGAGTTTCAAAGTTTGAAGAAGATCTGTTCAATTTCAACCTCAAATTTAAATTCAATCTTAAGTTCAAATCCAAATTTAACTTTAAGTTCGAGTTCACTTTCGACCTTAAACTCAAGTTTGATTTCAACGTTAAATCCAACCTTGAATTTGATTTTACAATTCAAACCTGAATTTTGACATTTTGCCCCAAGTCAATCGATGTAGCGAAAGAGTCAAGTTCCTCGTTAATTTTATGAACCACCATGTTCAGTGTAAACTGAATACGATTGAGTTATAAAATTTTGAGTAAAATCAATCAGACTTAAAATTCAAATTCAAATTCAAATCACTGATTAAAATCACTTTCTTAATTCCAGGAAATTGAACACTCAAATGGCTGGGAAACTCGTCTTCTCACTGAATAAAGATGTGCCTGTAGAAGAAATTCTTAATGGTAATTTAATCCAGTATGAGATGGAATTTCAGAACCTCAAGATTTCAGTTAATGGGGTAACACTGATTGATCTGTCTTCCGCGATACTAGGAAAGTCTCATTTAGTTGAGATTACTTTAGGGTCAAGAGTTGACTCCCCCATCACCAAGATGGAGGTCGTTGTCGCCCCTGTACCCATTATACTCTCTACTCAGGAGAATCAAAACCAAAAGTCGATAATGACAAAAGAGCTACCATCTCAATCTGAGATCGGATCAAATTCTAGCACCCCTGTCATCGGTAGGAACAAGACGAAGAATTACCTTCGAAGAGCCAGGAAAAGGAATCTTAAGGCTAGAAAGACTGCTGAATTTGAAGCCTTAGAGAAGACCGACTTCGAGGCCAATCGAGAGTTCGTTGCTCCTTCTACGTACCCTCTCCTTGCACAAAGGAGGGAGGTTATAGACACGAGAGTGCGATCTTCAATACACCTGCTTGACTACTATACAGAAAGACTCGAGCAAGAAAGGATTGAGCAATCACCAACATTAGGCTATAGGCCCCCAACTGAAGGTTATGATCCGTCCACTCTACTAGAAGATGTTAGGGCACGTTACTATACGTGTACCACTACATCATCTGCAGAGGAGGAGGAGTAGAAACCACTCAGGGTGCCACTCTCTTAACTACTAGTTTAGTGGTAATTTGAGAGAGGGAATAATCTAAGATTATGTCAGATAGTGATACCGTCGAAATATAACTTTAACGGGGTCCTATCGCGATTAATCTTTTGATTATAATAATGTCGTGCCTTCTAGGAATGTTGCAGATCCTATAATAGTCTCTCTTTTCAAAGAGATTATAGGAATTCAATTCCATGTTGACATGGGTCTTGCCACCTAGACTTACAACTTTTTAAGGGAATTTTCTAATTTCTCAAGTGTATTAAATCTTGATTTTCAAGATAGTTGATTAACCTTTCTAATCGAAATTGACCTCTACCTTAAGTCTTAAGCTGGAGAGAGTTGTAGTTGATTCCATCAAATGTTTGAATACCCCTCCCTCCCACCGCTTCTGTGGGTTGAATTAACCTTTGAATTAAAATTTGTCTCAAATTCAAGTTGATTCTAGAAATGAAAATTTTATCAATCTTCTAGCAATCTTCTATCTTAATAGGAGATTCAGGCATGCTTTGAATCTATTCAAAGATTTCCCTAGTCAAGTCGACATTCTTGTCAAAAAGATTGAGTGTGCTTTGAGGATTATTCTTCCTCGTATAAGAGAACGAATTTTCTTCTCTAACACTTGAGATATAATCCCAGCATTCAAAATAATAAAAAAAATCTATCAATTTAAGATATTTGAAGAAAGTGGAGCCTCTTCTCGAATTCAATTGAAATAAAAAAATGAGCGAATTCTCTAAAAAAAATTAATTAAAAGATGCGCAAATGCGCCTGAGATCAAGAAATGCACGAAGTGCATAAAAATTCAAAAGATGCGCAATATGCGCCACCAAAAAAAAAAGAAGAGTAAGATGGCTTCCTTCCTCTAAATTCTTGAATCTCAAAATAACTCGATCACCTTCAAGTACTTAACTTTGAAAATTCTGAATTTAGATTCTTCAACATGCACGAATTTTCTATTAGATAGACGGACATGTGCAAGAAAATTGAAAATATCAAATTTCTCTCTTCAACTTAAACCTTTTTGAAGTTAATTTTAATTCAAAATTTATTTAAGGGAGACCCCAGTTTAGTTTCTACGAAACTTAGTCTGGGTCAACAAAACCTAAATCCTAAAATCCTTTCAAATTAATCGGAGTCGACTCTACTTTTCACTGCACTTCTAAATTTGTTCCCACATGTCGTTCCGATAGGGTCCAAATAGTTAGAGGAAATTTCTTAATAGAAAGTTTGAATCTTCTACTCCTGATAAAAATTTAAGTCTTGTCCTTGAGAGAGGTATTTAAGTCCTTGCACAGAGGCATCTCTTCCTTTAAGGCCTTTTCAACAAAATTACACTCTATACTGGGTCCAAGATCAACCCTACTAGAGGAGTATTTTGTAATGCTGGGAATTACCGTTCAAGTTCAATCCACGACTGAGCAGAGTGCCCGACTCCATTTTAAGGAGTTCGAGGCCTTGTAGAGCTTTATCTTTAAAGCTCAATAAAGCTTAAAATCGTCCGACGCCTGATTGGTTGAAGCTCGTGATAAGATAGAGCAACTTAGAACCTTCCAAGTATGAGACTTGGTCCAGGTTCTTTGGATGCATATCTTAGCCTACCGAGAGATCGGTGGAGGATTTTCAACCAACACAAGACTGTTCTTTTTGTCGTAGAGACGATCTTTGAAAAAATTTCAAACATTAATTGATCAACCCTGGAGAATGCCACCTGATATTTTTAAATGTTGGGGAGGCTCTCCAGGAAGTACCATGCCAGATGAGTGTCAAATTTAAAGTCAATAAAAAGTCTTCGAATTTCCTGGATTTAAGAAATTTCTTAATTCAAAATCAAACATTTGAAACTTTCAAAATTCAATTTTTAAAAATCAAATTCAAACACATTCAATTCAAAATCAAATCAATTTAAATTCAAAACTTTCAAATCTCAAATTTCAAAATTTTAAACCCGATCCTCTGTGTAGAGCAAGTTTCCTCTACATACGATCAATTTGAGCCCGATCCTCTGTGTGGAGCAAGTTTCCTCCTCATATGATCATCCAGACCCGGTTCTTTGTGTAGAGCAAGTTTCCTTTCCACAAGACCGTCCGTTAGTGGTGGAGCATGCCCTCTGTGGCACCACCCTAACATTTGAGTTAAAAACGATTAGTGGTGGAGCGTGCCCTTCGTGGCGCCATCCTAATTCGTATCCGTTAGTGGTGGAGCATGCCCTCTGTGGCACCACCCTAATATTTGAGTTAAAAACGATTAGTGGTGGAGCGTGCCCTTCATGGCGCCATCCTAATTCGTATCCGTTAGTGGTAGAGCATGCCCTCTGTGGCACCACCCTAACATTTGAGTTAAAAACGATTAGTGGTGGAGCGTGCCCTTCGTGGCGCCATCCTAATTCGTATCCGTTAGTGGTGGAGCATGCCCTCTGTGGCGCCATCCTAACATTTGAGTTAAAAACGATTAGTGGTGGAGCGTGCCCTTCGTGGCGCCATCCTAATTCGTATCCGTTAGTGGTGGAGCATGCCCTCTGTGGCACCACCCTAACATTTGAGTTAAATGGTTAGTGGTAGAGCATGCCCTCCGTGACACTATCCTAATTTAAATCTTGATTTCCTAGGGATGAATTTTTCATTCCCTTAGGATTAAAATTCCACACTTGATCTTTAATCCCGGTCAACACCAATATGTGCAATAGAACTTCGCTCTCTTACACATATTGGGGGTCCATTTGTTGACCTCATTTTTGTATGAGGTCACTTGGATTACTCTTGATTCTAAATTAATTTAATTTTCAAATTAATTTAAATTCTAGGATCCTCCTAGAATCCTGACCTTAGGATCTATGCTAGGATTCTTCTAGAGCTTAGACCCTAGGAGCTACTCTAGATCCTAAAACTTCTTCTAGATTCCAAGTTCTAGGAATTTCTTAGCCAATAGGATTCTTTTAGATTCCTAATCTTAAGTTCTATTCAAACCTTAGGATCTACCTAGATCTTAGGTCAATCAAGCCAAATCCAAGGTCCAAGGGTTTTGTCCTAAAGGCCTTTTCCGTTGAATTTTCAAACACTTTGAAACCCAGTTAAATGACCTCCGATTCAGAGTTTGTCAGTTGCATACTGATGGGACATGTCTCGGGAGGCAACCCTCCAAATTTGAGTCCAATCTGAGGTCTATAACCTCAGAAACTTAATCAAAATCCATAGGCTGCAAAACCTTCAAATATTTACAGCCTATGCCACTGGACCTGTCACTTTGAAGATTCTAACCTTAGAGCCTTCACCAAAGCCTCTAGTCACTTCCAGACCTTTAATCTTGATATGTTGAACTTTAAACTGCATTTTGGTTGATCCATTTTGACCCCCAGTTGACCAGGGGTCAAAATGACCAAAATACCCCTATGGGGCTCAAATAGGGATTTCAAACCAAATGAACTCCAAATTGAATACAACCACCTCCAACAAGTTTCAAATGTCATTTCAAATCTTTTGAACCTATTCCCAACCCCTGGGTCAACCTGGTTGACCAAGTCAACAGGTTTGACCCAAGAGGCCCTTTAAGGGTCCAAACATGTGTTTTGACCCAAATGACCTATTTAAGCTATGGAACCACCTCCATTGATTTTAAAAAGTCATTTTAAACCTGTTGAACCTGATCTCGGACCCTGAGTCTAGCCGATTGACCAAGTCAACTAATTTTGGCTTAAGGTCCCATTAAGGGCCCATTAAGCCCTTTTGACTCAATTGACCCATTTAAACCATGGAATCACTTCTACCAGACTCCAAATGTTGTATCAAACTTGTCCAGACCAGACCGACACCCTGGACCCACCTGATTGATCAAGTCAACCATGATTGACCTGATGAGCCCTTAAGAGTTCAAATGGGTTATTTCAACCCATTTAACCAGATCAATGTCTTTAAACATTTAAACTCATTCAATTCAATATCTTGAATATTTCTAAACTTATTTTGAGTCAAACCCAAGTCATTTTGACCAAGTCAATCCATTTTGACTTGATCAAATCCATATAAAACCCTTCATACCCATTTAAGTTTCAACCCATGGCTTTATACTTATACTCCCTCTAAACAACTTCAAGCAGCTGGAATGGACACTTGGCTGCCACCTCAACAGTCAAAGTGGTCAGTTGACCAGTCAACACTTGGTCAATAAACCCTTAAATGACCAAATCTTTAAGCTTGAGTTAATCCACTCTATTCCAGTAGCCTAAATAAGTTCCAGAACCTTCTAAGTGCTATTTAAAACCCAGCTTAAGCCTTGGATTAAGCTCCAATCTGCCTCATGTGCAAATAAGGCCAAAATCCACTTTCCACCTAAGTGTCCTTGGGCTGTCCTTGTTCTCAGCCTTTCAACCACTCCCTTGCCACTTGGCATGCATCTAGGGAGTGTACAATTAAATCCTAGTCGTCCATTCATTCCAAGGACGTTTGAATAGGGTAAACCCCTCAAGGGCCGTGGATGGATCCATCTAGCTCTCCCTCACCATTCAAAACATATTGAGTCTCTCTGGAATTTCGAAAAAGCCCCTCAGAGTTTCCTCAAGCTCTCCCAAATCAAATCCAATCGGTTGGAGCCACCGGCGACAAGCCTCCGGCCACCACCACCTTAATACCCGTCTCATTCAAACCAAGCCACTATCTCTCCATTCAAGCCCTCCCAGATCTCATACTCTTCTCGTTTGAGCGTTCCAGACCTCATTCCACATATTCCCAGCTCAATCCAGCCGGTCAAAACTCGCCGGAGGCCGGATTCCGGCGAGCTTGAGCCAACACCCGTCCAAGCTGATTTGCGGCTGATCCAGGGACTTTCAAGTTGTGCTGTCTTCAGCAAATTTAATCGTGGACAGACTACAATTTCAGAGAACTAAAGATCTTCTGAATCCACTGGTTGGATTGAGGTAAAAGCTTAACCCTAGCTTAAGACACATAGAGTTAATTAACATTTTATTAAGATCTTATTTAATATTTTAAATATATCCCCAAAAGTTCTGTTCATTCAGGCAATCTAGGTTTAAAATTTTATTTAATTTAATCGAGTGTATTGAGAGAACAAATTGATTTTCTAGTTTAGGGTCTCGGTCCAGCTTGTGCATGGATCTCGCATATTCCGGACCATCGATCTCGTGATCAACGGTTCGGATTGAGCCTTCCTGCGGTACCTAGAAACCGTGCGGATTGATCTACGGCTTAATTATCCATCCAGCGCCATCTCCGCCGTCCATTCGAAACAGCGGGATTGGCTTCTGGCCGTTCGATCTCACTTAACTGAGATCAAACGGTGAGATTCGATCTCCACCGTCAGATGTAGCCAGGGGTGATCGGACGGACGCGGATCGCCGCTTACATGGCTAAGTGGAAAGCGCGTGGACCCCCCCCCTGCCGCTGCAATTTTGAGCGCCCAAATCAGCACGTGCCACGTGGCAATCCCGCCGTCACTCCTGTTTAAAAAACAATTTAAAAATTGTTTTAAAATCGTTTTTTTTTTTTAATTCTTCTTCTATTTTATTAATATATATATAAGTAATATGTTTTATTTAATAAAATTATTATAGAATTAATTATATATATATTTTTAACTGATATATACTCTAAATATCAATTTTACTTTAAATAATTTAAATATTAAATTCTAAATATTTTAAAATTCATATTTGTTTAAATATAATTAAATATTTAAATTTTAGATCTTAAATTTTAAAATATTTTAAATTTCCAGAAATCTTAACTAATATTAATTAAATATAAATAAATATATATATGTATTCATATATACTTTAGTTTGAAATTAAGTTGATTTAAAATATACATATATGTTATGTTTTAATTGGAATTAAATTTAAATACTTTTGAAAATTCAAATTAAATGATTAATAGTGATTTATAATTTCATAAATATTTAAAGCCTAATTTAATTTAATTTATAACTTATTTTAATTTAAAAATATTTTCAGAATTTTAAAACTCAATTTATTTTGATTAATTTCAATCATTTTATTATATTTAGTATCTCGTAATTATTTGATTAAATATTATATCAAATATTTTAAAAAATAAAAAAAATAATAAAAAAAATTTATTTTTAAACAACTTTAAGATCAGTGGGTCTCTCAACCCCTAAAAATTTATTTTTAGTAATATTTTTAATTATCTTATTTTAAAATATATATTTACATATATATATATATATATATATGTATTTATATAGCTATATATTTTAAAATCTACTTTAAAATTAGATACATTTAAACCCTTAAGAATTTGAGAGATCTCTTGGGATTTTAAGCATGGATTGAATGCTTGAATAGAAATTTTTGGGGAATGTTAATTAATCAATGAATAGTTATTTTGCTAATTATTCATCGATTAATCCTTTACTTAATTAAGCTTTAGGTTGATTTGCATGTTTAGGTTGTACACACACCACCTAGTCTAGGTTCTCCTAGATTTAAGGACTTGAATGTGATGCTTATGTTTTCTTACATGTTGTCAAGGGTTAGTCCAAACTTTGATTCAAACCTACACAACTTAGTGTCATTAAGGACAATAATTAAGGACTTTGATTAGACAAATTAGAAAATGCATTGTGATTAGGATACACTTCATTTGAACTTGAAACTTGAACATTTTAAACATAGTGACACTCTCAGCCATTAGAGAAAATTTCACTGATTTTTGAGGTCATTAAGTCCCTTAAACAATTTTCTTAAGTATAAGCCTTAATTAAGCCTTAAAACCTTCCAGAAAATGTAATAAATCACTTTTAAATCCAAAAATTATGTTTAAACCCTCTAACTGACCAGAATTAAACCCTTAACCAATAAAAATTAAAGACAAAATTATTTGACAGCAAATTAAACCTTAATTTAATTTTAAGTGAAATTGAATATTTAATTAATATAATTAATTAATAATTATTGAAAATTCCAAAAATTTCCCAAACACTTGGGAATCTCTCCTTAGGTCATTCCTGACCTTTGGAGTTGATTTCAAGGAGTTTGGGATTCATTTGGAGAAAAATCACAAAATGGCTCTCTAATTAAACCTTTTAAAATTCATTAAATACCCCAAACTTCAAACCTTCATAACTAATTCAAGTAAAATCCAAATCACCCAAACTCACTTGCATTCAACTCCTAATAAGGTCTAATATTTATTAAAAATATTAAATTCCAGAAATCTGTAATATTTCAAAAAGTCAACAAATTGGTCAAACCATAGTTAAAATCTAGTTCAAAACTTCAAACCTTCGTAATAAAATGTAGAAAAATCCGATTTCAACGTACTTACTGTATAACTGATCGTAGTGAGGTCTAGTATTTTAATAAAATGCTAGCTGTCCAGAATTTAACCTTAATCAAAAAGTCAATTTTCGACTCTTTAATTAAATGATTAAAATATTCCAAAAATTCACAAAACTCAAAATCATTCTAAAATTCCAGAAAATGTTAACTTAATGTTTAAAATATTCAACAAACCTTTTAAAACACAACAACCATCCTAAAGATGAAGTTTATTGGCTGGACTACTCCGGGCTGCGGGGCTAAGTGTCCTTAGGAGGCTGGTTCCTCGAGCCTGGTGGCACAACGCCACGAATGGATTCCAAGGGGTGTTAAAACTTAAAAATAGATTAATTATTAATTATCTAACCTTTTAAAACCTCTAATTTAACTACATTAATTTGGTTTATCGGCTGGACTACTCCGGGCTGCGGGGCTAAGTGTCCTAAGGAGGCTGGTTCCTCGAGCCTGGTGGCACAACGCCACGAATCGATTAATGGCAAACTTAAATTAATCAAGTTTGAAAATCAGCAACCAAACATTTCTAATAAAAATTCATTAATTCTTAAGCCTTAATCAACCTAAAATATTTAATTATACCGGGTACCACTGGGTAACCCAGGCCTACGAGGCTATTAACTTAGCCCCAAGGAAGGTGAAATAAACTCCACGGCCTCGGTGTGAAACAAATGTGATATCCAACAAATAATTAAATAAATCTTAAAATTAACCTTAAGTCATTAATATTTGAATTCAAACTTAAATACCTTAAGCCTTTCAACTAATCGAACTTTAAATAACTATAACCAATAATCCTATTTAGGACATATCTAAACCACACCACTTATATCACACACTGTAGATGGTTTGTTAGGAGCACCAACTCTAGTTTTAGGCTAGGCCGGTGTTTACTTTTTGCAGCTGTGTGCTGGATTTTCGAGTTTTCACTGCATGCTGTTTGCTAGCCCAGGATTGATGTGATTGTTTATTTATTTATTGCATTTTATGTTGTAGTTAATTGAGCATTTAAATTTTGAATATTAACTGCTTGAGATTGAATATTAACTGCTTGAGATTGAATATTAACTGCTTGGGATTATAAATATAATTGTTGATTATTAGGATAACCTTGCAGGATTGAGTCTAGATTTTTTTATTATTAATGTAAATTTGATTTGATATGGTTGTATTTATTTAAAATGGTTTGAGATTGGGATATAAATATCCAATTTGAATTCCAAAGAGGTGAAGACATCCCTAAAGGGGAGAGTCTTCTTCCATTTGGAATTCAAGTTAGGATATTTTGCAAATATCCAAAGAGGAAAGATAACACCTCGATCAAGGGGGAGTTTCTTTCCATTTGGATATCTTGAACTGACGAATCAAGATGTTCGTGAGAAGATGAAGGATTGGACAACGAGAAGAATCCCAAGTCTCAAAATCATTTGATTTAGGATTAAAAATCCGGGTTGTAGTCAGTGGTGCCCGGCCACTTTAATTTCTTGTAATTTTTGAGATGTAATAATAAGGGGCACTTGCCTACGGACATTCAATTTGATATATTTAATTTGTTTGATTTATTTAATTTATTGTGCAGTAGAACTACCTATTT
Organism: Dendrobium huoshanense; assembly: GCA_016618105.1. Classification (NCBI taxonomy): domain Eukaryota; kingdom Viridiplantae; phylum Streptophyta; class Magnoliopsida; order Asparagales; family Orchidaceae; genus Dendrobium; species Dendrobium huoshanense. Next base: position 47,187,524 of record CM028348.1, read on the forward strand.
TTCTAGTCTTTTTACCTGCATGTCGATTTTGATTTGACTTGGAATTTGATCGTAGGCTCTTAAGGACTTAATAAAACTTTTTCTACTTAAATTAAATTAAAACATTTAGGCTCATATAGAAATTCTAACGAATTTAAGAAGTAAGCTCAGGACCGCCGGGAGTCCTCATTTCATAGCCTTAATTCAAATTCAATCTTTTAATCGAGTCGATCAGCATGCATTAGATTAATAACAAATTAAATCTTTAATTACATTAGCTTAAGCATCAAACCCAACATAAGTTTAAGGGACCATTTAGGATCCGCTCTAGATGTCGGTCCCGTTCTCAAATACCTTTCTTAAATAACGTCCCTACCACTCTACAAAAAGATCGGACTCATATTTTAAATCGTTTAGGTGGTTTAGCTGGCTCCCCAATCCAGGCCGAGGTAAGACCAGATTCGCATTGCACTAGCTAGGTTCGGGTTACTTTTTAGTGCCCAATTTAGACTTAGGTTCTGAGGCTGGCTCGGGCTATAAGACCTCAACTTTCGGGAATTGAATCCTAACTTTCTAATAAAATTGATCACTTAAATATTAAATCTCTTTCAATCAAATCTAAGCCCAACACTTAGGATAGACTGGAGTGTTTCTGAAGTGATTCAGAATCTCAAAACACTCCCTACTCCTCTTCCTTTGACTCTGAAAATAAGTGTTCAGATTTGATCCAATCCCATTTGAAAATTTCTACCATTTTCTCCTTTGATATCAATCCTTGAAATTCTTAAATAAAATTTACACCGCTATTTTAATCGAGAGTTTTCGTAGGAAATTTCGATTTCCTACGATGTAATTAACTACGAGGGCTTGCACTCGTAGGAGATTTAGAAACCCAGATCTAATTTTCAAAATTGAAATTTTCAAAAATCTATAATTAATTATTTTTGGGAAAATCCAATGATCGTTATCGTCATTTTTAGACGGTCGATAATAATTGATATTTTCTTTCTTCGGAGAGATATATCAGTTATTATCGTAATTCTAATTATGAAATTAATGATCTTCAATCCATATTAGCTTAGCCAAATACTATATTAAATCTTATTTTGATCTTTCGAGGTCAAATACGATTTCTTTTGGATTTGACTACGATAATAAGGACAACGTTAAAGTTTTGTAATATGAACCAATTAGTGAATGATATCTTCGCCTTTTTAAGATGATATATCATTCCTAATCCTGAGTTCCATTACAAAATTAGAATTTAAAATTTAATCTTCCCAAAGATAATTAAATATTTTTCAAAACTATAAATACTTAAATAAATATTTTTTTAATCAAAACAAACTCGCATGTCAACGTTTTTACAATCTACTGATTATCGCATGTGGATGCTTATTCAAGAAGGTTATTCTCCACCTTTTCGTGAAATTAATGGTGTTAAAATTGAAGTTGCTTTTACTGAATGGACTTTTGATGAACTAGATTTAGCTCAATTAAATGCAAAATGTTTGAACTGTTTTTTCTGTGCTTTGAAATCTGAAGATTACATGCGTGTTTCAACTTGAAAAACTGGTAAAGAAATTTGGGATAAATTATGCATCACTTATGAAGGTACTAATGAAGTTAAACAATCTCGTTTAAACATTCTCTTGCATGACTACGAACTTTTTTGTATGAAACCTCATGAATCGATTTCTGACATGTACACTAGGTTTACTCAGATTGCTACTTCATTGCATGCACTAGAAAAAGAACTTTTGAATTATGAAAAAGTTAACAAGACCTTGAGATGCTTGCATTCGTCTTATAATGCAAAAATTACTGCCATCACTGAATCTAAAGATTTGAACACCTATTCTATTGATAACTTACTTGGCTCACTCATTGCTTACGAGTAAGGGGTGAATCAAAGAATTGTAGATGCATGTGAGAAGAAAAAGGAGAAAACAATTGCATTGAAGGCTCACAAATCGGATTCTGAATCTTCCGGGTCTGAAAGCGATGAAATTGCCTTCATCACAAGACAATTCAAAAGCTTTCTAAGGAAGAAACAAAAGCATCATCAAAGTTGGAGAAAAGGTAAGGATCACAAACATGTTAGAGGATCTTCTGATGTTGTTTGTTTTGAATGCAGGAAGCTTGGACATGTGAGAACTGATTGCCCTACGCTTAGAGATCGATCAAGCAAAGAAAAAGGTGAGGAGAAAGCTAAGTCTAGGAAGGACAATAAGGAAAAACAAAGGAGCTTTTGGGCAGAATCTGGTACTGATTCCTCTGAGACTGAACCAAAGGAAGAGACTACAAACTTGTGTTTCATGGGAAAAGATCAAAGTGATCAAGAAGAGGTATGTGAACTTTCCTACGATCAACTTCTTGAAGTTTCATAAAAAATTCATGCATCATATAGGAAATTAAAGAAAACTCATGCTAGCTTGAAATTAGAATTCTTAAATCTACAAAAAGAGCATGAAATTTTGATTAAAGACCATCAAACAATTGATTCAAATCACATGGCTTTACTTGATGAATTTGATGAGTTAAATAAAAATCATGGTGAGTTAGTTGAAGAGCATGATGCATTGAAAATATCACACACATCTCTTGAATCTGATTTTAAGAAGTCAAAGGAGATAGAGAAAAATTTGAGGATTGAAAATGAAGTTTTAAAAAGCACAAACTTGAAGTTTCAAAATGATTTAGAAGCATGTAAGAAAACTAGGATGACTTCTACTTTTAATCAATTGCCAAAACCTAGGGAGAGACATTATAACTCAAATCACTTAAGAAATCCCTTTCTTGGAGTCAAATGTTTTTCATGTGGCATGCTAGGACACTTCTCACACACTTGCACGATTCACCATAGTACACATTGGGTGTGGATATCTAAGGTGCATGATCCACAGCATATCACACATGCATTGCATTCTTCTCTTCATAAGAAGGAACCCAAACCTGCTTGGGTTCCTAAATCTAACATTTGATAATTTTGCAGGAGGGCTCTCACAAAAGACCTCGTGAGAGTATGTGGTACCTGGACAGTTGATGCTCTCGACATATGACTGGTGATGCTAGCCAGTTTGTTGTACTAGAGTCCAGGACTGGAGGCAAGGTTACTCTTGGAGACAACACCACCAGGAAGGTGGTAGGAGCAGGTATAATCGATAATTCCAAGAACCTTATGATTGAAAATGTTTTGCTTGTAGATGGATTTAAGCACAACTTGCTCAGCATCAGTCAATTCTGTGACAAAGGCTTCATCATGCAATTCTTCACGGATTCATGCATTGTAAGTTTAAGTAACAACACTATTTTGCAGGGAAAGAGGATCAACAACGTCTACATGCTTGATTTAAATAACATTGAATGTGCTGCTTCTTTTTGCTTAAAAACTGTGATTGATGATTCTTGGTTGTGGCACAGGAGGCTTTGTCATGCAAGTATGAAAACCCTTAGGAAAGTTACCCAAAAGGACCTAGTTAGAGGTGTCCCCAAACTTAAGTTTACAAAAGACCACCTTTGTGATGCCTGTCAACTAGGAAAGCAAGTCCACTCCTCTTTTCACCCCATAAAGGACATTAGCACCTCTAGACCTTTAGAAGTCCTTCACATGGATTTGTTTGGACCCATTAGCATAGCTAGTTTGGGAGGGAAAATCTATGGTTTTGTGATTATTGATGACTACTCGAGGTTCACTTGGACTAGATTTCTTTCACATAAAAATGAGTCTTTTGAGGAGTTTAAAACTTTTTTTACTTGGATTCAGAAGAAGCTAGGTTGTGAGATTTTGACCATCCATAGTGATCATGGGGGAGAGTTTGAAAATGAAAGATTTGGAGATTTCTATGAGGACAAGGGGATTAGCCACAATTTTTCAGCCCCTAGGACCCCTTAGCAGAATGGGGTAGCTAAAAGGAAGAACCAGACCTTGGTGGAAGCCGCTAGAGCCATGCTTACTGAATATTCACTTCCAAAATACTTTTGGGCTGAAGCGGTTAACACAGCTTGTTATGTGTTGAATAGGGTGAATGTTAGAGGCAAATTAGAAATGACACCCTATGAGATCCTTAAGGGTAGGACACCCAATCTTTCCCACCTTCATGTCTTTGGTTGTAAGGTTTTCATTCACAACAATGGGAAGTCTCACTTGGAAAAATTTGATCCTAAATCTGATGAAGGAGTATTCTTGGGATATTCTAGTGTTGGGAAGTCTTTTAGAGTGTTTAACAAGAGAACTTTGATGGTGGAAAAGACAACCCATGTAGTCTTTGATGAGTCTGATCCTAAGAAACATGGAGTACAAGATGATGATGTTGGAGAGATTACAAGTGGAGTAGAAAATTTGGGGAAGGGGAGTGAGCACCTAAGTAATGGAGGAGTAGAAGGAGTCACCCAAGGAGTAGAGAACTTAGTTGAAAGGGGAGAAACTTCACACACTTTGCCTAGAGATTAGAGATACTCTACAAGTCACCCCAAGGATTTGATCTTAGGAGACCCTTCTAGTGGAGTTAAGACTAGACATGGACTTAGGAAGGAGGTGAACCACTCTGCCTTTATTTCTATGACTGAACCCACCACCATTAACCAAGCCCTTTCTGATGAGTTTTGAATTTTAGCAATGCAAGAAGAGTTGAATCAATTTGTTAAGAATGATGTTTGGGAACTTGTGGAAAGACCTAAAGGACAAAGTGTAGTTGGGACAAAGTGGATCTTTAAGAACAAAGTGAATGATTCAGGAGTGGTGGTGAGGAATAAAGCAAGATTGGTAGCTAAGGGGTACAATCAAATAGAAGGGATAGACTTTGAGGAGACTTTTGCCCCTGTAGTTAGATTGGAAGCCATTAGAGTGCTATTAGCCTTTTCCTGTTATAAAGGATTTAAGCTTTTCCAAATGGATGTCAAGAGTGCCTTTTTAAATGGGGAAATAAAAGAAAATGTGTTTGTAGAACAACCTCCAGGTTTTGAGAGTTCTCAATTTCAAAATCATGTGTTTAAATTAAAAAAGGCTTTATATGGTTTAAAGCAGGCACCTAGAGCTTGGTATGAGAGGCTTAGCACATTCTTACTAGAGAGGGAGTTTATCAAGGGGAGCATAGACACCACCCTTTTTCTTAGAAGAGTTGGAGATGATTTACTCATTATTCAGATTTATATTGATGATGTACTCTTTGGATCTTCTAATAAAAATTTGTGTGATGATTTTTCTAAAATAATGAGTAGAGAGTTTGAGATAAGTTTGATGGGAGAGTTGTCCTAATTTTTGGGGTTTAGCATAAAACAATTGGAAGATGGAACTTTTCTAAATCAAACAAAATACATAAAGGATATTTTAAAGAAATATGAGATGGACAAAGCCAAGCCAATTAACACTCCAATGACTTCTAGTGCTCCATTGGATAAGGACCCAAGTGGTAAGTCTATTGATCAGAAGAAGTATAGAGGCATGATTGGATCTTTACCTTACTTGACTACAAGCCGACCTGACATCATGTTTAGTGTTTGCCTTTGTGCTAGGTTTCAAGCTGACCCTAAGGAATCCCACATGACTGCTGTTAAGAGGATTTTTAGATACCTTTTGGGGATACAAGGATTAGGGATTTGGTACCCTAGACATAGTACTTCTTTTGAGATTATTGGTTTTTCTGACTCTGATTTTGCAGGATGCAAGGTGGATAGAAAGATCACTTCTAAAACTTATCAATTCATTGGATAATCTTTGGTCTCTTGATCTAGTAGGAAGCAAAACTCTGTTGCACTTTCCACTGCTGAAGCTGAATACATTGCTCTTGAAAGTTGTGTGGCCCAAGTCCTTTGGTTGAAACAACAGGTATTGGATTTAGGATTACATGTAAGTACCATCTTAATCTTTTGTGATAATACTAGTGCCATATGCATCTCTAAGAATCCTATCCAACATTCAAGGACTAAACACATCGACATTAGGCATCACTTCATTAGAGATCATGTGACTAAGGGAGACATTGAGTTACACCATGTGACAACTGAAAATTAGCTGGCAGACATCTTTACTAAACCACTGGCCTTCGCTACTTTCAGCTCTTTAAGGACCAGGTTGGGTGTGATTGACATAAATGCATGAAACTTTTTCCTTTATTTTTTTTCTTTTTGCTTTTTATTTTCTTTTGCTTTTGGTTCCTTTTCATTGCTTTTTTTTTTTTCCTTGTTGGTGGAATTTTGAAAATATGTTTTGAAAATATTGGTTTTCTTTGGGAGTTACAGTTAAATTCTAATTCTAAAATTGAATAATCCTGTTAGAAAGAATATATCACCTCGAAAGATGAAAATAAAATTTCATAACGGCGTTCAGATTTAGAATTATGAAATTCATCTTGAATATTGTGAGCGGATGCTAAAGAGAAATTCATATGACCCCGAAGGGTCAAAATGAGGTTCAATTGAATATCCAGCTACAATATTCAAGAAGTGTGATCGTTAGGTTCACATCCAAAGCCTTATCAAAGAAAGATATATCTCTCCGAAGGGAGAAAATATCGTTCGATGATAATTCTTTAAATATGATAATAATGATCACTAGTATTTTAAGTTTTCCCAAAGAAATCCAATTGAACTTTGAAAAATCAATTTTAAAATCAGGTGTGTGTGGTTCTAAATCTCCTACGAGCACAAGCCCTCGTAGTTAATTACATCGTAAGAAAATGAGGTCTCCTACGAAAACTCTCGATTAAAATAACGGCAAAATTTTGTTAGAATTTCGAGGAGTGATATCAAAAAGAGAAGTGAATTTTATAAACTAAAATTGAGCAGTTATTAACGGAGTTAAAGGATGAGAGGTAGGGGACACTTTAAGATTCCAGAACCATCCGGAAGTGTCCCAACTTAATCTAAGTGTTGGGCTTTATGTTTTAGGATTGAAATGAAGCTTTAATTAGAGTTAAGTATTTTATTAGAAATTTGAGACTATATTCCCGAAATTTGGGGTCTTATAATCAAAGATCTACCCCGGAACCTAAATCTATTTTTGGACACTGGACCATAGTCGTCCGATCCTAACTAATGCAGTGCAAGGTCTGGACTTACCCCGGCCTGGATTGGGGAGCCAGCTAACCACCTAATCGATTTAAAATATATGAATCTGGTCTTTTATGAAAGAGTGGTAGGGACGTTGTATTTAAGGTTTTGGAAAGTTGGGGCCGACATCTAGAGATTCTCCTATTTGACCCCTTTGACTTATGTTGGATGCTAAAATGCTAAGGACTATGAAATTAAAATTTTGACTCTTTTAATTTGTATCTAATGCAATGCATGCTGGTTGACAACTTCCAAATCAAGTATGCTTGAAATTTTAAAAATAGGCTTATAAAATAATTTTTTAGAAGACTGGACTTCCCCAGGTCCGGCACCTCGTCCTCATAGGTCAGACTATCCGGACTCTACCCGCAGGCGGGGAAGGGTCTAAAGCAAGGAAAGAGTAATGCAGAAATATGCATGCGACCCCGGGGTCGATCCCCGGCTAATTCCCTAGATTCGTTATCTTTCTATGTTATTTAGACTCACTAAAATTTTAGACTTTTAAGGTTATGAGTAGAAAACTTTCACACCCTCACGAGTCTCACGTATCCAGGCGAAAACAAAAAGCGGCATGCAATCGGCAAAAAACTAGTAAAAACAAGTAATCCTAAAGGCAATCAAATCATCACATCAAATATAAATTAATTAAGAAATGTCCATAGGCAGAATTGCCTTACTTATTACAAACCAGAATATTACAGAAAGTAAAGTGGCCGGGCACCACTGACAACAACCCGGATTCTAAACCTAGTAATGACGCAAGTTATTTTGAGTGGGATACTCTCAATCTTCAAATCTTCAAATCTTCAATCTCATTCTTCTTTGGACTCCTTTTCTTCAATCTTCTTGGAATCTTCGTAGTGGATTACCCAAATGGACAAGAGGGCACTTCCCTCTAAGGGGAAGGCCACTCTTTCCTCTTTGGGTAAGGAAGAGGTATGATCCAAATTTGGATTTCCAAATGGAAAAGGAGTGTTCCCTAAAGGGGTATCCTTTCCTCTTTGGAATCCAAGCTTTGGATCTATGTATCCCAACTCAAAATCAACTTTCACAACACTTGACACTTACACAAATTACATTAATATCAAAATAAAAATCTAGACTCACCTGCAGGGTTATCCTAAGCAATTAATATATTAAAAGCAGTTATTCTCAAGCAGTTGTATATGAGCAGAAAAGAAAGTAAACACACTGGCCACGCTCTTTTTATGATTTGGGGGCTTTAGCAGTTGAAGCACCTGTGCAAAGAGTTTATAATATTTATGCATTTTTTTTATTTGCCCCCTTTTTATATTGCCCTGCATGAGCGTGGCCACCTGCAAAAAACTGTGTCAACATCCAGATCGTACCTAACCTAAGGGTAATCTAGTCGCCAAACACATCAATCCATCCACAGAGTACAGAAAAAGTAAGCAGACACAGCAAAGCAATTTCATCCACAACATGCAGTGAAAACTACAAAAAATCCGGCACACAGCAGTAAAGTAAACACCGGCCTAACCTAGATCTAGAGTTGGTTGTCCTAGCACATCATCTAAAGTGTGTGAGAAAGGTTATGTGGCTGGGATAGATCCTAAAGTAGGTTATTAGTTGAAGTTGTCTAAAAGTCTGGGTTTGTTAAGGCTTAAAAGGGGATTTAGATTAAAAATTTAAGTATTAATAAACTAAGAATTTTAATTAAACATATTTTTAAAAAATTAATCGATTACTACCTTTATTTCACACCGAGGCCGTGAAGTTTATTTCACCTTCCTTGGGGCTAAGCTAATAGCCTCGTAGGCCTGGGTTACCCAGTAGCAATCAGGGTTGATTAAGCTATTTAAATTGGTTGGAATTAAAGTAGTGGATTGATATTAAAGGGAGTTTGTTGCTGATTTTAATAGATTAGTTGGGAATTTTATTAACCTATTAAGAAAATTCTGAAATTTGGGGGAGTCAATAGATTTTAGAAGGTTATCCGGATATGCTAATTAAGGGGTCAAAATTTGACTTTTAAAATTAGAGTTAATCTTAAGGGTTTCAGATTTTTAACAAATACTAGACCTTATTATGAGTTGTTATACAGTTGGCACATTTAATTTGGAGTTCTTTTATCAAAAGTTATGATTTTTGGAAGTTTGTGTATTTATTGAAATTATTAAATTGCTTCAATTAAATGTCATTTTAGTGATTTGATCCCAAATAAGTCTCAAACTTCTTGAAATCAACTCCAAAGATCAGAAATGATCTAAGAAGAGATTAGCAAGTGTTTAAAGATTTTTTGGGATTTTTAATAACTTTTAATTAATTAAAATTGATTAAATATTGATTTTGATTAAAATTAAATTAAAATAAATTTTAATGTCAAATTAAAGGAATTTCAATTTTTAATGATTAAGAGTTGAAATATGGTTGATTAGAGGTATTATGGGTATTTTTTTGAATTAATATAAATTTATAATGATTTATTGAATTTTCTAAGTCCTTAAAAGGGCTGAAATTTGACATGCTTAATTTTCTAACCTAATGACCTCCAAATTGCGTAAAATTTAAACCTAAGGTATCTGATGTCACTAAGTTTACTATGTTCAAGTTTCACCCCTATTGGGTGTGTTTACAATTCCCTATGAATTTTCTAAGTTTTCTAGACATTTCCTTAATTATGTTTCCTAGGTGTCTCTAATATTTATATAGGCATGAAACTTGGTGTGTCTAAACCTGACATACATTTAAGCATACCACAGAAATATCACAGCAAAATACTAAAACCCTAAGGAGTTATGAATTTTCAAAGTTTAGGGTCTAAAATAGACCATTTACTTTAAAAATTCATATCACAAAAATCTATTGAGCATATAAATCTAGAAAAATTATTAAACATGCCTAAGATACTCAATAATCATCCACCAAAATTTGGGCTTCATTTGATCACTGGATTGTGAGAAAATAGCAATAAATGAAATTAAGATAAACTCAAATATCTCACAATACCAAAATCAAATCAATATAATTTTAATTTTAATAAATACTACATTAGATTATCTTTCCAACGAGCTCAAGAACGCCCCATTTGGTGGAGAACTCGATTTTCTGTGAATTTTTGAAGATTTGGAGCATTTAAAGCATTTTTTATTCAAATTTGGGTCAAATCAGCAGACGGTGATGTGGCGGCGTGGCGTGACGCCACGTCACCCTCCCATACCACGGGATGAGCCACGTTCAAACATGGAGGAAGCCGCACGGTATACCCAGATCTGAGCCGTCTGATCGTCGATCGGACGGTCCAGATCTGCTCTAGTTCATTTTGAATAGAAATCTTTAAACGCTCATTTCTTTCAAAATACTTGACGAAATTACACGAAATTTGAACTGTAGCTAGAGGGCAATATGATCTTACAATGCCTGGAGTTTGGAGGCTCTATTCATTGTAAAATCGCTAAAGTTTCAAATTGAAATTTAAAAGTAAAATGAGCATAACTTACGATCCAACCGTCGGATTTTTAAGATTTTTGGCTTGTTGGAAAGCTGCGGCAATCCTCTACAACTTTGCTGAAGACTCCAAAAGCTGGAACTTGCTGGATCGAAAGGTATATTGGAAAGTCCGCTTTCTCTTTCTAGAATGCTCTCTCTTCACTAAAATAGTGATTTGAGGGTTGAAAATGGTTGGGAAAAGCTTGGGAAGGACTTGAAATGTGTTGGAGTGTATGGGAGGAGCTTTTGGAAGGTTGAGGGCTGCTGGAGTTTGGATATTTTGATCATATCAAAGGGAATGATCAAGAAGCCACCTTTTAGGTCAAGTTTTCCCCCACTTTTGAAATTACTAAACGACAAGAGGGGGGGTGAATTGTAAAAGTCTTTCGATTAATAACATTAACCCTAAACAAGAGTTCTAATTTTTTTATTGTTTTTGAAATATTAAAACAAAGATTTATGCAAATTTGCTTTCACAAAAAAAAACACATGCAATAGATATGACAAGATTAAAGTGCAAGCAAAAAGTAAGCAATGATAAAGAAAGAACACACCAAGAATTTTATAGTGGTTCGGTCAAAATATGACCTACGTCCACTCCCCGGAGTCCTCCACTCCGGGATTTTCACTATCAAAATAGTTCTCCTTTTGCCCCCCTTGGCAAGGCGGAGAAGCCTGTACAAACCTCCCTTTCACCAACCGGCGTGGCGGAATACCAAACTCTATTTTCACCCTCTTGGCGACGGCAGAGAACCTTCTCGTTTTTCTCCCTCCTGGAGAAGGCAGAGAACCTCGAGGTAACGGATGTAGACGAGCCTTTCCCTTGGAGATCCTTCCTCAAATCCTTCTCGGGCCACAGGAGGAGCAAGATGCAGCAAGCTTGGAGCAACCGTGTGATCTCCCTCACACCTCTTCTCCCTCACAACGCTCACCTCCTCCTTCCTCTCTCAACCCTCAAGAATTTCTCTAGAATTTTCTCCCTTGGAATCCCTCTCTAACCACGTTCACCCCCTCTGTAATTGTTACCCAAAAGAGACTTGATTGACATCTAAAAACGGGCTCCAAAAACCTCTAATTTCAAAATTAGCCGTTACTGTTCGTACAGTACGATTACACATCGTACAGTACGATCTTCACAAACAGCCGTCGTCCTGGTACGAAGATGTACGATCAGTACAAAAATAAATCGTACTGTACGATATAATATCGTACGGTACGATCCAACAAGATACTACTTGTACAGGACGATGGTCTGGACGATCGGATGTCGTCTCTGTTCATCGTATGGTACGATTACTATCGTACAGTACGATGTTCAAATTTTCATTAGCCCTGAATTACATGCACTAATCACGGGTTAATTTTAAGTAAGTATTAAAAACAGATCGTACAGTACGAACTTGTTCGTACAGTACGAACGGCGCAAAATCACTTACTTAAACTATGTCACGGCTAGGGTTTTGGATCTGAACATATCGTACAGTACGAAAGACTTCGTACAGTACGATCTATTCACAGAATTGTCCACATATCTTGGATCGTACAGTACGAAATAAAATCGTACAATACGATCTACAGAGAAGAATTTTATTTATAATTTGCAGTTTAAAAAAAAAACTCTCCCCCTGTGTGTGTGCATGGTTGCTCTTACTCTTACGCATTTTGTGGCCAGACCCAATAAAGTAAAAAATATAATAAATGAAAAATACAATATTTGACTCATACTCCTAATCTACCCGGTCTTGAGTCTTCCTTTCTTCCTGAGTCACTTGTGATCTTCCTGAAATGTTAGTGCTCAAGAAAAATAGCAGATAAAATAATAATCAATGAAAAGCAGTTCCAAAACACTCATTATTTGGCATCATCAAAATCTCAAACTCGGGGTCATGGGTTGCAACAATCTCCCCCTTTTTGATGATGTCAAATAATTTGTTGCAAGTAAGAAAGAAAACCATTTCTTTTGAAAAATATTTCTTTTGTTGTTATTTTTTTTTTTGTTTTTTTTTTTTTTAAATTAAACACAAGAAAAAAAATACTACAAGTAAGTACAAAACAAAAGATACTGCATTTAGATGAATAGGCATTACAACATTACAACAAACTTCTCCCCCTTTTGACAACACAAAAAGGAGGAGCTACTAAAAGCAAAAAGTAAGAGAAGAAAACAAACAGAAACTACAATGCAAACATAAACAAACTAAGCAGACGGGTCCTGATCTGGTGGTGGTGAGTGTGTGGTGATCAGGAGCAGCCCTAAAGAAATTTTTTTTTTTTTATTATTTATTTATTTTTTTTTTATGCATTTATATCTATGACACCTAATCTAGTCCTCAAGGTGCTAAAAGTGTCAAAAGCTAATGGTTTTGTGAATATGTCTGCCAATTGATCTCCTGTAGCGATGTGATGTAATTCTATATCTCCCTTAGCGACGTGATCTCTAATGAAATGATGTCTAATGTCTATGTGTTTCGTTCGAGAGTGTTGAATTGGATTCTTAGAGATACAAATTGCACTTGTGTTGTCACACATGATCGAGATGGTTCCAACAGGTAGTCCAAGATCAAGAATTTGTTGTTTTAACCATAGCACTTGTGCAACACAACTTCCTACCGCAATATATTCTGCCTCAGCTGTGGAAAGTGCTACTGAGTTTTGCTTCCTACTGGACCAAGAAACTAATGATTGTCCGATGAATTGGCAGGTACTAGAGGTGCTCTTTCTATCTATCCTACATCCTGCGAAGTCAGAATCTGAGTACCCTAGGATTTCAAAGGAAGTGCTGTGTCTGGGATACCAAATTCCTAAGTTTGGGGTGCCTAGTAGATATCTAAGAATTCTTTTGACAGCAGTTAAGTGAGACTCTTTAGGATCGGCTTGGAAACGGGCACAAAGGCACACACTAAACATTATGTCCGGTCAACTGGCAGTCAAGTAAAGTAGGGATCCAATCATTCCTCTATATTTTTTCTGATCTACTGATTTTCCACTAGGATCCTTATCTAATTGGATTGTCGAACTCATTGGGGTGTTCATGGGTTTTGCACTATCCATTTCATATTTCTTTAAAATATCCTTAATATACTTTGATTGACTAAGAAAGGTTCCATTATCCATTTGTTTTACACTAAAGCCAAGAAAGTAATTAAGCTCTCCCATCATGCTCATTTCAAACTCATTACTCATTATTTTTGAAAAATCATCGCATAAGTTTTTATCCGAAGATCCAAACAATATGTCATCTACATATATTTGAACAATGAGAATTTCTTCTTTGACCTTTTGTAAAAAGAGTGTAGTATCTACACTACCCTTTTGAAATCCTCTATCCAAAAGAAATGAGCTAAGTCTTTCATACCATGCTCTAGGTGCTTGCTTTAATCCATATAGTGCCTTTTTTAATTTGAATACATGGTTTGGAAATTGTGAGTTTTCAAATCCGGGGGGTTGCTCAACGTAGACATCTTCCTTAATTACCCCATTCAAAAATGCACTCTTCACATCCATTTGATATAACTTAAAGTTCTTGAAGCAAGCAAAAGCTAAGAGCACTCTTATGGCTTCTAGTCTAGCAACCGGGGCAAAGGTTTCTTCAAAGTCTATTCCCTCAATCTGGTTGTACCCCTTAGCTACTAGCCTTGCTTTATTCCTTATTATTGTTCCTGAATCATTCACCTTATTCTTGAAGACCCATTTTGTTCCAACAACACTTTGCTCTTTAGGTCTCTTAACTAACTCCCAAACATCATTCCTGGTGAATTGGTTCAGCTCTTCTTGCATTGCTAGAATCCAGAATTCATCTCCTAAGGCTTGATCTATACTTGTAGGTTCTATCATAGAGATGAAAGCTGAGTGACTAACCTCCTTCCTAAGTCCATGCCTAGTCCTTACACCTTCTGAAGGGTCTCCTAAAATTAACTCTTTAGGATGACTAGAAGAATATCTCCATTCTCTAGGCAAAACTTCCTGAGGTTCGACCCTTTCTCCTAAGGTCATCGTCTCTACTCCTTGAATTGCCTCTATTTCATCATCTTCAATTTTTGATTCTGAGGGCTTATCTGATTCATCAAATACCACATGGGTGGATTCTTCTACTACAAGGGTTCTCTTATTAAAAATCCTATAGGCCTTACCTACAGAAGAATAACCTAAGAAGACACCCTCATCAGACTTGGGATCGAATTTTCCTAAGGGATGTTTACCATTATTTAAGATGAAGCACTTACACCCAAAGACATGTAAATGTGAAAGGTTTGGTGTCCTACCCTTAAGGAGTTCATATGGAGTTTTATTCAGCTTCGATCTAATGTTTACTCTGTTCAAAACATAACAGGCTGTGTTGACTGCTTCTGCCCAAAAGTATCTAGGAAGGGTATACTCCGCTAGCATTGCCCTAGCAGCTTCTACCAAAGTTCTATTCTTCCTTTCTGCTATGCCATTCTGTTGGGGTGTTCTAGGAGCTGAGAAATTGTGCTATATTCCTATCTCTTGACAGAATGACTCAAATCTATCATTTTGGAACTCTCCACCATGATCACTATGGATTGTTGATATTTCACAACCTAATTTTCGTTGAATCCATATGGAGAAAACTTTAAATTCCTCAAAAGACTCATTCTTGTGTGCTAAGAATCTTACCCAAGTAAATCTAGTAAAGTCATCTACAATCACAAATCCATAATTCTTTCCACCTAGACTGGCTGTACTAACGGGTCCAAATAAGTCCATGTGTAGAATTTCTAGTGGCCTAGAGGTGATCACGTCTCTAATTGAGTGAAAAGATGATTTGACTTGTTTTCCTTGTTGGCAAGCATCACATAGGTGATCCTTGGTGAATTCTAACTTAGGTACACCTCTAACTAAGTTTTTCTGAGTGATGTTTCTAAGAGTTTTCATGCTAGCATGACATAGTCTCCTATGCCATAGCCACGAGTCATCAACTATTGTTTTCAAGCAAAATGATTTTGAACTATCAACGCAATCAAGGTCTAACATGTAAACATTGTTAATTCGTTTTCCTTCTAAAATAATTTCATCAAATAAACTAATCAGGCATCTATCAGTAAAAAACTTAACATCAAAACCTTTGTCACACAGTTGACTAATGCTAAGTAAGTTATGCTTTAAACCATCAACTAATAAAACATTTTCAATTATAAAATTCTTAGCATTACCAACAATACCTGAGCCTATCACCTTCCTGGTAGTGTTGTCTCCCAACGTTACTTTGCCTCCAGTTTTGGTCTCCAATAGGATGAACTTCTTCATATCTCCAGTCATGTGTCGCGAGCAGCCACTATCCAGGTACCACATGCTCTCACTAGGTCTTTTGTGAGAGCATCCCTACAATTTCATTCAAAGATTAGATTTGGGAACCCAAGTGAGTTTGGGTTCCTCCTTATGCTTGCATGAATGAGATGTATGCATGTTATGCTGTGATGGATGTAGTTTAGGTCTCCATACTAAGTGTGTCCTACGGTGAATTGTGCATGTGCGGGCTATGTGACCTAACATGCCACAAGAGAAGCACCTAACACCAGGAAATGGATTTACTAATCTATGAGTATGGTGGTGCCTCTTCCTAAGGTTTTGAAATGCATGCTGTGTTGGGGGTTTTCTAGGATGGCCTACTGTGAGTGATGCAATTTCATTTTCTAATTCTTTTATCTTTTCACTATAAGTTTTATTTTGAGCTGTCAATCCATCAACTTCTATCAATAGCAAGTGCTCACTATGATCTACTTCTAATGCAAGTGTAGTTAGTTTTTCAAACTCTACATCTAGTTCAATATATGATGTTTTCAAGGATTCATGCGCTTCACTTAGTTCAATATGCTTCTTATTTAATGCATCATACTCATCAAGAAGTAACATGTGATCTTTATCTAAATCAGAATTTTCTTTAACTAAGTTAGCATGCTCAATTTGTAAGGAACTAAATTCAATATTAAGTTTATCATGCATTTTCTTCAGTTTCCTATACGAGTCATGAATATTCTCAGAAATAAGCAGTAATTCATCATAAGAAAGTTGACATACCTCCTCTTGATCCAATTGATCATGGTTATCATTAGCCATAAGACACAAATTTGTTACCTCCTCCTCTGCTTCTTCTTCTGATGATTCTGAGGCAGAGTCGGCCCAAAAAGCTTTCTGTGTCTTTGTCTTTCCTCTCTTGTATTTAACTTTGTCATCTCCTTTCTCCTTTGCTGGTTGACTCTTCAGATTAGGGCAATCGGCTCGAAGGTGACCTGGCTTCCTGCACTCAAAGCAAATTGTATCAGATGAAACCTTATTGGACCTTGAGCTCTTACCTTTATTCCAGCTGTTCTGATGACGCTTTTGTTTTCTTTTCAGGAAATTTTTGAACTGTCGGGTCATCAGTGCTATCTCATCATCTTCCTCCCCTGCAGAGCTTTCACTTTCTGAGTTGCTAGCTTTTAATGCCACCGTCCGCTCCTTTTTCTTTTCACCTGCATCACTTTGCCTTTGGCTCACTCCTTGCTCGTATGCAATGAGTGACCCAAGGAGGTTATCAATAGAATAAACATTAAGATCTTTAGACTCAGTGATAGCAGTTATCTTAGCATTATAGGAACTAGGTAGGCATCTAAGAATTTTATTCACTTTCTCAGAATTTGAAATTTCTCTACCTAATGCATGCAATGATGTCACAATTTGGGTGAACCTAGTGTACATGTCAGAAATTGTTTCGCTAGGTTTCATACGGAATAATTCATAATCATGCAGTACAATGTTAAGCCTAGACTGTTTTACTTCGTTTGTTCCTTCGTATGTGATGCACAGTCTATCCCAAATCTCCTTACCAGAAACACAAGTAGATACTCTCATATAGTCCTCAGATTTCAATGCACAAAAAAAATAGTTTAAGCATTTAGCATTCAGTTGGGCTAATTCCCTATCCTCATTGCTCCATTCAATAAAAGGCACAGAAGTTTTCAAACCATTAACTATCTTGAACGGTGCAACATATCCATCATTTACTAACATCCACATGCGGTAATCTATAGATTGCAAAAATGTAGACATTCTAATTTTCCAGAAATCAAACGGTATGTTATCAAAAAGTGGTGGACGAGTTATTGAATAACCCTCCGCAGTGTTACGATTACCAAAATTCGACATGATCGTTTTTTCAAGGTTTTCTAAAACACTATTTTTGAAAAACAAGCTCTGATACCAATTGAAATTACTAAACGACAAGAGGGGGGGGGGTGAATTGTAAAAGTCTTTCGATTAATAACATTAACCCTAAACAAGAGTTCTAATTTTTTTGTTGTTTTTGAAATATTAAAACAAAGATTTATGCAAATTTGCTTTCACAAAAAAAAACACATGCAATAGATATGACAAGATTAAAGTGCAAGCAAAAAGTAAGCAATGATAAAGAAAGAACACACCAAGAATTTTATAGTGGTTCGGTCAAAATATGACCTACGTCCACTCCCCGGAGTCCTCCACTCCGGGATTTTCACTATCAAAATAGTTCTCCTTTTGCCCCCCTTGGCAAGGCGGAGAAGCCTGTACAAACCTCCCTTTCACCAACCGGCGTGGCGGAATACCAAACTCTATTTTCACCCTCTTGGCGACGGCAGAGAACCTTCTCGTTTTTCTCCCTCCTGGAGAAGGCAGAGAACCTCGAGGTAACGGATGTAGACGAGCCTTTCCCTTGGAGATCCTTCCTCAAATCCTTCTCGGGCCACAGGAGGAGCAAGATGCAGCAAGCTTGGAGCAACCGTGTGATCTCCCTCACACCTCTTCTCCCTCACAACGCTCACCTCCTCCTTCCTCTCTCAACCCTCAAGAATTTCTCTAGAATTTTCTCCCTTGGAATCCCTCTCTAACCACGTTCACCCCCTCTGTAATTGTTACCCAAAAGAGACTTGATTGACATCTAAAAACGGGCTCCAAAAACCTCTGATTTCAAAATTAGCCGTTACTGTTCGTACAGTACGATTACACATCGTACAGTACGATCTTCACAAACAGCCGTCGTCCTGGTACGAAGATGTACGATCAGTACAAAAATAAATCGTACTGTACGATATAATATCATACGGTACGATCCAACAAGATACTACTCGTACAGGACGATGGTCTGGACGATCGGATGTCGTCTCTGTTCATCGTATGGTACGATTACTATCGTACAGTACGATATTCAAATTTTCATTAGCCCTGGATTACATGCACTAATCACGGGTTAATTTTAAGTAAGTATTAAAAACAGATCGTACAGTACGAACTTGTTCGTACAGTACGAACGGCGCAAAATCACTTACTTAAACTATGTCACGGCTAGGGTTTTGGATCTGAACATATCGTACAGTACGAAAGACTTCGTACAGTACGATCTATTCACAGAATTGTCCACATATCTTGGATCGTACAGTACGAAATAAAATCGTACAGTACGATCTACAGAGAAGAATTTTATTTATAATTTGCAGTTTAAAAAAAAAACTCTCCCCCTGTGTGTGTGCATGGTTGCTCTTACTCTTACGCATTTTGTGGCCAGACTCAATAAAGTAAAAAATACAATAAATGAAAAATACAATATTTGACTCATACTCCTAATCTACCCGGTCTTGAGTCTTCCTTTCTTCCTGAGTCACTTGTGATCTTCCTGAAATGTTAGTGCTCAAGAAAAATAGCAGATAAAATAATAATCAATGAAAAGCAGTTCCAAAACACTCATTATTTGGCATCATCAAAATCTCAAACTCGGGGTCATGGGTTGCAACAACTTTACCTTTGGCTTTTGGATTGGATGGTTGAAATTTGATTTGGGGAGGTTTTGGATGAGTGCCAAGTGTCCCCTATGCTGCCCAAAGCTATGGAATAGGGTTGGTGGTTGAGAGTGACATCTCTTGGTCAATGTGAAGAGGGACCACACCTTTTTCCCCATTTGGATGAACCAATGCTTGTCTTGGTTAATAGAGCTTGTTTAATGATCAATTAGGGAGGGAAAAAGCATATTCCCATTAGCCAAAAGGAGATTTTGTCTTGGAGAAAGGGTTTGCTTTATGGGATGATGAGGTGGCCAAGCTATGGTCTCATTTCAAGGGTTGTTTTTGACCCATTGACTTGTTGACTAGTCAATGGTGACTAGGATGTGCATGAGGGAGGTCAAGAGTGCTACAAGATATCATGCCAAGGAATTTGAAGTCAAGAGTGTATAATTAACCAATCTTGATGAGTTGAATTGATTCAAAATCACTAGAATGGTTAAAATTAACAAGTGTTGGGTTAAAGGGTTGATTTGGTCAATCATGGTTGACTTGGTCAACCAAGTCAAACCAAAGAGTAAGTTTGAGTTCAATGTGTTCCTAAAGTCATTTAGGATCCATTGGAATGATATTTGAAGAAGATTTCAAAGGTTGATAAGTCAAATCAAGTTGAGTTTAGGCCAAAAGTCCAAAAATCTCCATTTAAGGGCATTTTGGTCATTTTGGACTCAAGTCAATTCTGGGTCAAATTGAATCTAAAAAGATGTAGATCATTGTTTAATAAGTTAATATCAAGGTATTAAGAGGGATCAAAAGATTTGGAGGGGGATCCAAAGTCAAATTCCACTAAGTGAAAGGCCTAGTGGCATGGATTGTAAATATTCAAAGGTTTTGCAACATTTGGAGTTGGATTAAGTTTAAAGGGTTAGAATCCTTCAAATGAGCTCAAATTTGGAGGGTTGCCTCTAGAGACATGTCTTATCATTTTGCAAGTGATAGACCCTAAATCAAAGACCATTTGACTGGGTTTTGAAATGTTTGAAAAATTCTTTGAAAAGGGTCTTTAGGACAAGACCTTAAGACTTTGAATTTGAGTTTAGACTTCTGAATTTGGAATGGATTTTAAGTTTGAATGATTAGTATTGAAGTATCCAAATCATTTACAATCATGTGATGATTGTTAATGAATGGATGAGGTCAAAGCTAGATTGAAGTTTGGATCAAAGTCTAAGTTGAAGGTTGGATTGTCAAATTGATTGGATCAAGGTTTGGATATGTTTGAAACTTGAATTAATTTGAATTTGAGTTGAATAAAATTTGAGATTTAAATTGATCAAAGGTAGGAATCAAATTGAAGTTGGAGTTGATCAAATGTAGGAATTGATTTGAGGTTGAGGTTGATCAAGGGTGGGGATTGATTTGAAGTTGGAGTGGTCCTAAGATCTAGAGGAGTTCTAAGATCTAGGATTTAAGGGAATCCTAGGCTCTAGAGTAGGCTCTAAGGTCTGGCTCTAGGAAAGAATCCTAAGGTCTAGAGTGGATCCTAGGATCTAAAATTAATCTGGAGTTTGGAAGGGCCTTAGTGACCTCATACAAAAATGAGGTCAACATCCCTTTTGTCTCACTTTTCTTAGTTTTCAAAATCATCTCTAATATGATACTATATTCCTTGTCCTTGCCTTTGGAAATTTGTAGTCAATATGTTTTCATCTACTTAATCTCTTAGATAGTAGAAATATTTTGTAATTGTGTCTCTTTCTCTAACCTATTTTAGTGGCATAATTTTCTTTTCTAATCAAAAGTCTATCTCAAATTAATGATTGTTTATGAAATTAGGATCTTTTCTTAAGCTTGCTTAAGCAAATCTATCTTGTATTTATATTGATTAAAGTCTTTTTGTCACATCAATAAGATCCCTCGTTACTCTTGTCTTTGATTATTAATCATGCTTGTGGTAATTCTTCCTTATGTTAGAGAGAGAGCTCCTATTCTCTAATATCTGAGAAGATATATTCACAACTAAGATTTTTTTTAAGGGATTATAAAAGAGAATCTAGCTTGCAAAAATAAAAAAAAAAATTGGCCAATGATGCCAACAAAAGAAGCGCAAAGACGCCAAAAATTGAAAAATCTATCAAAAGATGCGCAAAGCGCCACAAAATTGACAAGAGGCATAAAATGAGCCAACTCAAAAGCAAGCTACTCTCTCTTTTTAAATCTCTTAGAACTTAGAAGTTTTGGATCTCAAAGGCTTGATCTCGATTATCGTACGATTGTGACAAAACAACCTTACTTCATTATTTCATGAAGATATTTTTCTTCCGACAAGTGGTAGGTGGATTCCTTTTCTCATATCCAATTAATTATTTGAAATAGGTCATTGGTTTCCAAAGACGATTCTACCCTAAGAAAACGTTTTGAGCTAAGGGTAACCATGATCGGATATTCTACTATTCTATAGATTGAAGAGCTTATTAACACAATAACTCACAAATTTTTAAATCAATCACATAGAATACTATATCATGTTCATATCTTGGTTAAAAAAAAAAAAAAAAAGAGGGAATCTCTTTTGCTTTGCTTTCTTGTTCCTTCCTTTTTGATATGTCAAAAGGGGGAGAAGTTTATGAGGTTCTTTTTTCATCAATCCTGAATTTTTGCGATTAACTGTTTTCGTAGTGTTTTGCCATCATCAAAAATGGGGAGATTATTGCAAACCTATTTTTTATGTATTATATTTTGATGATTGACAAACACTGTTTCTTTTGGACTACTTGTTGCTTCTAACTTTTCAGGAATCGAAGATCGGACGATCAAGAAGGAGCCAAGTTCAGGATTGTGTAGGTTTAAGATTGAATCAGTCTGTACGTTTGATTTTCATCTCTTGAGTCTACTTGTAATGGTCAAAGAGACTGATGCTATATAACCCTTCACACACACACTTGAGAGACTTAGAATTTCTGTTTTTACTCATATCGGCCAGGATGATTTTTGGATCGGCCTGGACGATCAGCTTAAAATAGAAAGTCTAATTAAGGATTCTTAATTAAGGCAGCCGACATTAACAGATCGTCCTGGACGATACGTGTATCGGCTAGGACGATAAGCTCAAAACAGAAAGAAGTAGCCGACATAGTCAATTATGGTATACTGTATTTTTAAATTATCGGCCAGGACTATCCTAGGATCGGCCTGGACGATATTCACAAATTATGTCATAATTGTTCAGGAAATCAAGGGAGTAATTAAGGATGATTGATACGATCATATCAGCCTGAACGATCGCAGGATCGGCCAGGACGATCCAGTCAAAAACCTTAAGTTACTTCAGGACGATCAATATCGGCCAGCCCGTATCCAGGGCTATTGTCAGGACGATTTTCCTCTTATTTGAACTGATCGGCCAGGACGATCGTGAGATCGGCCTGGACGATCGTGAAATCAGCCTGGACGATCAAGCCAATTTTCAATCGTACAGCTTTGCATCCAAAGCTATACTCTGGCCGATCTTCATTGATTTATACTAATCGGCCAGGCCGATGTCCATATCGGCCTGGACGATATTGTCGGCAACTTGAAATTAATGAGCTCCTTTGAAGCTCTTCTATTTAAGAGCTCTTGTTCAACGTTTTTCAAAACCTTTGGCTGCTTCCTTGACCTGAGAAGACCTTGAGAAAGAGAGAGAGGAGAGAGAGAGGATCTTGTGAGGGGGAGCTTGTGAGGGGATTCACAAGGGTTGCTTCAAGGATCGCTCTACTTCGTCTTCGTCTAGAGTTTCTCGTCCGTGGAAGGGTCGGTAGAGGTAAAGAGTTTGCTTTTGGTTTTGGTTCTCTGCCAGCTTCAGGAGGAAGTAAAAGGAGGAAGGTTCTCTGCCTTGCCGGGGTGGCAAAAAGGAGGTTCTTGTGAGGGCTTCTCCGCCTAGCTGTGGGGGCTAAAGGAGAGTCACGTTTCGTAGTGCAATACTTGGAGGGTGCCTCCAAGGAGTGGATGTAGGTCGAGTCGACCGAACCACTATAAATTTCTGTGTTCTTTTTCTTGCTTCCGCGCTTTTAAATTCCGCATTTATTTCTGTTGTGTGATTTGGTTTATGCAATTTTCTTTCTTTGTGAAAATAGTTTTTAAAATACCAATTCACCCCCTCTTGGTTAGCTTGGGACTAAGTTCATAGGGCTTAACTTCCCTAACGAACTTTCACTTATGTATATTGAAAGCCAACATACAACGAGCAATATGCAGTGAATGTCAGATCCTCCCTACGACCAACTATATGCATACATACAACTGAATACACCGATCCTCTACAAGCAAAGGTGAATAATACAAAATGAATGCAAGTGCCTATGAGAAGCAGAAGAAGTTCTGCCATACACATAACATGCCATCTACAATAAGGGTGCAAGGAGCCTACGACAAGCACTTAGATATTTTTACAGTTTGTAATAAGGAAGAAAT
The DNA here is from genome assembly GCA_016618105.1 of Dendrobium huoshanense. Lineage (NCBI taxonomy): Eukaryota > Viridiplantae > Streptophyta > Magnoliopsida > Asparagales > Orchidaceae > Dendrobium > Dendrobium huoshanense. The sequence continues at coordinate 47,211,202 of CM028348.1, forward strand.
AGATACATTGATTCTCTGCCTACAAAAGCAGAGGGTGCATAATAAATACAAGTGACTACAAATCTCTACAATGTCATAGAAGACCCGTCAAGTGTCCAAAATACCCTCGCACATGCACTATAGCTTGTATACATATAGGTACACAAGAGGGGTAAATACAATTACGACCCGCATGGGCCCCGACGAGTGTATTATAAGTATACATGTGATGTCTAGGGATGCTACGCGGGTTAATAAATTTAAACCCGATCCTCCTAAGCAGGTAAATGGGAGTCGACAAGGTTCAACAAATAATTATAAAATGCCCCCAAACACCTGCATGAGCCCCGATGAGCGTGTTATAAGTATACACGTGATGTCTGGGGATGCTACGCGAGTTAATAAATTTAAACCTGATCCTCTTAAGCAGGTAAATGGGAGTCAACAATGTTCAACAAATAATTATAAAATGCCCCCAAACACCCGCATGGGCCCCGACGAGCATGTTATAAGTATACACGTGACATCAAAGGATGCTACATGGGTTAATAAATTTAAACTTGATCCTCCTAAGTAGGTAAATGAGAGTGAACAAGGTTCAACAAATAATTATAAAATACCCACAAACACCCGCATGGGCCCCAACGAGCAAGTTATTGATACACGTAAAATTTAGAGATGATGCGCGAGTTATTAAATTCAAACCCGATCCTTCTATATAGATCAATAGGAGTCGACAGGGTTCGAACCATCAAATAAATATATGATTTTGGCGATCGATACATTTATTTTAATACATTCATATTAGGCCTTCAAGGCCTATAATGATGAGAATTCACTAACAAAGGCATAAAGCCTATGAAATCTGATCCCATATCGACAAGTTGATAAGGTCTATAGGGTTCAATCAACAAAGAGAAATAACCTATTTCACCCCGATGATGGTAGCGTTGAACAAAGATCTCAATCGGAGGGGACCACAAATAATTTCAAATGCCGCCCAAATATCTATATATCCAAAATCCAAAACTCTAAAAATCATTCCAAATTTGAGATGTTTAAAAATCAAATATAACCATTAATTACTTAAAACAAAATTCATCCATCCTACGCAACAGTTTTCCGAAGTGGATAGATTAAATTTTACTTCAGCTCACATAGAGCTAATCATAGTCGAAAATATCACTAGGATTCATTCTTAAATAATCTCATGCTAGTAAGAACGTGGTACGTGTCCTCTGGCCGGCGGTTTTGCCGTCAAATGGCACTGCAAGAAAAAAGGTTATGACTCGGGGCCCTCTGAACAGAGTGATTTTGCCGCCAAATGACACCACGAAATACGGGTTATGGCCAGAGCCAATACGCTCCTTAGTGACATTAAATCCTTGAGATATGAATCAATAGGATATGATCGATAGGGTACAAAGCCCTCTGTTAGCTAAGGTGGATTCAAATTTGTCTCCATAGACAAACATCCATCCTAGGTCTACAAGGTCCCCTTGGACGAAGCAACCCATGGCTACCGATAAGGATCCTTCTGTCAGGTTGGGTCGACTACCTCCTCTGACTAAGTAAACCAGGGAACACGATGGCCCAAGATGACGGAACCATGGGATCTTGATCGGGTCCATCATCCATTCCCCCACCATCCGCTTTAAGTGTAAGATGGTGAAATTTTCAATTTTAAATATCAAATCTTCAAATTTTCAACGATTTTCAAACACTTCAAATTCCAATATCCAAACCCATGCTACTACTATATGCCAGATAACACGTATTTCCTACGTATCTGATTGACGACTAGCCTTAATCGAAAGTTCTCTCTCGTGATCGGGAGGGGTAATTAACTATAGGGGCTTGCATCTATAGGAAACTAGAACTCAGATCATAAAGTCCTCACAAAATGAGGGCGAAATCTATGGGTAGTGTCTTATCTACAAACCCATCTGCCTTCCAAAATTTACCCCGAAACTTATTCCGTTAGAACTCCCTGGCTAAAGAAAAGCAATAGTGTCGTGCGGAGGCCGGGGCCAAATTTTTAGAGCCCACAACAGATAAGATCAAATAGTTTCACTTGCATTATCTCATAGAGGTAGTCTATTTTCTAAAAAATCACTCAAAAGAAGCATTATTTAAAGAAGAAAATTTCTAACATTCTAAAAACATAGTGAAAGTTTAATATGGATAATTGCGCAACTGGCCTCAAGAAAGCTTTTGTAACTCATATAAACTTGAATTGGGATGCTATTTTAAGTGTACTTTTCAACAACAAGAATTCCTAGGCATTCATCTAACAAGATCTTCAATGAAGGAAAGTATATTACAGCATCATCTTATTTGGAAAAATTCTTTTTCTCCATGAAAATTGTAGGAGCTAAGTGATTCTTATGTGAAATTGACTGATAGGTTTGAATGGAAAATAATAATTATACAATAATCCATTAAGATAATAAGAAGCAAGAAAAAGAAGTAATCATCAAACTTTGCCTAACAAAAGCAAATATGACCTCAAAATACGTGGTATGCTTGACATATCAAAGAGGCGTTCGATCCCTCCAATGAAGACTAGAAGGAAATTGATGAAGGTCAAACCTTGCAAAGGGGGTCAACTACACAACGTAGAAGACATGGAAACTAAAAACATTGACTTAATTTCAAGGTAAAGTTTTAATTCCAATCAACACCAATTGTAACTTCAAGGCTTTGGCAATGGCAAGATCTCAGATCACTCAATCTGAAGCTTCAAATTCAATAATGATTCGATAGCTCTAACCTACCTTAACATCAAATTGATAACAAAGGTGCAACTCCAACATACTCACACAACATGATCACCTGCTCTTCAGGTAGCCGAATTTCTTGATCACACAACACTAATGTATGCCCCATTTGCAGCATATTTATCAATTTATTAGCAATATTCACCTTCAAGCGTCAGCCAATCCATGTCAAATTCTAACTCTGGAAATTCAGATATTAAACCACTTTTAAAAGGTACAAACTCTCAAAACAGAAAATTAAGAATTAGACTTTCCATTCCATCATTTTATAGCATAAAAAAGCCTCTGCTTTAAAGGCAGCTACCAAAACTTCTTACTGAGAGACAATCCCAACTTCTCCATCTCAAGATGGCCAGAATGTTTGACCTAACTTCCTGTCAAAAAAGTCACATTATAGTCCTTACATAAGTTTGTTTCTAGGTTGTAGCTCCTCCAGAATATTCAAAGTCCAAGGAGTACTTAAAGTGGCGGGGGACCTGACTAAATTATGCTTCCATATGGATCTCATTTTTTGGCAAGAGATTCATCGAAGAATTACTACCAAATACTCAAAATCTCTAGGTGGAACTCACCATAAAGTGAACCTTGTGAAAGAATTCTATTTAGCGAAACGTTCCTAATTCATCAAAAATCTGTGGGCTCCGAAAATTTGTACCCTAATCTCTCTACATTTACAAGGGTTTTAACAGATGTTTAGGGACAAATTTTAAAAAAATAGAGTAGATTCAAGATAAAATACTACCCAGAAATTTCATCATAGTTTTGTGAAAATTTTAATATTTGAGTTTAGGTTTTCCAAATGCAAACCCCTATAATTTATTACGCTTCTCGATGATGGGAGAAAACTTTTGATAAATGGCTAGTTGCTAGATAGACATTAAATATCCAAGTACATAATAGTTGAAAATCTGGTTTTTGGATTTGAAATTTATCACATTGCACTTAAAGTGGATGGTGGGGGAAAAGAAAATAAATCTGATCAATATGTCGTGATTCCGTCATCCCGAGTCTACTAAGTCAGAGAAAATAGTCAATCCAGCTTAACCAAAAGAATTTTATCGACACCCATAAGTTGATTCGTCCACCGGTACCTTGTAGAAATGGGGTGATTGTTTGTCTAAAGGGGAAAAATTCAAGTCTATTTTAGCTCGCAAAAGGCTTGATCAAGTATATCCTATAATTTATCACTCATGGGTATTAGTCATTAACAAACATAAAAAATAAATAAATAAATAAATAATGAAAAAATAAAAAGTCATTGACAAACATATGGGCTTTAGGCGTGACTGTAATTTAATGGTTACTTTTTTAGTAAAACATCATGTCAAAGAACCTTGGTCATTTAATTGTCATTTGGCAAGAAGACCACCAGTTAGAGGATATGAGTCATATTCTTACTAGCAGAAAGCTGTTTGAGAATGAATCTTAATAATATTCCTGACAAGATATTAGCTATTTGTGAGTGAAGATTATTCTTAAATTTATTGCTCTTGATAAATGGCAGTGGTGGATAGATTTTTTCTTGAAGTTAGGTGTAGATTTCACTTGATTTTTTGAGCATTCGTAAATATTGAAAATTTGAATTTTATTGAAATTTAAGTCTCAAGTTAATGTGTAGATTTCACTTGACTTTTTGAGTATTCGTAAATATTGAATTTTTGAAGTTTATTGAAATTTAAGTCTCGAGTAATTAACTTTAAAATATGGGAGTACTTCGAAATATATGATCCCCGTCAATTGAGATTTTTTGTCAACACGAACTTTATGAGATGGCATTAAAATCATTTAAAATATTTATATTTGTAGTATAAAATTTTGATTTTGAGAATTAACCTCTCAGATTAAGATTTACTATCAACATGACAACATGGTGATCATAAATGATTTTAAATAAGTTTATTTTATTATTTGAACATTGTTACCTCTACCTATTTGCCAATAGACGACTGGGTTCAAATATCAATTTTGTGAATTTTTATATGAATGTTAATTTGAGAGTTTGCATATGTCTAATAAATTTTCTTTGAAAAGTGCATTGAAGACTTTCTTAAAACATGAATGTCTTGGGATGTTAGACAGCCACCATAACTACCGTGATGAACCAAATAACAGTATATGAGTAATACCCAGGAGATCAAACCTCGGCAAGAAACAAGGCATTTAAAAAAATGAAATGAGGAAAAACAAGAAGGATTTATTATAAGAAAGCGTAGTCTTCCATCAAATGGAAAGTGAAGATAAGCACAATAAAAACCTTTTCAAACTCAATCTGCAGGTTATTGATGAGTCGTTGTTGAGTCTTAGCTTTTAATTCCCATCATTGCAGGCATCTCTTTCTTCAAATGGCTAATTATATAAGCATGAATTTTTACTGCTCTTGCACGTTTAACAAATTCATTTATCTGCAATTAAAATATTAAGAGACAAAAATGTGAAAGGCAAAGTATACGTTGTTAAGGCATGTCAATGGAAAATAAGAGTAGTCTTACTCTGCGCGCACAAGATTTTTTGGGGATATCTTTTAGATCAGAAATAAGGTTTTCTTGTTCTTTTTCAAATAGTTCCTTCCCCAGTGGACTGATGTCCGCTTCACTAGCTGGTTTTTCATTGAAAGAACTGAAAATTTAAATCATAAAGTTTAATAAAGAAGAACCATAAAAGAACAAAAATTAGAAACTAGTCAACTTTTCTGAGAATCTAAAATTAGAACTAGATTTTCATGATAACAAGTAAGAACTGCATCAATAAAACTCCAGATTCAGCGAAGTAGAAGCAAATTTAAATTGATATCTAATTCTTGATGATAACAGTAGAAATTAGTTACCGAAATAGACGCGCATGACCTCCGGTGTATTTAGAACTTTACCAAGTGACCACAACAAAGCTCCATAGACCCTCATAAGCTGGTAATAATGGGCAACAATCAGTTATTGTGCAGCTCAAGATTATTGTTGTTATGAATGTTATTATGACTACTGAATATATTGAAGGAGTAAATGGGAGTTTTCTGATCCCACTGCCAGTGGCGGAGCCAGAAATTTTATTCAGGAGGAGCGAAAAAGAAAAGGAAAGTTGTGCTCGAGATTGTGAGTTGCGGAGATGAGCATAGGGGAAAACGAAGCAATCAGTTTGTGTCGAGGGAAAGCAAGTCATTTGGAAGCAGTCTCTGTTTGGGCTTGTGATATGATACTGTTGCTAGCTGAGTGAAATTTTTTATAAAAAAATTATTGTGAAAATTCGTAAGAAAACTATTCCGAACAAAACCTAAGGCATATTCTTGCATGTTAAATTATGGAATTGTTAGGTCTTATTATTTATAAACATAATGCTAATTTTTTATGTAAAGTAATCCTCCACATTTAAATTTGCTCTAAAATGAGTGCAAAACATAAAAAAATTCAATTAAAATGTATATTACACATATCTTAAAATAAATACAATACTTTTAAGAATCATTTTGACAAAAAAAAATGATCAATAAATTCAATAAATATTTTTTTATGAATATACTATATGTAATAAAAATGGTGACTAAATAATTATACCTAAATCTATTCCTTTTCTCAAAAAAAAAAAAAAAAATTGCTTTATCTTGTCACATACTCACATGCAGCAATAAAAAAAAAATTTAGGGGGGGCACGTGCCCCCCCTTGCCCCCCCCTCCCTCCGCCCCTGCCCACTGGAAATAAATGTGAAAAGGAAAACTTATGGATTTTAGTATTAAATATTATTAAATTAAAATTTCACCTGCTGATGGTCAACTTGATTAGCCTTATTTGAAACCACACGTATCTTATCATCATGATCCCGTAAAGACCCAATGACATGTCTGAATTTATCACTTATATCAAGTTTATACGGGTCAAATAAAAGAAGTATAAGGTCACACTTTTCCGCAAACCATGAGGTAACCCCTGTAAAATCATAGCTGCGCTGTGATCGTTGTTTCTCTCCAGAAAGAACACCAGGAATGTCAACAAATGTGATGTGGTCCAGCAGCTAGATACAAACACAAAATATTAGTCTTCATATTGTGTTAACAATGGATAATTTTTGGAAGCATGCATACTGAATGCGGCATTTGTGAACACTCAAATTTTGATAAAAAAAGCTGTTCCAAATGAAGTCAGACCACTATAAGGCATGTCTGCTTGCACTGCGACAGTGTTGCCAGGAATGCTCCTCTCCTCTGGTCCGGACTGCATTAGTACGAAATTTTGAAGAAAAATATTAAATGAACTTGTGCCGAACATGGTCCTGATAGCGCATGAGAATCTAATTAGCAATGGAAGTGTAAGAAAGGAAAGTAGGTGAAAAATATAAGAACATACAATAAGGGTATCAAGTACACATTTAATTAGTTTTCAGCGTACAACAGCAAAAAATAAAAGAAAGAATGAGTTGAAACAGATTCAAATTGGAATGTAACAAGTCACTATAGGTTTAATGAAATATATGATCAAATAGTGACGCAAATCGGAAAACCTATACTTTTCGGAAACAATTGAAGCGAATGGAGATGAGCATATTGATATTCAAATTTGTGATATTGATTTAGTAGTTTCTGCTTCTTTATTTATTTTATTTTTTTTTTTTGATGTGAGATGCCTAAACTAATGTTTTCTACGCAGAATGAGTTGTTTTCCTAATGTATACTTTGATTTTTCTTAATCCGTTCAGCTCTCTAATCCACGGTTCTTGATTTTGTTCACTGATTGGTTTGGTTCAATCATTATGTAGTAGTTCAACATTGACTTTTGTTTTTTCTGCTCCTTTCCATTTGTATTAGATTTGATCCTTTGGCTTATTTGACTAATGCGCCTAGGACTATAGGGAAGCTATAACAATCTTAAAGATTGTCTCTATCCAATCAATAAAAACCAGCTTCCTGCATACTATGGTTTGTAGAAGTAGTTTGCACCATCAATGAGACACCACAAAGAACTTAACTAAGAAAGGGGATTGTCTGGTCCTAGGCACTTGCACTATTAACATTACTTAAGTTCATCGTCACATGTGCAAATTTTCCTTAATCAGAATTATAATCTCCATCTTTGTCATAATCATACAAAAAATTGCAATAAAAAAATATGTGCTTCAGCCATCGTTGATTAACTAAATGCTTTCTACGTATGAAAAACGGAGAATAGCATGTAAATAAAATCTCATGTTTTTTTTTTTTTTTTAATTATTATTTTTTAAAATCTAATGTTCCGCAGAAGTAAAGGCTTATTTTCTCATCAGCCTGTCTTGTCTTCAGCCGGGATTTAACTTTAAGTATAATTTCGTAAGTCCTCTAAATCCGAATTTACTAAATCCTAAGAGTTAAATCTTCAAAACTGTTGGGCAAAAAGTATCTTAAATCCTGATAAATTTTGTGAGATTGTTTGATAATACTATTTAGGATTTAAGGTGGTTAATTCATGAAATTTATATTTTAAATATCTACTTATTAATTTCAATTTTAATTAACATCAATAAATTCCAATTATGAATAATATAATTAGAAGATAGCTTGATTATCTAATAAATTATCTAATGATTTAATTATTGATTACAATACTAATTATCTAATAACTTATTTAGTTGCTATTTTAATAAGTATTTTAATATTAATTATAATAGTAGTTATCTAATTAATTATTTAAAAGAACTACTCTTTTAATTACTATTTACACAGCTAATTATGTATTATTTTAATAATTTTTAATAACTAATTATACTTATAATTATCTAATTAATCAATTAAATATTCTATTACTAAATAATAATTTAATTAATATTTAAATCACTAATTATCTAACTATTTTATATTTCAAATTGTCTAATTAATTCTTCAAGGTCTCTGTGGGCTCCGAAAATTCGGCCCTGGCCTCTGCTCGCTTTTCTTTTTATTCGGCGAGGGAGTTTTAACTGATAAGTTTCGAGGTAAAATTCAGAAGGCAGATGGGTTTGTAGATAAGACACTACCCAGCGATTTCGCCCTCATTTTGCGAGGACTTTATGATCTGAGTTCCGGTTTCCTATAGGCGCAAGGCCCTATAGTTAATTACCCCTCTCGATCACGAGAGAGAACTTTCGATTAAGGCTAGTCGTCAATCAGATACGTAGTATCTGGGATATAGTAGCAGCATAGGTTTGGGATGTTGGAAAATGGTTGGGAATAGAAGAGTTTGATATTTAAAATAGAAATTTCACAATCTTGCACTTAGAGCGGATGGTGGGGGAATGAATGATGGGCCCGATCAAGATCCCATGGTTCCGTCGTCCCGTGCCATCGTGGTCCCTGGTCTACTCAGTTAGAGGAGGTAGTCGACCCAACCTGACAAAAGGATCCTTGTCGGCAGCCATGGGTTGCTTCGTCCAAGGGGACTTTGTAGACCTGGGGGGAGTATTTGCCTAAGGGGACAAATTTGAATCCACCTTAGCTAACAGAGGACTTTGTGCCTTATCGATCATATCCTATTGATTTATATCTCAATGATTTGATGCCACTAAGGATAGTATTGGCTCTGGCCATAACCGATATTTCGTTGTGCCATTTGGCGGCAAAACCACTCGGCTTAGAGGGCCCCGGGTCATAACCGTTTATCCTGCGATGCCATTTGGCGGAAAAATCGCCGGTTAGAGGACACGTACCACGTCCTTACTGGTAGGAGATTATTTGAGAATGGATCCTAGTGATATTCTCGACCAGGCATTAGCTCTTTGTGTGAGCTGAAGTAATATTCGAATTTGTCCACCCCAACAAACTATTGCGGATGGTGGATGGATTTTTGCTTTAAGTGTTTTATGGTTGGATTTTGATTTTTAAATATTTTTGGATTTGGAATTTTTGGATTTTGCATTTTTGGAATTTTGGGTTTATTTGAGTGGAGCTTTGAAGATATTTTAAATTATTTGTGGACCCCTCCGATTGAGATAAATATTCAACATGACCATCATCTGGGTGTTTTGGGTTATTTTCATTTAAAGCTTGAACCTTGTCGACCCTATAAACTTGCTGATAGGGGATCGGGTTTCATAGGCTTTATATTTTTGTTAGTGAATTCTCTCAATTATACGTCATGAAGGCCTAATATGAATGTATTGCAATAAATATATCGGTCGCCACAACTGTATATTTGTTTAATGGTTCGAGCCCTATCAACTTCTATTGATCCGTATAAAAGGATCGGGTTTGAACCTGAATTCACTTATTGACCAACGCAGCATCCCTAGATATCACGTGTATATTTATAACACGCTCGCCGGGGCCCATGTGGGTGTTTAGGGGCATTTTGTAATTAAATCCTGTCAACTCCTTTTTACCTGTTAAGGATGATAGAGTTTAAATTTAATAACCCGCGCAGCATCTCTAGACGTCATGTGTCTACCAGTAACAAGCTCGTCGGGGCCCATGCGGGTTCTATGATTGCTTTTACCCCTTTTAGTGTAACTATGTATATACAAACTACAGTGCACTTGTGTGGGGTATTTTATACATTCGACGGGTCTTTCATGATGGCTCATAGAAGTCCATCTTTGTCGTAGTCTTTTTAGCATTTGCTTACAAGTAGTGTACTTTGTGTACAATAAATTTCTTAAAGTGATTTATAGGAGCTTGCATTTGTTGAGACCCTTTGGCACTGGTTCATGGACTTTGATCCTTTCAGTACATCTGATATTATTGCTTATAGGCAGGTAGATGTATTCATTCATTGGCTAAAATTGACTTCAAGATACTACATTCACTAAAGTCTTTTTGTATCTACCCACAGATAGTATGTTGTTCCGATATATGTATTCATGAAGAGCCCGTATGTATTGCAGATATTTTTGTAGTGACTTGTAGGAGTTCGTACACTTTGCAAGTATGTGTGCATTTACATGCATACTAGCTTCCTTGTTATCATTCACAAAGAATATTGGTAGTGGCTTGTTATCATTTATGTTCGGACTACTGCATGTATTTCAGATCCTCAGGTTATAAGGAATTGATGCTTTTGACAGATACTAAGTGGTTGTTGACTATGAGATAGCTTAGCATTCACCATATATTATTTTCCCTCGCCTTTGGTTAAACTTCTATATGAAAGAGAGATCTCCTACATCTGCCTGTGAACCCCTTTATTTGTATGTGATGAGTCTCCTACAATAGTTCGTAGGAAATTGATATATTTTCTTGACATCTAATTATTTTGCCTGTTAGGGTATCGTGGTGTTTGTTGCATGACATCTGTTGCAATTCTTTTGCATTTGCTCACAGGTACTCATACCTATAGTGGATTTGTAGTTCTTGCTTGCATACGAATTATAGGGTATTGCTACATCCACTTTTGCAAGTTATTATTCCTCGTAGATGATTCATTATGTATATCCTGTAAGTTACTCGATACTTGTTAAATTCATCATATTCATCATGCCTCCTTGCTACTTGCGAGCAAATTGTATTTGCAAGTTCTTCTTTCATGAGGATAGTTTGCAATTTGTATGATGAACTATTATACTACTCATTGAAGTCTCCATTCCACAGAGATTATTGTCATGAGTCGAATGTTATCATCCAAGAAGAACTTCATGTCAAAGTTCGTGATCAATTCATACATAAACCACCACTTGTTTATTTGACTTCTTTAACTTCATCATTTTTAACAATCATTAGAACTTTGATGTCATGATTCAAGTCAATTTCTTTATTTTTGCCCAAGTCCAAAGCCATTGTAGTTCATATCCAAGTTAAAGACCAAATCATTTGCAATCAAGTTGCAAGAATTTACTTGTACTCAAATCATTCAAATTACTCCTTAATAATCAAATGGAGTTCAAGTTTCTTTGTGATCATATTTAGTTAGATTCTTATCACTCAAGTTAAGAGTGAATCAAGTTCAAGATGAGTTTAGTCAAGTTTTCATTCAAATTTTCATTTATCTCATTTGATGTTCTAATCAAATTCAATGCCAATTAGTATCATTGTTTGAGTTCAAAGCACAAGTTCAGCTCATGTTCACAAGTCTAGCTTGAGTCCAAGTCCCCTGTGGTTCAATTTCTTTGTCAGCTTTGGTCCACATTCAAGTTAACCTTTGTTTGTTCATGTGGCGAGTCTAAATCCTTCTCACTTGGTTCAAACCAAGTTCAAAAGTCTCATATGCTCTTGTTCAATTCAAGGTCATGTTCAATGCAGTCCGAAATCAAGTCCTCTTGCACTTTGTTCAAATGTTCAACTCTTCGTTCATTTCATTTGATTTGCAAGTTCACTTATTGTTATTCAACCAAGTTCCAATTTTTTTTTATCAAGTCCTTAGTTTCAGTGGAAATTTCGGCAGCCTCCCGGCATCTCCCCCATTTAGGGGAAAAACCAAGAGGCAACCTTCCCCTCGACGCTATGTGAACGCTTCAGGTAGGTGTCAAAATGACACTGAGGTTGCATATTTTATTAAAACTCCTCGCCCGCTACGTGAGCATTTAAGGGTTTGGAGCACAAGTTAGAAAAAACACAGATTTCTCCCATCTGCACTACGTGAGTGTTCGGGGGTACTTATATAGAAAAAACACACTTTTTTATCCCCTTCGACGCAAGCACCTCACTGGTTTCCCTCTTTACAATGCTACGTGAACACGTAGGGGGTTTGCTAGCTCGTTGCTAGCATTGAAGAGGGATTCTTAAATCGCCGCAAGCGTCGCGCCGGTTTCCCTCCCTACAACGCTACGTGAGCACGTATGGGATTTGCCGTCCCGTTGCAAGCCACGAGGAAAGAATATTTTTTTAATAATAATGATAACTTACTGATGATAGCATAAAAAATAAGATAAAACAAAATAATAGTAATAATTATAATTACTCTAATTATAATTATAATTATAGTTATAATTATAATCATAATTATCATCTATTATTATTATAATTAATAATAATAAATAATATAAGTAATTAGATTAATTATAATTATAATTAATGATCAACCAATCATTAATTAACAAAACAAATAGAATAAAATGATAGTAGTTTTATACATACTACCTAGGTTTAATTAGAATATTGCTATTTAAGAATATTAGAAGGGAAAAGGTAGTGTGATCGAGTCTAGGGAAAGAGAGGAGATCGGTTAGAGGGGTTCAAGGCATTGAGGGGGATTTTGCTTTGGCTATGGCTTACTGAGGATTGGAGATGTACAGTCGACAGCAAGGTAGGTCAGACGCTGGAGTTGGCCGCAAGCAGAGAAAGCGAAGGCAAGGTTTTGGTACAGGTAGGGGGTAGTGATCTCTCTCTCTCTCTCTCTCTCTCTCTCTCTCTCTCTCTCTCTCTCTCTCTCTCTCTCTCTCTCTCTCTCTCTCTCTCTCTCTCTCTCTCTGTGTGTGTGTGTGTGTGTGTGTGGGCCGACGGGAGAGATGGATCGAGTGGAGGCTTCAGAAGTTTGCGGTATGGAGGGAGGAGAAGAGAGCTGGAATTTTGAGTGTGGAGTTGGAAGAAGCCTGAAGCGGCTGTGACTTGGAGTCGAGAGCCTTACTCAAGGTTTTTGCGTGGAGTAGCAGAGAGCGAGAGAGCATAAAAGGCCTCGCTTCACCTTCCTTTTATTAGTGACAGGAGGCTGCGATCAAGGCTAGTTTGCAGGATATCCAGACTGATTCGACGTCATTTGCAGAGATATGACTATAGCATCGACGGGTCTTCGGCGGATTCTACAGGTATGATGTGGATTTTATTTTCTTCTCTTTTTTTGTTGTCTTTGAGGTCAACAAATGCCCCCCAACAAATGTGGTACGCGTCTAGAGCGAATCACGTTTGTTGTATGCTAATTGACTCTGTGGATCTCTAGATGTTTGCTCTAGATGTCACACTAGGGCTTTCATTCAGTGGATCTCCAAAAATTATCTTGGATGTCACACTAAGATTTTTTTTCTCCATAGATCTCTTGGATGTATCAATAGATGATTGAGATATTGATTTCTTTTACCTGTATTTTGTGCTGCAGGCATTGATGGAGAATTACCTGATTTGTCTTTATTGACATGTCAGGTAGTTTTTGTACCTTCGGCCCTATGCTTCTTGCTTTGGCGGGCTTAATGAAGGAGTAGATGTCGATGACCTAAACCCTTAGGTTTGTATTAGGTCTATGGCGAAAAGTCATCGGTATAGAGCTTTGTGCATAACGGACTTATTGATGATAGAATCCATTTAGTTCAGCCTTGGGCTTTGTGTGAACTTTGGAATAATTTTCTTCAGTCCTTTGCTTTGTGCTTTGACGGACTTGTTGAAAAAAAATTCCTTCGATCCTCACTTTGTGCTTTACGGATTTGTTGAAAGATTTGCATGTTCTGGATTCAGTTGATAGTACCGAACGTAGGTAGTATCTTGATCCTTAACCAATTGAGAAGACTTTAATCTAAATCACTTGAGTTCATCAGATCGGGAGAGCTAGAATTTGATAGCTCTTTGACCTCTGGTTGTTGAAATGGGGGTTCCTCTACTACGACCTTTCTTATGGCTTGTTGAGTGGATGAAACTTCTAGCGATCCGACCATATTTGGGTTTGTTGGATCCGACCTCTTACATCAATTCAGGCTTCAGACTTGAGCTATGGGAATTGCGCTCCCCAATTCTAACTTTACTGAAGTTGGCAGATATGGAGTCATCCTTTATGGTTGTAGATTTTGGAGCCTACGAATATTCAATTGTTGCTCGAGATCCCTCCTTCTCGCTGGAACTTTGATTCTCCAGCCATTTAGTAGAATTTTGTAAACTACGATCACTTGAACTTGTCGAGCCAAATTTGCCTTCGTGGTTCCTACAGTCCCTACTAACGGGTTAACGAAATGGGGGTTCCGTTACTACAGCCTTTCTTATGGCTTGTTGAATAGATGGATCTGCCAGCGATCCGGCCATATTTGGGCGTGTAGGATTCGACCTTTTACACCAATTCAAACCTTAAGCTTCAGGCTATCGAAAAACTTCAAGCTTCTTCGGTTCAATTTTGTAGGAGTGTGTAGCCACAAAAGTCTCTTTCTTGACTTATGAGTCGTTGTTCATTGAAGAAGGTGATGTCTCTAACTTTTGAAAGATCACCTACATATACTCTAAAAAGAAATCATTGTATTCTTTAGCATAAAAGAATATTTGAATTGATAATTTTAAATATTTATTCGGAGATCTCGGCACGCAACGCGATGTCGACCCGAATAAATATTTAAAATGCCCCTACCTCATAGGGACATTTCAAAGTAGAATAAATTTGAGAATTTTAAGATTTTTAAATATTTATTTGGGGATCTCGACGTGTAGTATGATGTTGATCCAAATGAATATTTAAAATGCCCCTATCTTGCAGGAAAATTATGGATAGGCTTTGTATTTTTGAGATTTTAAATATTTGTTCGAAGATCTCGGCATGCAGCGCAATGTAGACCCGAATAAATATTTAAAAATCCCCCTGTCTCACAGGGGCATTTTGGATAGGCTTTGTATCTTTGAGATTTTAAATATTTATTTGGGGATCTCAGCATACAGCGCGATGTCGACCCAAATAAATATTTAAAATGCCACCAATCTGATGGGTGATTTTGAAATACATTATTGTGACATAAGAAAATTTCAAAATATGAATATAAGCATGCTTTAATAAATATGCATATAACACTTTGATCGTTATTAAGTACATTAGACATGGAATTTTCATGCATGATAATTCTTTAAATGTCGGCCATTGATAGGTGGCATAAGCCTACGCCCGTCCAAATCAATCAACTGATAAGCTTCTCCTTTTTACACTTTCCTTATGACGAAGGGACCATCCCAATTGGATATGAATTTGCCACCAATTTTTTGGTGTGGCATGATTGGTCTTCTTAGCACCAAGACCAATTCCCCTTCTTGAAATGCCCGAGGATGCACCATACGATCAAAGGGTTTTGCCATTCTTCCTCGGTAGATTTTCAGGTTTTGTTGAGCTTGTAATCTGAGTTCATAAAGTGTGTCGAGCTCTTTCATTCTTAGTCGAGCATTCTGCTCTTGAGTGAGGTCGTTCTGTATTGCTACCTGGAGTGATGGTAGTTCAATCTCTAATGGTAATACAGCTTCAACACCAAATACAAATGAATAAGGAGTGGCTTTAGTTGGCATCTTGTACGTTGTGCGGTATGCCCATAGTGCATCTGTCATCTTCGTATGCCACTCTCTTTTGTTCTTGGTGAGGATCTTTTTCAACAATTTCACCAGCTTTTTGTTGAAGACTTCTGCCAAGTCATTTGCCCTTAGATTATATATGAATAAATACTGCCAATCGTTTTTGTGCCGATCAATAAACTTGTAGATTTTTGTACTTTTAAATGCAGTACTGTTGTATGAGATTATACGGCGTGGCACACCAAATCTGTAGACAACATTAAGGGTAAAGAAATTTATCACATGCTCGAATGTGACCTCTATGAATGGAGCAGCTTCCGCCCACTTTGAGAAGTAATCTGTTGCTGCCAGAATGATGCGATGTTCCGCTGATAATGGCAAATCTATTGGCCCAATAATATCAGTACCCCAGCATTCAAATGGTGAGGATACTATTGTTGGGTGCAAAGGATTTGGAGGCTGATGTATAACATCATAGTAAATTTGACACTCGTGGCACAACTTAGCGTGGTCAATATAATCTCTAATCATGGTCGGCCAATAATAATACATTCTCTTAATTTTAGCGGCCATTTTAGGACCTGACTGATGTGCTCCACAAAGACTTTTATGGACTTCTATCACCACTTTATCAACTTCCTTGGTCCCTAGGTACCTTAGACACATTTGATCAAAGGCTCGTATGTATAACGTGTCATTGACAAATACATATCGCAACACCCTTTTTAAATTTGTGCAGTCATAGAATTTTATGTCGGGAGTTTGTTTTCCTTGAATTAGTCAATGAATGGCTACCTCCAATCATTTTCGACTTCAATATCTAAACAATGCCACCACGATTTTGAAACTTGACTAGCTTTATGTCTCTTGGCCACGTGATATCCTTCCAGATAATTTTCCATAATGATCTAATGGAGAGGTTGAGGGTCAACTGGGGTTTCATCCTGCTGACTTGAATATGGAATTCCCTCTACCTTCGAAAATTATAACAGAGTGTGTTCTAAGATCCGACGACTGTAAACTCCGATGAATATAAGTTTCTCCTCATTGGAATTTGCCATTTCCTTGGCCAACTTGGGCAAGCAATCTGCTTTGGTGTTATATCCTCGAGGAACTCAAGCTATTTCAATATTTTGTACTTGCTTCAAAAACTCGAGGGCTCGTTGATTGTAATGAGCCAATTCAACCTTAGAAATCTTATAAATGCTCAAGACTTGATTTATCACAAGTTGAGAGTCGCCGAAGATTTGAAGATTTTAAACTTTAATGTCGATCGCAATTTCCAATCCTACTATTAGAGCTTCGTATTCGGCTTTGTTGTTTGTCTGAGATTCAGTAAAACTGAATAAGAACCTCATTATGGCTCCCTCTGGTGCTATGAAAATGAGCCCAATGCCAGCTCAGACCCTTACAATATTTGGAGGTCGGGCAGGTCTAATAGATGATGCTCCATCAAAGTACATCTCCTTGAATGGTTGCTTTTCATTCTCTTCAACTTAATTGCATGATTTGTTCATTACGCAAATCATCGTTTAGCGGGGAATCTGTCGGGATAGGATGTGCTGCTAAGAAGTCTGCTAACACCTGCCCTTTTACCGCCTTTTGTGGCATATACGTGATATCAAATTACAAGAGTAGTACTGCCCACCTAGCTAGGCAACTTGTCAATGTTAGTCTTGTCATCAAGAAACTTCAACGGATCGATCTTTGATATCAGGGTGATTCTGTGAGAAAGCAAATAGTGGCAAAGTTTTTGAACTGCAAAAAAATCAACGATAAATAATGCTTTTCAATAGGAGAATAATGACTTTCTGCTCCACTGAACCTCCAACTGATGTAGTAGAGCGCATTTTCTTTTCCTTCTTCATTATTTTGAGCCAATAAGGCTCCGAGGGACCCTTTTATTGCTGCTGCATATAGTATAAGAGGCTTCCACTGAATTGGCACTGCTAGAATGGGAGGATTTAACAAGTATTTCTTGATACTATCAAATGCTTCTTGACATTCTTCGTCCCATTTGAAGCGAACATCCTTCTTCATTAATTTTTAAAATGGCTGGCACCTACCCGATAGATTTGATATGAATCTCCGAATGAAAATCAATTGCCCTTGCAGTGAGCAAAGCTGTCGAAGGTTCTTTGGAGGTGGCATCTCCATGATTGCCTTGATCTTATTGGGGTCGACTTCGATATCTTGATGACGGACAACATACCTCAAAAATTTGCTGGAGGAGACCCCGAATACATATTTGAGGAGGTTCATTTTTAGATCATATCTTCTGATCCTCTCGAATACAATTCTGAGATCTTTCAAATGATCTTTTCGGCCAAGACTTTTAACAACAAGGTCATCTACATAACACTCGACCTTTTGATGTATCAAATCATTAAATATGTGAGTCATCGCCCGCTGGATAGGTGGTACCAGCATTATTTAGGCCAAAGGGCATGACTGTTTAGCTGTATATACCAATGGGCGTCCTAAACGACATGTGCTTTTCATCTTCTGTGGCCGTTTTGATTTTATTGTATCCTGACAATCCGTCCATAAAGGATAACATGTCATAGCTGGATGTGTTGTCCACCAGGAGTTCAAATACATGGAGTGAAAAATCATCTTTTGGGCACACCTTATTGAGGTCCCGAAAATCGATACATATACGAAATGCCCATTCTTCTTCTTCTTCACAGGGACGATATTGGCGATCCAATCAGCATACTTTTCTTCTCGTATGAAGCCTGCCTCAATGAGCTTCTTGATTTCAACAATCACATGTTCTTCTATCCCCAATCTCATTCTCCTTGGAGCTTGTTTGATGGGTGTTGCATCAGGTTTAATGGTCAATCTGTGAACTACCACATCAGGGGCTAAGCTAGGCATCTCAGCATATGTCCAGGCAAAGTAGTCCCTGAATTCACATAGGAGTTCTTTTATTTCATCCACTTGCTCTTTTGGTATAAGAGAGCTAACAAAGGTTAGGCGATGATCCTCCTTAGTTCTCAAGTTGACTTCTTTTAGCTCATCCATAGTGGCTACCTGTCCACCATCTTCAAGCTCTTCTGGTGCAGGCTTGGCCTCAATTTGTTGATCATCATAATCATCAACTTCGTACACCTCCTCATCACCATCATCATCAGATTCAATTTCCTTGCATGTGATTGCTTAGCAAATCTCGTTTATGGGGTACTTTCGTTCAATAAATCCTAGTCCCTTTTTTATAAAATTATCCTTTTTCTTTATTGAGTGTGGATTTCTTCGATACCAGAGGCTCAAGCAGAAATGAACTTGATATTTGGAGGAACGAGTTTTATCTTACTTTCGCAACATTCTTTGAATATTTTTGGTATTGTACCTGGGAAACCTCATAGGTACTAATTCCCCGGAATCAACGAGTGTACAAAACCAGTCTCGATTTATCTCTTCTTCGAGTTTTCCGATTGAATAAAATAGACTAACTGGTCCATTCTTCTTTTTTCTTAGGGGAGGTACATAAAATGTCACGAGCTCTTCAACATTGTGCACCTCTTGCAGGGTGACCTCTTTGAAGTGTTGTAAGGGAACACGTATGAATACAAGTATGCTATTTGAGATTGATAGGTTATCTATCCTTTTGGAGAATACATCCTGCACTGTATTCATGTAGATAGAGTCATAGTCATAATCAACATTTGAAAATTCAACCTCCATACTCCATTTAACTGTTGATCGGAGCATCTTCCGGGATTTTGTTGGGGTGGCATCACTTTCATCTGTGTCACTCCCTAAATGAGCCACATATTTTCTTTCTTTCGAGGTGGTTGATGCCTTGAGAAGAGTTGGCATTGTCTTCTTTCTCCCCAACTGATTCTTCTTAATTTCTTGTTTAGGTTGCCTTGCAATTTCTGGGTCTGATGCCTGGGCCTTGAGAGGGCTTTGTGACTTCAACTTCTTTGGAATGAAGTACTTTGCATCTTCATATATCTTCACTTCATGAACTGTAAAGGGTCGAATGTCACCAGATATTCTGAATTCTTCTCTATCCCTGAGATACTTCATGCATTGGTGTAGTGTTGATGGGATGATACGGTACTCATGCAACCAGAGGCAGCCAAGGAGTGCTTTAAAGGCAGTATCTGTATCAATCACATGAAATTTGGCATCTGTATGAAATTCTCCAAATATGAGAGAGAGAGTAAATGATCCCAGGGTCTTCTACTCTTTCTCATCAAATCCATGTACTATTAGCTTATCTAACCCAAGATGCTCCACATCAAGAAATAATGATCTTAGTACTTTCAAGCTCATTAGATTTATGGATGATCCTGGATCAATCAGGATTCAACTAGTCACCATCCCATCACTTTCTGCAGTAACATATAGAAGGCGATTATGATCCGCCGTTCCGAGCATCATGTCTTCTTCAGAAAAAGTAATGAACGGCTCATTACTAGCTTGTAGGACCTCTATCATATTACGCTCAGCAAAATATGCCTCGTACCTTTCGGGGTCTTTGAGAGCCTGAATCAAATTCTTCTGAAGGTTTTTGGACATTATTAAAACATCATATATGCTGAGTTGTGCCAAAAATTTCCTCAGATGGGATAAGATATTATAATATATTCCCTTGGTTGAGACATCTTTCTTCTTGGGGTCCCTGGGGATAATGTCTTCATTGACAACTATCTCTTTCCCTTATCTTTATTAGAGCTCCCTTTCTTTGGTGGGGGTGGCAGTATCTTACCACTCCTTAGTTGAACTTGATCGACCTCCTCTGATTTAAGCTCATTTATTGGGATATTTTCTTCCGAGTCAGTCATTGTTGCATCCAGGGATTCATCTATTGATTCAGAGTCACTACCAAGATTTATATGTCCCATCTGCGAGGCTATGTCAGGGCCCGACCCATCTTCCTTTGGAAAGTATAGATCCTCCTCCGAACTGTAATCCATTGGTAACACCATCATACAGGATTCAGAGGGTACTTCTTCAATGTATTCTCCTTTTATCAAGGTACTTGGTGCCACCGAAATGACCCGACATACTTTTGTTGGAAGAGAATTCTCATCATTTTCTTCAGCTTCATCTATTTTAAGCTCTGCCATGAAGTCAGCGAGATTGATAGGTTGCCTCATAGCCTTATAATATTCATCCAAACTGTCGATAACTCTTTGAGTTGCAGTCTTTTTCTCATTGGGCTTCTACAGTTTGGTCTTTCTTTTGGAAGATTTCACCTTTCCAAACTTCGAAGTGCCAATTTGATTGGAAAATTGTTTAGAAGTAGAAGCTCGTGTTACAGGTAGAGCTTTCAAATTTAATACTGGCTCCGTAAAAGATTTCCACTTCACCTCCGAAACTCCTTCGACCTGTTTTAACATTTGATAGTTTTCTTAGAGACTGTAGTCTCCCATTGTTCTTCTTGAGTTGGATTCTTTTTATTTCTTCTTTCTTCAACCGGGGGTACGGAAAAGGATGTAACCATTCGAATTGATTCTTTTCTAGGATTATTCAATATATTATTTG
Source organism: Dendrobium huoshanense (assembly GCA_016618105.1). Taxonomy (NCBI): domain Eukaryota; kingdom Viridiplantae; phylum Streptophyta; class Magnoliopsida; order Asparagales; family Orchidaceae; genus Dendrobium; species Dendrobium huoshanense. The sequence goes on from CM028348.1 coordinate 47,232,560, forward strand.
ATAATGTGATCTCTCCCTTTCGGTATTTTCTTTCGAGCCAACCTTAAAAATATAACAATCTTCAATAGGATGGCTGACTACCCGATGGTATGGGCAATAATTTGGGTCACCAATGTGCTTTGACTCTTCGAGCCTCTTGCATTCAGGCAGTTCTAAACTCGTTCTCAATACTTGCCAAAATAATTTGGCGACACTCTCCCTCTTGAATGAATATTCTTTATTCATTTTATCTTTGAGGGATTGGAATGTTCTATCACTAGTTCTTGTTGCCTGTCTTAGACGTTCTCCACCACCTTGATAAGTTCGTGGCTTATCATTGTCCCAGAGTATGAGCTTTGGTTGTGGATTAAGGTTGTAGAGTTAATTAGGCTTTTCTTGATATTGCATCGGCTGCTTGCCTTTGTCTACATTATAAACCACCTATTTTCCCCATCAACTCTAGAGAAAAATGTGGAATCAACCTCACTTCTTCTAGCACCTGGGGCATTAGCCTTCTTGGGCTTATCAGAGTGATTTTTTGATCTGGACAAGTTCAGTTTCTCAAACTTGGCCACTCTGTCTAACAAATCTTGAAATGTGTTGATTGTAGTCATGCATAGGAAGGGTTTCATCTTGTCATCAATATTGCCCATTAACAACTATACGACATGCTCTTCCTTAAGTTGATGCTCACATTTCATAATTAAGTTGCCCCAGCGAGTGATATATTTAGTCACTGATTCTTCTCTTTTTCTCTTATCAAGAGCGAGGTCAGTGGTCGTGATCTTCTCAGTTTCATTAGCAAATCTCTTAACGAACATAGATTCTAACTCTATAAATGTCTTCACATAATCGTTTGGCAGTTCAGCATATCATTCGAAGCAGTTGTTGTCAAACTGCTGACGAATTGTCGAAAGAGCAGGGCGTCGTTGCCTCCTGTATTCCCGTAGGTGACTTTAAATTATGCTAGATGTTGTCTGGGATTATTATTGCCATTGAAAGTATTAAACTTTGATACAGAGTATCCTTTTGGATATGGTACTTGGTCATATACAGCTGGATATGGATGACCCTTGCCTACTAATTTCTTCGCCTGATCAACGGCTATGATAGCTTTGATCTTTTCTATAATTATTCCTTCCAATTATGCAGCGGTCACGTGCTCAGAAGTACTTGCAATATTCTGTGGAGTGGGTTGGCGGGTAATGTTATTGACTTCATTATCGTCTTCAGAAACGCCCCGTACTACTGAGACTTGAGGCATTTGGAAGTTTGGAGCGGCGGGAGGATTAGGCATGGTAACAACAGCGGCAATTCTTTGCATCATCTGTATCATTGCCCCCATTTGAGCCACCATTTCAATCATCTTCTCATTTAACTGAGAGATTTCTCTATCTTTTCTCTCATTTGTCGCCGAATTTGTCACCGCATTTCAGCGAGCGTGGTATTTTCATCATCAAGGGGATTATCCTCTACTTCCTCCCCTTTCTCTTCTTCTTGGGAATGGCCACCTCTGCCGGTGGTCGACCCCTCTCTATGACGACAAAGGTATACTTGCCTGGGCGGCGGTTGCCAACGCTCTTCATCTTCATCATCATCATAATCGGCACCATCATCGATGTCTATATGTGTCACCATATAGACCACTTCCATATCTAAGGCGTTATTTATTTCTTCCAATCCTTCTTCTAGGTTTTCCTCCATATATTCTTCGATATTTTCTTCCCCTTTGAGATATTCTTCTTCTTCTATGTTTTCTTCTAGTACCCGAATCTCCGAGCAATGACGCCATTGGATCTATGGTTCTTGGTTAGGCAAGGAGACTTCTTCAACCAGCGGACTGCGATCAAAGTTGGTTTCTTCTTTTGGAGGGGATAACAAGCGACAGGATCCCTTGGAGGATTCTTCAAGGTGTCTACTATCGGGAGGAGTGTCATTATGGGTCCTTTTTGGGGCCCATTTCTGACATTGTTTGTAGACTGTGGTGAATCTCCATGAAGCATCACCGGATGTCACACCCAGATCAATTTTTCTCTCTTTTATCTTCTCCACAAGGCCTTGGCCTCCAGATTTGCTTTCCTTTCCGCCGGGACCTTTCGACGGCGAATCCCTGAACATATGGTTCAGGTGTCACGCCCCAATGTTCACCGTACGGGGTATAATTTCTTTCTCTTCTTTTCACCGCAACAGTTAGACGTTCTCTTGGCGGGGTTCTCCTGGTCTCGATCACTAAAGGTCGTTGGAACTTTTTCTTCATACCCTTCTCCTTCACGGTCTTCAGAACTCTGTACACCCGGGCTGATAAGGTCTCAAGTTCATTTCTCCTTGGAGGGGCTGGGACCTCACGCCGTTACTCTTAGAAGGACTTCTTCAGCTCACCAGTAAAGCTATTCCTCTTAACTCATCTCAGGTCAGTAAATTTGTTCCAGGTAGGAACATTAGCTTCGGGCTCTTGGGCCGACAGATTGGAGGGAGGGACTAGGAGTTATTGTTGCTGAGCTCGGAGTTCAGCATTTATCTTTCTCCTTTGTCTTCTTGTAAGCCTTCCTGCAGATGAGGAGGCCTCAACATCGTTCCTACCAAGTGTAACAATCTCCCTAGGTAGGGTGGTGGTGTTCGCAGTCTCCACAGAGATTCTTCCATCAGCCACAATCCTCTTGGTGGCTGGGATTTCAGGCTGTGATAGCCTCTCAAACACAAAAATCCTCCTATGAGGATTTTCGGCAACAGGTCGTTATGCTGGTAAATGCACACGACGGGTGACAGCTTCAGTAAAATGGGGCTTCCTAGCAGGCCTCTCAGCACTCCTGCCATTCACAGGACTAGCGGCAGTCTTCGCAACGACTGCAGGGAAATCAACGCTACCAAATTGGATAGTAGCTCCAATATTTTCAATTTCGATAACAGCATTTGCTAGCTTAATCATGGCTCCTCGTCCCAGCTGGACGCTCATCGGGATGTTTTGTAGATCCATCTACATAAATAAAAGGCAAGGGTTAGTAATCAGAATATGATGCATCACCCCGCACTTTTAAAATGCAGAGTCTTGCACATAACACAAACAAAAATAGACAAAAATAATTAGCATAAGCAAGCAAAAAAATAATTTTAAAACTATGCTGAATGCCAAATAATTTGTTGAATGGTCATTTTAGAAAATTCAGAGTTTTGAATCATTAAAGGATCATTTTGAAAGACTCAAACTTTTGAGTATGAATTAAAATAACTAATACTATAATGCTGAGACGACTAGCCAAAGATAGAAAGAGAAAGTAATCCTCAATGGAGTCGTTAGAAATCTGTGGGCTCTAAAAATTTGGCCCCTTCCTCCACTCGCTTTTATTTTTATTCGGCGAGGGAGTTTTAACTGATACATTCAGAGGTAAATTTTGGAAGGCATATGGGTTTGTAGATAAGACACTACCCAGAGATTTCGCCCTCACTTTGCGAGGATTTTATGATCAGAGTTTTGGTTTCCTATCGGTGCAAGCCCCTATAGTTAATTATCCCCCTCGATCACGAGAGAGAACTTTCGATTAAGGCTAGTCGTCAATCAGATACGTAGTATCTGGCATATGGTAGTAGCATAGGTTTGCGATGTTGAAAATAGTTGGAAATTGAAGAGTTTGATATTTAAAATAGAAATTTCACCATCTTGCACTTAAAGCGGAAGGTGGGGGAATGGATGATGGGCCCGATCAAAATCCCATGGTTCTGTCGTCCCGGGCCATCATGGTCCCTGGTTTACTTAGTCATAGGAGGTAGTCGACCCAACCTGACAGAAGGATCATTGTCGACAGCCATGGGTCGCTTCATCCAAGGGGACCTTCACGAAGTCTCCATTCCATAGAGATTATTGTCATGAGTCGAATGTTATCATCCAAGAAGAACTTCATGTCAAAGTTCATGACCAATTCATACATAAACCATCACTTGTTTATTTGACTTATTTAACTTCATCATTTTTAATAATCATTAGGACTTTGACATCATGATTCAAGTCAATTTCTTTATTTTTGCCCAAGTCCAAAGCCATTGTAGTTCATATCCAAGTTAAAGACCAAATCATTTGCAATCAAGTTGTAAGAATTTACTTGTACTCAAATCATTCAAATTACTCCTTAATATTCAAATGAAGTTCAAGTTTCTTTGTGATCATATTTAGTTAGATTCTTATCACTCAAGTTAAGAGAGAATCAAGTTCAAGATGAGTTTAGTCAAGTTTTCATTCAAATTTTCATTTAGCTCATTTGATGTTCTAACCAAATTCAGTGCTAATTCATGTCCTTGTTTGAGTTCAAAGCACAAGTTCAGTTCATGTTCACAAGTCTAGCTTGAGTCCAAGTCCCCTGTGGTTCGATTTCTTTGTCAGCTTCGGTCCACATTCAAGTTCACCTTTGTTTGTTCATGTGGCGAGTCTAAATCCTTCTCACTTGGTTCAAACCAAGTTCAAAAGTCTCATATGATCTTGTTCAATTCAAGTTCATGTTCAATGCAGTCCCAAATCAAGTCCTCTTGCACTTGTTGAGTCCAGTAATTAGGTTGTTAATCCTAAGTAAATGTCCCACGGCTACCAAGAGGGGGGTGAATTGGTAGTTTAAAAAATTTAAACCCTCTTTGAAGATTAAGTTGAACCGAAATAAAAATTTTATTTAAAGTTTGTAGAAAAATATTTTTCAACCACAGAGTTGTTAAAACTGAAATTTAAAGTGCGAAAACGTAAAAACAATAAAGTAAATGACACCAGATTTATAGTGGTTCGGTCTATAACCAGACCTACATCTACTCCTCAGAGGCACCCTCTGAGTATTGCACTAAAACCAATAGTGACTCTCCTTTAGCACCCACAGCAAGGCGGAGAAGCCTTTACAACACACTCTTTTCACCACTACCCGGTGCGGCAGAGAACCGTCGTCCTTTTACACAATCCACAGTGCTGGCAGAGAACCGTCGTCCTTTTACACTCTCCTAGTGTGGGCAGAGAACCCTACAGTTGTTCACACTCTCCAAGTGTAGGCAGAGAACCTTTCCGCTGTTCACACTCTCCAAGTGTAGGCAGAGAACCCTTCGGCTGTTCACACTCTCCAAGTGTCGGCAGAGAACCGGATCTCCTTGACTGATCTTCTCACAAGAATCTAGAAGGAAGAAGGAAAAGAGTGAAGTAATCCAAATTCACAAGTAGAGACTCTTACCTTTGAAATCCAAGTGAAGCTTTCTCGCTCCAGTGGTAGGAATCCTCCTTTGAATGCTCTCTTCCACTCTCTCCTTAGCTATTCTCTCAAGAGGCACGAAGATCAAATGACAAAAAGATTGGGTGGTAGTCTAATTTGGACTATTTATATAAAAGACAAGAAAAACCGCCCAAAAACTGCAAGTTTCCAATTCTGGACGCAGTGGATCGTCATGTACGATCATGGATCGTCCGGGACGATTTTACTTAAACGATCTGAAACGACCCTATTTGAATATGTGTACGAAATGTCTTCATACAGATGATCGTCCTGTACGAACTAGGTTCGTCCAGTACGAACGGTTATTACTAGGTCGGTTCTAGAAACTGCTGAAAACTGTTCTAAGTCGGTTAATCGTTTGGACGAAAATTTTCCAGAGACCCGATCGTCCTGGACGATTACTTATTTCGTCTGGACGAAAATATTTCAGAGGACCAATCGCCACGGACGATAATTTATTTTCGTATGGACGAAAAATTTCCAGAGACCTGATCGTCTGGTACGATATTTAATTTCGTCTGGACGAAAATTTTCCAGAGGACCGGTCGCCTCGTACGATAATAAAATTCATCTGGACGCAAATTTTACAGAGAACCAATCGTCCGGGACGACAATTAATTTCGTCCTGGACGAATTGGACTTAGAAAAAAATTTTCGAGCAAGTTCCTATTCGTTCCATGTGCTCCATAGGAGATAACTAACGGATCGTCCAGTACGATAAAATATCGTCCAGTACGATAAAATATCGTCCAGTACGATCAGTATAAAATTTTATGATCTCCTTATGTGTGTGTGTATGTTTTTTTTTATTATTATTCACTCAATTACAATCACTCCCTTTCAAAATTAATTCAAAGAAAAAATGCAAACTTCAAATTTACAAAGTATCTCATGTTGAATTTGATTTGAAGTTATCGTAGTCTGGAGTCTGATTTTTCTGAAATGTTAGTACACACAAGAGCAAATGCAAATCTTCTAAAATTGTTAGGAGATAACTACACATTTTAACAATAATGTTTGGAATCATCAAAACTACATAAGTTGCAAAAATGTAAAGCATTCAAATAGCAATTATTCTAACAATCTCCCCTTTTTGATGATGGCAAAACAATTATTGTTTGTATGGTTTCAAGTTAAACAAATCTCTTATCTCCTAAACTCCCCCTGAATTGATAAGTACATTAAAATAAGGAGGCATAAAGAACAATATTTTTGTTTTTCAAAAATTTTAACACAAACAACCACAAAGTCAAAAACTTGCAAACAGAATAATCAAAACAGAAAACACAATAATTTCTCCCCCTTTTTGACAGCAACAAAAAGTGAAGAAGAAATAGACAAGAAATGTAAGTAATTATATGAAATTCATTTTAAAATTTAATCTAAATGGTGATTGACATAGGGTATGCAATTTTAAACTAAAAATATTAGGTCAATCATAGAAATTCATAAAATTTAAGAAGTGATATAACATTGTAAGTAAGAAGAATTTATCAAAGACATGATTCAATTTAGACATTTGACTATAGAAAATCATTACAAGAGAGATGTATAAAAATTCTATATTTCAAAGTTCAATAGAATATAAATGAACATAAGATCAATTTGAATTAAGAGATTGAAAGAATTTGGAAAGAAGAGAATTACCACATGTGGCGTTTTGCGCATCTTTTTCAAAAATTTTGGGGCACATTTTTGTGCAATTTTTCTTTGTTGGGCTTATTTTATGCCGCTTTTTCACTTTGCAAATCTTTGTGAATTCCTTTTGATTTTTGTACTTTTTGTACAATTTTCAAGAGTAATTGAGACCAATTCTTTCCAAAATCTATAATCTAAAATTTCAAATATTTCTAAGTGCATAAATATCACTTGAGCATAGAAGTACAAAATAAGAAAACATCTAAATTGCAATAGTAATATTAATTTTTATGTAGTCTAAATGAATAGACATGAATTTTAAAAGTTCTAATTACAACAAGTTATAAACAACTTTTAATTTTAGAAAGACTGGATTTTCTAATATAGATAATCTCAAATTACAATCTAATTTAAGCACTATGAAGATTAAATAATACTAATGAAATTCATAAACATTAACCACATTCCAAAAAACAAATCAAATTTGAAAAACAGTATAACATCCATTGATATTAATGAACGGATTACATAATATCTAAAAAACAAGAGGAAAATACATTGAACTTAAAAAGAAAAACTAACATAAACACAAACACTTAACATTGAAACAGACACAAAAAAAAAACATAAAATACAAATACAACAAACAAATAGAAAATCATTTCTACTGTTCTGGAGGAGGAGGAGGAATGTCGCCAAAAAGGTTGAAGTAGGAGGTCATCAACATTACATTGGTATTAATTTCATGTACTTCATTTCTAATATTACCAATGTCTTGTCACTGCTGCGTAAGTTGAGCATCAAATTGATCAAACCTTTGATCAATGTGAGTCTCTAATCTATCAAATCTTTCAATCAGATTCTGATAATCTGATTGAGGAGCAGAAGTTTGCTCTCCTTCTTCTTCCTCCTCTTCTGAAGCACTGGCATGTGCTTTTCCTTTTTCCTCCTTGAAGAGCAATCTGAATGAAGCATTATTATAGTAAACTGGCTCTTCGTATTCTTCATCAGGATGCACTATGTTGTATTTCTTTTCCAAAATGTAAGTAATTAAGTGTCTAATGAAATGTTCTTTTTCCTCTTCTGATCTACATGTCCTATTTCTGAAAGCCCATAGATATGGTCTATGATAAGTTGGGCTTCGTCAATAGGATGACCTTCCATAATTAAAAAAGTTAGAGAAGAAAGGAGAGGGGTAATATTAATCCTATCACCAGCTTTAGAATGATTGAGGATCGAAGGATATGCTGGATGATTCGGGCATTTTTGGTCATACCGGAGACTCTAGCAACATGATTGTCAATACCATTTTCTCTAATTACCCTATTGACATGATACCATTTGAAGGAGGTTTCTGACATTAGGGTGTGAGCTCTATATCCCTCAGTTCTTAAGTTCACAAATGCACCAAGGTCATGCTTGGTGATCTCAACTTTTTGCTTAAAGACATAAGAACTAATGGAGGAGTGGTCAGAATTAAAACTCATGTTTGCTAGAAAATAGTGGTAGGTTTGCTTGTTGTAGAAGTGTATGAGAGAAAGAATGAAATGAAATTGGGTTGAGGCAAAGAGGTGCATTACTCGAAATTTTAACTCAGTTTGAATTAGAATACGAGAGGGAGTGATTTTGGCGGATGCAAAACGAGGAAAAGGATTCCTCATTCGCCTTAGAAAGAAAGTTGTCTGAGGCATTCCTATTTTGTTTCTTCACCAACACCTTTTGTCTCTTGCTTGAGGAGGCCATTGTCGATTTGAAGTAGAAAGGGATTGAAAATGAAGTTTGGAAGTGTGATTGTTAAGTTAGAAAGCCTTCATATTTAAAGAAAAACGATACGTTCGTCCTGGACGAAAATATTCATCCTGGACGAAAATCATCATTCGTCTGGACGAAATTATTTCGTACAAACGATCCAATTCGTCCAAAATGTAACGGCTTTTCGTAATCAACACAACTTACGATGCGTCCCTTCGTACAGGCTTTTTGACTTGACCGATCGTACAGACAAAAACTTTTCGTACAGACGATCAAAAAGTAAATCGTTTTAATGTCTCTTGAAAACCATCCCCTACAATGAATCGACACCTGTTCGTCTAGACGAACGAAAAATTCGTACAGACGAAGTCCATATTAAAAACTGTCTTATCCACTCAACCGCTCCATTCAATCGTCCCGACGTTTGAAAAAAAAATATTTTCGTCCTGGACGATCGTCCGATCGTACAGACGATCTAATTAAAAACTGCTCTCAAAACGGTTAAAATTCGCGCAAACTGTTCTTTCACTTATCGTCCCGTACGAAACCATATTCGTCCCGGATGATTTCCTCCAAAAATTTTTAATTTTGATTTTTTAAAATAAGAAAAACAAACTAAACATTCAAAAACACAGAAAACAAAAAAACAAAAAAAAAAAATTGTCCCAAAAACAAATCATTCAAAACACACAAAATTTCACAAAATCAAAAACAAAACAAAACAAATATCAATGTTGCAAAGACATTTTGTTTAAGCATTCAAATCAATAACACCAAGCCTTGTTCTTAAAGTACTGAAAGTATCAAAGGCTAAAGGTTTTGTAAAAATGTCTGCAAGTTGATTTTCAGTTGAAACATGTATGAGTTCAATTTCTCCTTTGGATACATGATCCCTTATGAAATGATGCCTTATATCAATGTGTTTGGTTCTAGAATGTTGAATAGGATTTTTGGAAATGCAAATAGCACTAGTATTGTCACAATAAATTGGAATAGTACCTATAGTTAATCCTAAATCAATCAACTGTTGTTTTAACCAAAGTACTTGTGCCACACAACTTCCTAATGCAATGTATTCTGCTTCTGCAGTAGATAGTGCCACTGAATTTTGTTTTCTACTGGACCACGAAATTAATGAATTTCCAATGAATTGACATGTTCCAGAAGTGCTTTTCCTATCCACTCTACATCCTGCAAAGTCAGAATCTGAGTAACCAATAATTTCAAATGAAGAGCTAAACTTAGGATACCAAATCCCTAAGTTTTGAGTTCCTAGTAGATATCTTAAAATCCTTTTCACTGCTGTCAAATGTGATTCTTTTGGATCTGATTGAAATCTAGCACATAAGCAAACACTGAACATAATATCTGGTCGGCTAGCAGTCAAGTAAAGTAAAGATCCAATTATCCCTCTAAATTTCTTTTGATCAACAGATTTTCCCTTAAGGTCCTTATCCAACTGAACTGAGGAACTCATTGATGTACTAACAGGTTTAGCATTGTCCATTTCATATTTTTTGAGGATGTCCTTAATATATTTAGTTTGACTAAGAAAATTACCTTCCTCAAGTTGCTTAATGCTAAAACCTAGAAAGTAATTTAAATCTCCCATTATACTCATTTCAAATTCACTACTCATTGTTTTAGAAAAATCATCACAAAGATGTTTATTTGAAGATCCAAAGATGATGTCATCCACATAAATTTGAACAATAAGTATATCCTTTCCAATTTTCCTTAAAAAGAGAGTTGTATCCACACTTCCTTTTTCAAAAGATCTTTCAAGTAAGAAGGTGCTCAACCTCTCATACCAAGCCCTAGGTGCCTATTTCAATCCATATAATGCCTTTTTTAATTTGAAAACATGATTTGGAAATTTAGAATTTTCAAAACCTGGAGGTTGTTCTACAAAAACATCTTTCTCAATTACCCCATTTAAAAAGGCACTTTTGACATCTATTTGAAACAATTTAAAACCTTTAAAACAGGCAAAGGCTAGTAAAACCCTAATTGCTTCAAGTCTAGCTACAGGGGCAAAAGTTTCCTCAAAATCAATTCCTTCAATTTGATTATATCCCTTAGCTACTAATCTAGCCTTATTTCTAATGACTACTCCTGAGTCATTCATTTTATTTTTGAACACCCACTTGGTTCCAACAACACTTTGATCTTTTGGCCTTGTAGTTAATTCCCAAACTTTATTTCTTACAAATTGATTTAACTCTTCTTGCATGGCCAATATCCAAAATTCATCAGAAAGTGCTTGATCAATGTTAGTGGGTTCAATAGTTGAAATAAAGGCTGAATGATTGACTTCCTTGTTTAATTCACGCCTAGTTCTAACACCCTCACTTGGTTCACCTATAATCAATTCCTTTGGGTGGTTTTTAGAAAATCTCAAATCTCTAGGCAAAGGGTCTTCTCTTTCTAAATTTTCTTCCATATTTTCTTCCAAATTTAATCTATCAATCTTTTGGGAGTTTTCTTCAATTTCTTCTTCAACAACATTTGGTTCTTCCATGTTTCCATATTCATCAAATACAACATGTGTGGTTTCTTCAATGACTAAAGTTCTTTTGTTGAATACTCTATAAGATTTTTCAACACTTGAATATCCAACAAAAATTCCTTCATCTGATTTTGGATCAAATTTTCCTAAGGCAGATTTTCCATTATTATGTATGAACACCTTGCAACCAAATACATGCAAATGAGACAAATTTGGTGTTCTACCTTTTAGCAACTCATAGGATGTTTTATTCAAATTTGATCTCACATTCACCCTATTCAGAACATAGCATGCAGTGCTAACCGCCTCAGCCCAAAAATATCTAGGAAGCAAGTATTCTGCTAACATTGCTCGGGCGGCTTCTATTAATGTTCTGTTCTTTCTTTCAACTACCCCATTTTGTTGAGGAGTTCTAGGTGCAGAAAAATTGTGATCAATCCTCTTTTCTTTACAGAAATTTTCAAATCTTTCATTTTCAAATTCTCCTCCATGATCACTTTGTATAGAAATTATTTCACATCCTAGTTTTCTTTGTATCCAAGTTGAAAAATTTCTGAATTCCTCAAATGATTCACTCTTATGAAAAAGAAATTTAACCCAGGTGAATCTTGAAAAATCATCTACTATAACAAATCCATATACCTTCCCTCCTAGACTTACAGTGCCTACAGGTCCAAAAAGATCCATGTGTAAAATTTCTAAAGGTTTACTGGTCCTAAGATCTTTATTGGACTTAAAAGAGGACTTCACTTGTTTTCCTAATTGACATGCATCACAGAGATGGTCCTTGGTAAAGTCTAGTTTAGGTATACCTCTTACCAAATTCTTTTGGGTAATTCTTTTAAGATTTTTTATACTAGAATGACAAAGTCTCCTATGCCAAAGCCATGATTCATCAGAAACAGTTTTCAAACAAAAAGCAGTAGGAGATTGAATACAATTTAAATTTAGCATGTAGACATTGTTTACCCTTTTTCCATTTAAAACAATTCTCTCATTTAGGCTAATTATGCAGCTAGTAGGAAAAAATTTTACATTATAGCCCTTATCACATAGCTGACTTATGCTAAGCAAATTATGTTTTAAGCCTTCAACTAATAACACATTGTTTATGAAAAAGTTTTTTAAATTTCCAATCATACCTGATCCAACCACTTTCTTTGTGGTATTATCTCCAAGTGTAACCTTGCCTCCACTCCTGGCTTCCAGCGTTAAGAATTGAGCAGTATCTCCAGTCATGTACTTTGAACATCCGCTGTCCAGGTACCATATACTCTCACGAGGTCTTGTGTGAGAGTATTCCTGCAAAAATCTTAAATGTTAGACCTGGGAAACCCAAACAAGTTTGGGTTCACCTTTATGAAATTTATAATCAGATGCATGTATGATATGTCTAGGTTTATGCATCTTAGTTCTCCACACCAAATTAGTTTTCATCTTTAAAGTGCAGGTGTGAGATATATGTCCCAAAAATCCACAATGATTACATTTAACATTAGGAAAAATATTCCTATGTTTTCTTTCATATGATTGTCTTCTAAGGGATTTCATGAATTTAGGATAATATTTAGGATTTGTAAAATCTTCAAGTTTAGGGGGGTTCCTATTATCCTCGAGAGCTCTTATAGTGAGTTTGTAAAATGAATTCATATCTTCCAAGATTCGATTGGTATAATTGATTCTATATGTCTTGCTCTCAGATTCATCCTTAAAATTCTTAAATTCTTTTTCAAGTTCAGCATAGGATGATTTTAAATTCTCAAAATTTTATTCAAGTCATCATATTCATCAAGTAGTTTCATGTGGTTGTTATCAATTAAAGCATGATCTTTCCTAAGGATTTTGTGTTCCTTATTAAGCTCTTCCAATTTTAAAACTAAACTAGCATGCATCTTTTTCATTTTCCTATATGCATCATGCATGTGTTCAAAAACTTCAAACAATTTATTATAGGTTAAATCACATACCTCTTCTTGATCTGATTGTTCAGCATTATCTGCCATCAAGCAAAGGTTGGTGACTTCCTCTTCTTTTTCAGTCTCAGATGAGTCTGAAGCTGAGTCCGCCCAAAAAGCCCTTTGAAACTTCTTCTTGCCCTTCTTTACCACTGGTTTCTCCTCTACCTTCTCCTTACTAGGAGTGGCTTTGAGTTTTGGACATTCAATCTTTATATGACCTGGTTTCCTGCATTCATAACAAATCACTTCATTAGAAACCTTGCCATTTCTGTTATACTTACCTCTATTCCATTGCTGGCGTCTCTTCTGCTTCCTCTTTAAAAAGCTTCTGAATTGTCTAGTCATCAATGCAATATCGTCTTCATCCTCAGGTTGTGAGTGTTCACTTTCTTACTCTTCCACATTTAGTGCAATATTCTTGTCCTTTCTATGTTCACCTGCATCAATCTTTCTTTGACTTACTCCTTGCTCATAAGCAATGAGTGAACCAAGAAGATTATCAATGGAATAAATGTTCAGATCTTTAGACTCTGTAATTGCAGTAATTTTAGCATCGTATGCAGTAGGTAAACAACGAAGAATCTTATTGACCATTTCAGCATTAGTTAATTCCCTACCAAGTGCATGCAAAGAGGTGACAATTTGAGTGAATCTTGTGTACATGTCTGAAATAGATTCATTAGATTTCATGCGAAATAATTCGTAGTCATGTAACAAGATATTGAGTCTTGATTGCTTAACCTCATTTGTCCCTTCATAAGTAATACAAAGTCTATCCCATATGTCCTTTCCACTTTTACAAGTGGAAACTCGCATGTAGTCTTCAGATTTTAAAGCACAAAAGAAGCTATTTAAACATTTCGCATTTAATTGTGCTAAGTCACGTTCTTCAATAGTCCAATCTGCATAGGGTGTTTCTACCCTAATTCCATCAACTAATCTAGTTGGTTTTGAGTAACCTTCCTGGACTAGCATCCACATGCGATAATCAAGTGACTGTAAGAAAGTAGACATGCGTGTTTTCCAAAAATCAAAAGGAATATTGTCAAACAGTGGAGGTCTAGTGATAGAGTAACCCTCAGGTGTGTTTCGGTTTCCAAATGTAGCCATCTACGTTAATCAAAAAGTAGTTCAAACTTATGATTTTGAAACAATGCTCTGATACCACTTGTTGAGTCCAGTAATTAGGTTGTTAATCCTAAGTAAATGTCTCATGGCTACCAAGAGGGGGGTGAATTGGTAGTTTAAAAAATTTAAACCCTCTTTGAAGATTAAGTTGAACCAAAATAAAAATTTCTTTTAAAGTTTGTAGAAAAATATTTTTCAACCACAGAGTTGTTAAAACTGAAATTTAAAGTGCGGAAACGTAAAAACAATAAAGTAAATGACACCAGATTTATAGTGGTTCGGTCTATAACCAGACCTACATCCGCTCCTCAGAGGCACCCTCTGAGTATTGCACTAAAACCAATAGTGACTCTCCTTTAGCACCCACAGCAAGGCGGAGAAGCCTTTACAACACACTCTTTTCACCACTACCCGGTGCGGACGAGAACCGTCGTCCTTTTACACAATCCATAGTGCTGGCAGAGAACCGTCGTCCTTTTACACTCTCCTAGTGTGGGCAGAGAACCCTACGGCTGTTCACACTCTCCAAGTGTAGGCAGAGAACCTTTCCGCTGTTCACACTCTCCAAGTGTAGGCAGAGAACCTTTCGGCTGTTCACACTCTCCAAGTGTCGGCAGAGAACCGGATCTCCTTGACGGATCTTCTCACAAGAATCTAGAAGGAAGAAAGAAAAGAGTGAAGTAATCCAAATTCACAAGTAGAGACACTTACCTTTGAAATCCAAGTGAAGCTTTCTCGCTCCAGTGGTAGGAATCCTCCTTTGAATGCTCTCTTCCACTCTCTCCTTGGCTATTCTCTCAAGAGGCACGAAGATCAAATGACAAAAAGATTGGGTGGCAGTCTAATTTGGACTATTTATATAAAAGACAAGAAAAACCGCCCAAAAACTGCAAGTTTCCAATTCTGGACGCAGTTGTTCGTCCTGTACGATCATGGATCGTCCGGGACGATTTTACTTAAACGATCTGAAACGACCCTATTTGAATATGTGTACGAAATGTCTTCGTACAGATGATCATCCTGTACGAACTAGGTTCGTCCAGTACGAACAGTTATTACTAGGTCGGTTCTAGAAACTGCTGAAAACTGTTCTAAGTCGGTTAATCGTTTGGACGAGAATATGTTCGTCTGGACGAAAATTTTCCAGAGACCCGATCGTCCTGGACGATTACTTATTTCGTCTGGACGAAAATATTTCAGAGGACCAATCGCCACGAACGATAATTTATTTTTGTATGGACGAAAAATTTCCAGAGACCTGATCGTCCGGTACGATATTTAATTTCCAGAGGACCGGTCGCCTTATACGATAATAAAATTCGTCTGGACGCAAATTTTACAGAGAACCAATAGTTCGGGACGATAATTAATTTTGTCCTGGACAAATAGGACTTAGAAAAAAAATTTCGAGCAAGTTCCTATTCGTTCCATGTGCTCCATAGGAGATAACTGACGGATCGTCCAGTACGATAAAATATCGTCCAGTACGATCAGTATAAAATTTTATGATCTCCTTATGTGTGTGTGTATGTTTTTTTTTTATTATTATTCACTCAATTACAATCACTCCCTTTCAAAATTAATTCAAAGAAAAATGCAAACTTCAAATTTACAAAGTATCTCATGTTGAATTTGATTTGAAGTTATCGTAGTCTGGAGTCTGATTTTCCTGAAATGTTAGTACACACAAGAGCAAATGCAAATCTTCTAAAATTGTTAGGAGATAACTACACATTTTAACAATAATGTTTGGAATCATCAAAACTACATAAGTTGCAAAAATGTAAAGCATTCAAATAGCAATTATTCTAACAGCACTTTATTTAAATGTTCAACTCTTCATTCATTTCATTTGATTTGCAAGTTCACTTATTGCTATTCAATCAAGTTCCAATTTTTTTATCAAGTCCTCAGTATCAGTGGAAATTTCAGCAGCCTTCTGACGTCTCCCCCATTTAGGGGAAAAACTAAGAGGTAACCTTCCCCTCGATGCTACGTGAGCGCTTCAGGTAGGTGTCAAAATGACACCGCGGTTGCATATTTTATTAAAACTCTTCGCCCACTACTTGAGCATTTAAGGGTTTGGAGCACAAGTTAGAAAAAACACAGATTTTCCCTCTCTGCACTATGTGAGTGTTCGGGGGTACTTATATAGAAAAAACACACTTTTTTTATCCCCTTCGCCACAAGCGCCGCACCGGTTTCCCTCCCTACAATGCTACGTGAACGCGTAGGGGGTTTTCTAGCTCGTTGCTAACATTAAAGAGGGATTCTTAAATCGCCGCAAGCGTCGCGCCAGTTTCCCTCCCTACAACGCTACGTGAGCACGTAGGGGGTTTGCCAGCCCGTTGCAAGCCACGAGAAAAGAATCTTTTTTATAATAATGATAACTTACTAATGATAGCATAAAAATAAGATAAAAATAATAATAATAATAATAATAATAATTACTCTAATTATAATTATAATCATAATTATTATTTATTATTATTATAATTATTAATAATAAATAATATAAGTAATTAGAATTATTTTAATTATAATTAATGATTAACCAATCATTAATTAACAAAGCAAATATAATAAAATGATAGTAGTTTTATACATACTACCTAGGGTTAATTAGAATATTGTTATTTAAGAATATTAGAAGGGAAAAGGTAGTGTGATCGGGTCTAGGGCAAGAGAGGAGATCGGTTAGAGGGGTTCAAGGCGTTGAGGGGGATTTGGCTTCGGCTATGGCTTATTGAGGATCGGTGATGTACAGTCTACGGCATGGTAGGTCAGACGCTGGAGTTGGCCGCAAGATGAGAAAGAGAAGGCAAGGTTTCGGTACAGGTAGGGGGTAGTGCTCTCTCTCTCTCTCTCTCTCTCTCTCTCTCTCTCTCTCTCTCTCTCTCTCTCTCTCTCTCTCTCTCTCTCTCTCTCTCTCTCTCTCTGTGGGCCAACGGGAGAGATGGATCTGGTGGAGGCTTCGGAAGTTTGCGGTATGGAGGGAGGAGAAGAGAGCTAGAATCTTGAGCGTGGAGTTGGAAGAAGCCTGAAGCGGCTGTGGCTTGGAGTCGAGAGCCTTGCTCGGGGTTTTTGCGTGAAGCAGAAGAGAGCGAGAGAGCCTGAAAATGTTGCGGATCTATGATTTTGATGATAGCAAACATTCCTTATTTCTCTATGATTGCCTTATGTGCTAACGTTTTAGGTCCACAAGATCAGACTGCAATCTGGAACCAGCTCAAGATTGGGTAGACTAGGTCTGTGTCAATTTGTAATATTTTTCCTTTCTTGAGTCTGTTGTATTTGGTGTGGTATCTGATGATTTGTAACTTGGAAGATTTTCTGTTGTGCCCTAAAAGATTTCTATTTTTGGTAACATCGTCCAGAACGATATTTATATCGTCCTGGACGATCTGACAAAAGTAGAAATCCTAATTAGGGCATTCTCATTAAAGCAGCCGTCTTTTTGCAAAACACATCGTCCTGGACGATTTTGTATCGGCCAGGACGATCGGCTCAATTCAGCAAGAATCTGACGCCATATCTACTTAGGAAAATCTTATTTTTGGATATCGTCCTGGACTAAAATATCGGCCTGGCCGATCCAGGTAGATTTTTCTAAAATTTCTCAGGCAGTTTTGGAAAGCAATTAATAGGGATTTCGTCCAGGCCGATCGCAAGATCGTCCGGGACGATTAGACATCGTCCAGCTTCATTTCAGGGCGATATTCAGGACGATTTTCCTCATATTTGAACTAATCGGCCAGGACGATTTGGCTATCGTCCTGGACGATAATGTCGGCAACTTGCATTAATGAGCTCATTTTTAGCTCTTCTATTTAAGCTATGACAAGGCACTTTGTAAGTGTCTTTGGCAGCCATTGTAGCTTCATTCTTGTGGGGGAAACTTGAAGAGAGAGCTTGAAAGGGAGAGTGGAAAGGGTGGAGTTTGAGAGAGGGAGAAGATCCTGTGAGGGGGGACTCAAGGGAGTGTGGAGGGGGTTCCACACGGTTGCTCCGGCGAACTCGCACCTTAGTACCATCGGATTCAAGGCTTGTCTCGAGGTAAGTTCACCAAAGAAGAAGTCTCTTTGGTGTCAAAGGACCCGGCAACTCCGCCGCACCGGGAGAGGTGGAAGTGATTTTGTAAGGGCTTCTCCGCCTAGCTGTCGGGGCTAAAGGACAGTCACTTTGTGTTAGTGCAATACTTAGAGGGTGCCTCCAAGGAGTGGACGTAGGTCAAGGTTTGATCGAACCACTATAAATCCGGTGTGTTCTTTTCTTATTATTGCTTCCGCATTTTAATTTTCGCACTTGGTTTTCCTTGTGGTGATTTGGTTTGTGATTTTATTTTTTTGTTTAAAGAATCCTTTTTATTATCCAATTCACCTCTCTTTGTTAGCTTTGGGACTAAGTTCATAGGGCTTAACATCCCATCGAACTTTCAAGTGGTATCAGAGTGGTTTTCATAAAATAAGTTTTTAAATGCTTTTGAATTTCGATCCATGGCTAATCGTACTTTTGCGGAAGGATATTCAATCACTAGACCACCATTGTTTGAAAATATTACATTTGATTTTTGGAAAATTCGCATGTCTACTTTTTTGCATTCGATTGATTTTCGTATGTGGCATATGATTTTAACTGGTTATTCATCACCATCACGTATTGTTAATGGAATTAAAACTGATATTCCTTTTAATCAATGGAATAGGGATGAACGA
Organism: Dendrobium huoshanense; assembly: GCA_016618105.1. Lineage (NCBI taxonomy): Eukaryota > Viridiplantae > Streptophyta > Magnoliopsida > Asparagales > Orchidaceae > Dendrobium > Dendrobium huoshanense. The sequence continues at coordinate 47,251,470 of CM028348.1, forward strand.
ATGGATGCTCAATTAAATGCAAAGTCTTTGAAATGTTTTTTCTGTGCTTTAAGTTCTGATGATTTTATATTAATATCGACGTGCATTACCGGCAAGGAAGTTTGGGATAAATTGCACACCATATACGAAGGCACTAGTGAAATCAAGCAATCCAGGTTGAATATTTTAATGCATGATTTTGAAATGTTTTTTATGAAATCTTTTGAAACGATTTTAGACATGTATACAAGGTTCATTCAAATTACTACATCATTGCATGCCTTAGGAAAAGATTTTTCAAATTTTGAAAAAGTTAACAAAATTCTTCGATGTCTACTGGATAAATTTGATTCTAAAGTTGTTGTTATTTGTGAGTCTAAAGATTTGAATGATTATTCTATTGATAATTTGATTGGCTCACTCATTGCCTACGAGCAAGAGTTGAGTCAAAGACTTTTGGATGCAGGTGAGACGATCGTTCTAAAAGCCGAAGATACGGAAAGAGGAAGCTTAGTTGGTGACGATAGAAAGGAATTGTCAAGCAAATCACAAAGCTCACCAATGCATAAGCAAAAGTGGAAAAAAGGTAAAATTGGTAAGGATGTTAATATTTCCTCTAACGTTATTTGTTTTAAATGCAGGAAACCTGGACATATGAAAAATGAGTGCCCTAATTTAAGAATTCTCCCTGCAAAAGAAAAGGGTAAGGCAAAGTTAAATTTAAACTGGGGAAATAATGAAAAGCAAAAAATCTCATGGGCAGATCTGGTCTTTGAAGCATCGGACCAGGAGAGAGATAATGGTTAAGAGCCTTTCGTATTTTTTTTTGTGTTGTATTTTTGTGTTTCTTTTTTGTTGTGTTTTTGTTTTTATGTTTTTTCATTTTTATTTTGCGTTTTTGTTTTGTTTATTCTTTGAATTTTTTTTTTTGTAAAAATTTTTCTCTGATCTACACACACATTCACTTTTCTAGAAATGAAAAATTTACTTCCTAATTTTTCTTGAAATCTTTAGTAAGTTGTGATTGACTTCTCTAAAAACAATCAAATGAAGGAAACTCATGTTTTTTGACTTTCAATCTCTGTTTTCTAAAAGAGGTTTTTCTACTTTTGATTTAAAATCTTTTTCATCTTTTAAATTGGTTTTTGAAACTAAATTTTTTATCTCCCTATATTTTATTTATCGCATAGGAATCTTTTGCAAGTTGTTGAATCTAATTCAAAATTTTCTTAATCAAGAAATTTGCTTTATCAATAGTATGGGTTTACTTTTGGTATTTAAGATTTTAGAAAGGTAGCATAATAAAAAAAAAATTGGCCAATGATGCCAAAAATAAAAGAAGTGCAAAGCGCCAAAATTGAAAAATATAGAATACACAAAGTGTATCAAAAGATGCGCAGTGCGCTAACCAATTGTCAAGAGGCATAAAATGAGCCCACTAAATTTTAATGCTTACCATTCTTATACTTCTTAAAGCTTAAGAAAACCCTTGATTTTTCGATGCTTGAGTTTGAAAATCTTGACTCATGATTCAACAAATTGTGCATTAATCTTCTATTAGATATATTTTATGAAAGGAGCTTTGAAAAATTACTGTTTCTTTCTCTAATTTATTCCTTGATTTAGACATTGAATTAAAAAGTTTTTAAGCCTTTTTAAAGAACTTGAGTTTGGATTATCAATTCTTGATTTTCTAACCTTTACTGGGCTATGTGTTGTCAATCCAATTCTACTAAGTTTTTTGATTAAAACTCAGAGGTAACTTTCTCATTTTAAGAACATTTGTTTTTTTTTACTTGATCAGGGAATGTTTTTTGTTCGTTTTATTTTTTGTTTGTGCCTCCTCTCTTTTTGATAATGTCAAAGGGGGAGAACGTTGTATCTTTTTTCTTTTCAAAAATTTTAAAACAACAAAAATATATTTTCATCTCCCCTATTTTTGTTAAAAGAATTTATTCTAGTGAGGGGGAGATTAGGAGGATTTACTTTTATGAAAATTCAAATTGAAATGTTTTGCCATCATCAAAAAGGGGGAGATTGTTGCGGATCTATGATTTTGATGATAGCAAACATTCCTTATTTCTCTATGATTGCCTTATGTGCTAACGTTTCAGGTCCACACGATCAGACTGCAATCTAGAACCAGCTCAAGATTGGGTAGACTAGGTCTGTGTCAGTTTGTAATCTTTTTCCTTTCTTGAGTCTGTTGTATTTGGTGTGGTATCTGATGATTTGTAACTTGGAAGATTTTCTGTTGTGCCCTAAAAGATTTCTATTTTCGGTAACATCGTCCGGACGATATTTATATCGTCCTGGACGATCTGACAAAAGTAGAAATCCTAATTAGGGCATTCTCATTAAAGCAGCCGTCTTTTTGCAAAACACATCGTCCTGGACGATTTTGTATCGGCCAGGACGATCGGCTCAATTCAGCAAGAATCTGCCGCCATATCTACTTAGGAAAATCTTATTTTTGGATATCGTCCTGGACTAAAATATCGGCCTGGCCGATCCAGGTCAATTTTTCCAAAATTTCTCAGGCAGTTTTGGAAAGCAATTAATAGGGATTTCGTCCAGGCCGATCGCAAGATCGTCCGGGACGATTAGACATCGTCCAGCTTCATTTTAGGGCGATATTCAGGATGATTTTCCTCATATTTGAACTAATCGGCTAGGACGATTTGGCTATCGTCCTAGACGATAATGTCGGCAACTTGCATTAATGAGCTCGTTTTTAGCTCTTCTATTTAAGCTATGACAAGGCACTTTGTAAGTGTCTTTGGCAGCCATTGTAGCTTCGTTCTTGTGGGGGAAACTTGAAGAAAGAGCTTGAAAGGGAGAGTGGAAAGGGTGGAGTTTGAGAGAGGGAGAAGATCCTGTGAGGGGGGACTCAAGGGAGTGTGGAGGGGGTTCCACACGGTTGCTCCGGTGAACTCGCACCTTAGTACCATCGGATTCAAGGCTTGTCTCGAGGTAAGTTCACCAAAGAAGAAGTCTCTTTGGTGTCAAAGGACCCGGCAACTCCGCCGCACCGGGAGAGGTGGAAGTGATTTTGTAAGGGCTTCTCCGCCTAGCTGTGGGGGCTAAAGGAGAGTCACTTTGTGTTAGTGCAATACTTGGAGGGTGCCTCCAAGGAGTGGACGTAGGTCAAGGTTTGATCGAACCACTATAAATCCGGTGTGTTCTTTTCTTATTATTGCTTCCGCATTTTAATTTCCGCACTTGGTTTTCCTTGTGGTGATTTGGTTTGTGATTTTATTTTTTTGTTTAAAGAATCCTTTTTATTATCCAATTCACCTCTCTTTGTTAGCTTTGGGACTAAGTTCATAGGGCTTAACATCCCATCAAACTTTCAGAAAAGCCTTGCTTCACCTTCCTTTTATTAGCGATGGGAGGTTGAGATCGAGGCGAGTTTGCAGGATATCTAGACTGATTCGACGCCGTTTGCAGAGATATGACTATAGCATCGGCGGGTCTTCGACGGATTCTACGGGTATGATGTGTATTTTCTTTTCTTCCACTACAGGAAAAATGTCAAATACCGGCGGTTTGCACCGGCGGTTTATGGACTGTCGGTATTACCGGCGGCGTTCTCGGCGGTCTAGCCGTCAGACTCTAATGACGGCCAAACCGGCGGCTTAGCTACGATACACCGCCGGTAATACCGACGGTCTATAAACCACCGGTAAATCGCCGGACATCAATATGAACCGGCGGTTTACCGGCGGTCTAAACCGCGGTTGATAAGTGCTTTTTTTCCGGCGGTCCATACCGCCAGAAAACCACCGGTAAAAGCCCTAATACGAGCCTCCTCGCTCCGCTCATTTCATTTTCACTCTTTCCTTCTCTCTCTTGGTCGCTCGCTGTACCGTGTCCTCCGCTCGTCCGATCAGCCCCCGATGAATGAACTCCGACCGCCGACCCCAGTCCGACTGCCGCCGACCCCAGTCCGACTGCCGCCGACCCTAGTCCGACCGCCGCCGACGAGTCTACTGCGACGCCTGACCGCCGACCGATTCTGACCCCAAACAATCCGATTTCTATTTTAAGGTTATTTTTTATGGTTTTTCTTTGATTATTTGGTGCTACTCCATGTTATATTATCTTTTTAGTTAATGTTTCATACTTTAAAAATGTGGGAGAGAGTTATGGAGCATAGGTTTAGGTGTGATACTAATGTTTCTCAAAATCAATTTGGATTAATGCTTGGTAGGTTTACAATGGAAGTCATACATTTTTTGAGAGGTTTGATGGAGAAAGATAATGAGAATAAGGAGGATCTATATATGATATTAATCTATTTAGAGAAAACATATGTTAATATTCCAAGAGAAGTGCTATGGAGGGTTCTTAAGAAGAAAGGAGTTAATAATGCTTATATTTAAATCATTATTGATATGTATGTAGGAGCTATTACTTGTGTTCAAATACGTGGTGGTTTGATCAAGTATTTTCCTATTTCGGTTGGATTATATCAAGGATCAGCAAGAAGTCCATATCTTTTTTGCTTTACTCATAGATGTTCTCACTAGACATTTGTGAGAGGATGTACCTTGGTGTATGCTTTTTACTGATGATATTCTTCATGTTGATAAGACTAGAAAGGGAGTTGAAGGAAAACATGAATTATGGAGGTCAACTATAAAGTTTATAAGGTTTTCGCTTCAATAGATTTATAACTGAATATATGATGTGTACTTTTAGTTGTAATAGACCTTGTGAGGGGATTATGGCATTGGGTGATCAAGACATTAATAAGAGTTGACTTGGTCAAATTGACCAAGTCGAACCCCAAGACCCTCTCCAATGGGTTCAGAGAGTCGAGTCGAGTCTGTTGGGCCTAGACTTGTACCCTGGGTCAACCCGTATTACTACCCTATCCACTGGTCCATCCACTGGTCCTCACCCTCCTTACCCTTACCCATATTACTACCCCTATCCAGTGCAGCATGAACAGGGTGGACCATCACGACCACCAGAGGTTGGCGCTAGCGATCCTGCAGCAGCAACAGATAAGCATCAATACATCGAGCCTGACGGCGATAAGTAAGTTCAATTTAAGTTATTAAGTTGTTTTTATTTTGATATATTACATGTTATTGATAAACAAAGTCACTTGCAGCTTCAATCCTTCAAGGCCACCTATACATATGATCCGGGATATAATAAAGAATAAGTATGATGCTCCTTACTTATCCTGGAAGAAGATCCCAAAGCCAGTTAGAGATATGTGATTTGGAGAATTTCAGGTATGTTTTTTTTGGTATGATTTCAAATATATGATTTAATTTGTACTAATCTTTTTGATATTGTCTAAATTTTTACATAAAGAATTTAGGTGGTTGTCTGAGTACAGCACGAGGATCAGATCAAATTTTGAGAGGAGAGGAGCGACCCGTCTCAGAGACATGTTCACGGACATTAGAAAGTCCGGGCAGAGGCCTAATTGGATTGGAGAGGGCGTTTGGGCAGATTTGAGTAGTGCTTGGGCTACCCCGGAGTTTATAAAAATGAGAGAGCAGAATAAACAGAACAGAGCCTCTGACTGCGGCGGTTTAGGAAGCTCTCTTCATACTGGTTGATCTGTACCTCATACAGAACATAGGCGGCGAATGGTAAGTGTTTTGAATTGGTTTATTACATATATTTATGTTAGTATAACTAAGAATCAAATTTTCAGAAAGAGCACCTGGGTCGGGAGCCAACACCATTGGATACAAGAACTCATCAACATCAAGCTGACCAGCAGTGGGTTGATGAGAAGTCTAAGAAGGCTCATGTGAGTAAATTTTTTTGGATTTTTAGAATAAAAATTTATTTTAATAAAACTATTTGTAACTCGCAGGATGATTTCTTACGAGCTAGAGAAAGTCGGCAGTCCACTGGCGAGGGATCATCTTCTGGATCGGCCCATATTTCTGAGTATCAGACATGGTCAGAAGTTGTTGGTGGAAGACAGAGGGGGAGGGTATATGGCATGGGTTCACAGGCTTTTGCTATTGAGGGCAGTTCATACACCTCTGCATTTCATGATCCAAGTGGAGCTGAAGAATCTGTAAGTGAGAGGGTTGCAGCACTTACTAGAGAGATTGAAGAGATGAAAAGGGTTCAAGCTAGAGAGATTGAAGAAATGAGGAAGGCTCAGAATGAAATGCAAGCAGAGTTGCAATCCTACAGAGCTGGAAAACAAAGGAAGAAGGACCAATAGGAGCAGCCATCTGCAGACAGTGAGGATACCGATGATGATTAGATGTTTATTATATTTGATGAATGTATTAATTAGAACTTGTGAACTTCTGAACTTGTGATTGTAACATTATCATGAACTATCTTGTGAATTTGTGATTGTAATGTTATGATGAATTTTTGATTTTGTTTGTATTTTCTGGTTGTGATGAATATAACGGCGTATTAGTAAAACTTAAGTTAGAGAGGCTTTAAAGAAAATGAAGGGTGGAAAAGCTATTGGACCTGATGATATTCCAATAGAGGTGTGGAAATGCTTAGGAGATGAAGGAATTTCATGGCTTACTAAACTTTTTAATACTATTTTGAAGACTAAAAAGATGCCAAATGAGTGGAGAATGAGCGTGTTAATTCCTATTTTTAAGAATAAAGGTGATGCACAAGATTGTGCGAATTATAGAGGTATTAAGTTAATGTGTCATACTTTAAAACTTTGGGAGCGAGTTATGGAGCATAGGTTGCGGCGTGATACTAATGTTTCTCAAAATCAATTTGGTTTCATGCCGGGTAGGTCGACTATGGAAGCCATACATTTATTAAGAGGTTTGATGGAGAAATATAGAGAAAATAAGGAGGATCTACATATGATATTTATTGATTTAGAAAAAGCATATGATAAAGTTCCAAGAGAAGTGCTATGGAGAGTTCTTGAAAAGAAAGGAGTCAATAATGCGTATATTCAAATCATTAAAGATATGTATGCAGGAGCTATTACTTGTGTTCAAACACAAGGTGGATTGACCAAGTATTTCCCTATTTCGGTTGGGTTACATCAAGGATCAGCCTTAAGCCCATATCTTTTTGCTTTAGTCAGGGATGTTCTCACTAGACATTTGCAAGAGGATATACCTTGGTGTATGCTTTTGCTGATGATATTCTTCTTGTTGATAAGACTAGAGAGGGAGTTGAAGGTAAACTTGAATTATGGAGGTCAACCTTAGAGTCTAAAGGTTTTCGCTTGAATAGATCTAAAACGGAATATATGGAGTGTAATTTTAGTAGTAATAGACCTAGTGAGGGGATTGTGACTTTGGGCGATCAAGTCATTAATAAGAGTACACGTTTTAGATATCTTGGATCTATTGTTCAGAGTGATGGTGAAATAGATGGGGATATTATCAGCAGAATTCAAGTTGGATGGTTGAAGTGGAGGAATGCATCGGGCTTGTTATGTGATAGAAATGTACCCCTCAAACTTAAGGGAAAATTCTATAAGATGGTAGTGAGGCCTGCAATGCTTTATGGTGCTGAATGTTGGCCATTAAAAGAGAAGCATAATACTAAGTTAAGTGTGGCAGAGATGAGGATGCTCAGGTGGATGAGTGGCTTTACCCTTAGAGATAGGATACGAAATGAGCATATACGTGAAAAGGTTGCAGTAGCTCCAGTAGAAGATAAGATTAGAGAGAGTCGCCTTAGATGGTTTGGTCACATTAAACGGCGGCCTTCCGATGACCCGGTTAGGAGAGTAGAGGTATTAGATTTGACTTATGTTAAGAAAGGTAGGGGTAGACCTAAAAAGACTTGGTTAGAAAATATTAGGAATGACCTTTCTTTATTAGATTTAAACGAGAATTTGACTTTTAATAGGACACAATGGAGAAAAAGGATTCATGTAGCCGACCCCACGTAGTGGGATAAAGGCTTGTTGTTGTTGTTGTTGTGATGAATATAGCGGCGTGTTGCCCAACATATATTGCTTTTTCTACAGGTTTAGACTTTAGGGTGAACCTCCCTCAAATAGAGGGGATGCTGTCAAATTTTTTTTTAGGTGCTACAGGTTTCAGGCGGCTAACCGGCAGTTTAGCCGCCGGAAATGACGATACCGGTCGGACAAGATAAGCCGTCGGTTATAATATTAAACCGCCGGTAATTACCGGCGGTTATCGATGGCCGCCGGCGGTTCTACGACGGTTTAAACCGTCGGTATAACCGCCGGATAACGGCTATAACCGCCGTCCACCGCCGGTAAATTACCGGCGGTCTAACGGCGCGGTCCGCCGGTCTACGAACCAGACGACGCCAGTTTTAAACCGCCGGTAACGTGACCGGCGGCTTACCGGTGGTTACAATACCGGCGGCCTAACCGCCGGCAAACCGACGGTTAAAATTTTGGTGGTTACCGGCGGTATTAGCCGCCGGAAAACCGCCGCAAAAATAAACCGCCGGTAACACGCCGTCGGAAATGGTTTCCTACGCCATTTTTTCCGACGGTTTACAAACCGCCGGTAACATTCAAAACCGCCGGTAAATCTAGACTAACCGCCGGAAAAAACCGCCGGTTTTCAGCGTTTTTCCTGTAGTGTTCTCTTTTTTTTTTTGTTCTGTCTTTGAGGTCAACAGTCTCTTCCTCTTAAGAAGGTAATGCTGGCAAGGAGAGAGAATGCCCATAGATTTCAGAAGTTTTCAAATTCCTCCATTGATAATTTCAAGCCGCACCTATTTATGGTGGTAGAGGGTCATCGTTCATCCTCCGATGACCGGAATACCTCAACCCCATCTTCTGCCGTGCATTTGAACCATTTTGGATGCAAAAGGTAGATTATCGTTCAATCGCAATGTGTCTCGGTATTCATATTTCAAGAATACTCTGATTATTAGAAAAGGCTAGTTTGATACCAATCATAAGTTGGTTCCCAATGGAAGCAAAGTGAAAGAAGTGGCTTCAGCGAGCTTTTTGGATCATAAGGTTTATTTTTCTGTGTTGGATAGTCGTCAACCTGAAGATCTTGGTTCGGATTTTCTTCCCAAATCAAATGATTTGGAAGCGTCTTCTTCATCTACAGGATTTAATTTGAAGGTGAGCCATTTTGTTGATAGAGGTAATATTTCTGTTGAAGCCTTTGAGAAAGAACAGCCTACAATATTGCTGAAAGATAAAAATAATTCAGTTTCGGTGGATCTTGTTTCTAAACAGTCTAATGTGTGGATTAAAACTCCACACATTAAAATTAACTTTAAAGGTATTTCTGAAGAAAATGAGGACGTGAATGTGGTAAAACTTGATGTGGAGAAAGAAAGCTCTAATGTTCAAGTTTTGAGGAATTCTTTGGTTGTTAAAATTCATAGCAAAAACTTGACTTTCTCAATTTGTAGTATTGAGCTGAGACGTCAATGGAGTAAATTTGGCGTGTTTCATATAACCTCTCTTGGATTAGATTAGTTGTTGTGTTCGTTTCATTCTTCTAAACTATGGAGGACGTTTTAAATGGGGGTCCATGGTATGTGGGTGGTTTCATTGTTGGTATAGATAAATGGACACCCGCTTTCTCTCCCTTTTCTATGGAGGGAATTTCTTCACCTATTTGGATTCGACTGCCTCATTTACCTCTTCATTGTTGGGATGAAGTTAACATTACAAAGATCATCTCAAGAATAGGAACCCCATTGTTATTACATTGTAACATGTTTAAATGGGGTAGAATGGAATTTGCTAAAGCTTGTGTTCGAATCAAATTTAATACTAAGCTTCCTTGTGGAATTTGGATTGAAGTTTTGTGTGTAAAATTTTTTCAAAAAATTGAATATGAGAATATAGATGTTTTGTGCTTCATGTGTGGAAGGATTGGACATAAAGATTCTTTGTGTCCTAATGTCCTAATGTCTCACTGTTTTGAGTAATCCTGCAAAGGAAAGTTCGAAGAAATCAGATCATATATCTGAAAATGATAATGGGACCTCATATGGTCCATGGATGCATGTTAAATTCAGGAATAAGAAAAGGAGAAAAGCTTTTTTCATAATAAACTAGTTGGGGATTTAAATCCTCAAAATTCTGTGGATGTTGCTGAAGTTGACAGGATTAAAGATTCTGAATTGCTGGAGAGCATTTCGGAAGAAAAATTGAAGGAAGCAGATGTCATATCTGACAAGTTTTTATCAGGTTTGGATGAAAACAATAGGTTTAATGTGCTATCCCATAAGGAAGATGGAGCTCAAGATGTTAACATAGTTGATGTTAACCTGTTAGATGAAGATGCTGGAGAAAAATCTGTTGAAGATGCTGTTATAGAAGATTCAAGTAAAGGTTGTGATGGAATAAATCAGAATAATAAATCTGTGAAGAGTATGGATTCAGATCCGGAATTAACCCCAAAAGGAAATGTCATTAGATATAGTGGGAATAAAGATTGATGGAAGAACAAAGAGGCTTTGCTAGTGCAAGAGGTTACAGTTTCTGAAAATCTCAACAGTTGTGTAAATCATCCTGTTTTGATACCAGAGAATGGAATTTATTCTGGAAAGAATGTTGCAAAAGTTTAGAAGCACATTTCTGTTTGAATAATGAGGATAGCCCAAAAAAGTTTGAGAAGGTGGAGATTTCTATAATTCCACCTATTGAGGCAGACTTTGTAGATTATAGAATTGTTGATGGTGAACAAAATGGTTCTATTCAGGAAAAATATGGTTTTGGGAACTCTCATCAAAATCATGATGGTTCTAAGAGTTCTAAGAATTTTGTTAATAGTAATAAGAATACAAGTACGGTTAGTGCTAAGAAAAACACTAAACAACTCAAATTCTTAGGACCTATTGAGGAAGTTCCTAGAAAAAGAAAGTTGAATGTAACTTGAAAGGAGCAGCTGGGGATGCTTTCGGTGCTTGATGATGGTGCTTTTGATCAGGAAGGATATCAGAACTATTGATATGAGTAATGTTCTTAACATTTGGAAGTGGTTTTTTTCTGCTTCAGACAATGGGAGCCTTTTTTCTATTGATTCATCACATGGCAGCCATTTATTTAAGAGATGCCTATTTGAAGATTGCTTAGGCATTTCTCTGTTTTATGTTGTTTTGGTGTGGGCTCCAAAAATTCGGCCCCAGACCTCTGCCCGCATTGACGTGCTTTTTCTTACGGGGGAGTTTTAACGGAATAGGTTTTGGGGTAAATTTTGGAAGCCAGATGGGTTTGTAGATAAGACACTACCCAGAGATTTTGCCCTCACTTTGCGAGGACTTTATAATCTGAGTTCTGGATTCCTATAGGCGCAAGCCCCTATAGTTAATTACCCCTCCCGATCACGTGAGAGAACTTTCAATTAAGGCTAGTCGTCGGTCAGATACGTAGTATCAGGCGTATAGTAGCAACATGGGCAATCAGAATTTGGAAATTTGAAGATTTTGGGGGATTTGATATTTAAAATAGAAATTGCACCGTCTTGCACTTAAAGCAGATGGTGGGGGAGTGGATGATGGACCAGATCAAGATCCTATGGTTCCGTCGTCCCGGATCATCGTGGTCCCTGATCTACTTAGTCAGAGGAGGTAGTCGACCCAACCTGACAAAAGGATCCTTGTCAGCAGCCATGGGTTGCTTCGTCCAAGGGAACCTTATAGACCTGGATTGAATATCTTCCTAAGGGGACAAATTTAAACCCACCTTAGCTAACAGAGGGCTTTGTTCCCTATCGATCATATCCTATTGATTCATATCTCAAGGATTTGATGCCAATAAGGAACGTATTGGCTCTAGCCATAATCGGTATTTAGTGGTGCCATTTGGCGACAAACCACTCAGTTCAAAGGGCCCCGAATCATAATCGTTTATCCTGCAATGTCATTTGGCGACAAAATTGCCAGTTAGAGGACACGTACCACGTCCTTAATGGAAGGAGACTGTTTGAGAATGGATCCTAGTGATATTTTTGACCAGACATTTGGCTCTTTATGAGCTGAAGTTATATTTGAATTTATCCATCTTGGCAAACTTTTGCGGAGGGTGGATGGATTTTGCTTTGAGTGATTGATGGATTGATTTCCATTTTAAACATCTTGAATTTGGAATTTTTGGATTTTGGGTTTTTGGATGTTTGGGATGGCATTTGAAATTATTTGTGGACCCTCCGGTTGATATCTTTGTTCAACGCGGCCATCATCGGGGTGCGGGGCTATTTTCATTTGAAAATATATGCATTTTTGTGGATGAACCTTGTCAACTCTATTAAGTTGTCAACAGAGGATCAGGTTTCTCAGGCTTCATGCCTTTGTTTGTGAATCTCCTTTGTTAAAGGTCCTTAAGGCCTAATATGAATGTACAAAATAAATATTCCAGTCAATTTCGTGATCGCATATTTATCCGATGCTTTGAACCCTGTCTACTCCTATTTACCTGCTTAGGAGGATCAGGTTTCGTAGGCTTTGTACCTTTGTTAGTGAATTCTCATTGTTATAGGCCTTGACGACTTAATATGAATGCAATAAAACAAATATACCAATTGTCGCGATCGTATACTTGTTTGTTGGTTCGAACCTTGTCGACTCCTATTGATTCGTATAGAAGGATCAGGTTCGAATTTGAATTCAGTTATCGACCCGCACAGACTACCTAGACATCACGTGTGTACTAATAGAATGCTCGTCGGGGCCCATGCGGGTATTTGAAAATTTCATTGATTGGTCATACCCTTTGTGTACCTATGTGTATACAAGCTACGGTACACGTGCAGGGGTAGTTTGAAATAGTTGTAGTTGTGCATGTAACTGCCAATTGGGTGTACTCAACTTTTCATTTGAGGGTTTATATACGCCTTCTATCCGCTAGTATGAGTGTTGTGGATTCGGTGGTGGTGCGTTGTAGATTGTAGACGACGTTTATCTGTTTGTATAAGTGTTTCAGATCTGGTGGAAGTGCATTGTAGATTGTACACGCCTTCTATCTGCTTGTATAAGTGTTGTATATCTGATGGCGGTGCGTTTTAGATTGTCGACGCCTTCTGTCTGCTTGTATACGTGTTGTAGATCCGGTGGTGGTGTTATCTAGATGCCATGAGGCATCTCATCATCTTGATGTTGACTCCCTTTTCTCATTCACCAGGGAGGTTCTTTCTGGACTTTGAAGTCAATAGCCGCTGATTTGGAAAGAACTCCTTTCAAGATCATCGGTATAGTAGACTTGTCATTTTCGATGTTTGTGAATACCAAAATTATTTTCTTCTTAAGCATAGGACTAAAAAGAAACTTTGGAACACAAGGAAGTTTAGTTCTTATTTGTTTAAACATCTTTTCCATTATGCTAGGAGGTGTCCTCCGTACGACGAGTTGTCTTCATACTCGGCATACTTTGTAGCATCTCAATCACCGCTGTTGTAGGTGATATCTATACTTGTGTCCATAATGGTTCATTGCGCTTATGATATACACATTGTTGTTATCCACAAGCGGCTCATGTGTATTTACGGGGGACTGCTATATCCACTATGACCTCCTGAAAGTGTTTATAGAAGACTCATTGTTCCTACATCATATCCACCTTTCACCAATCTCAGGTGGGTTGATGATTGCATTTACTGCAGGGACAGATCTTTGATTGCTACATATGGGTAGTACTCGTACACTTTGCAATTATTTGTTGTTGCTTACAAGCATAGTACATTTACCTTGTAGGGACCGTTGTAGGAGTCTGTTGCATTCATCATGATCCCCTTGCATATATTTGTAGAATGTTAATTAATGCTGTTACAAGTCTTTGATTTTTGCCTCTGAGGTGGACATTCATATTACACATCCCTCTTTTCTTTCTCTTACATTGATTGATTTGAGCACTATGAGTTTCATATTGTTCATTTGTTAAGGAATTCGTATAATCATTTGCACTCGTATTATTGCATTTCCTCTTGGCTTTCATTGACCCATGTTTGCAAGCTAGTTATGTCGCAAGCTCATTTGTTCGTCAACGTTCACTTGAGTACACTGAAGGCTTGATTCTAGTCAAGTCTAAGTTCATAAGTCCTTGCAAGTTCTCATATTCAGCTCATGCTTGAGTTTAAGTAGCAAGTTCAAGCTCTTCGTATTTGTTTCTTTTGAATTCAATTCAAAATTCAAGTGCACAAGTTCACAAGTCCCTTGTATTCAATCTGGTTTGAGTTCAAAATACATGTTCAAATGCTTGTTCAGGGTCTTCTGAAGTCCTTACAAGTTCAATTTCATATTCCTATTGATTTGAATTTGGTTCCAATTTGATCTTATTTCATTTGGATTTGGGCTTTTATTAATCATTTGAGTTTTGTTCAGGTTCAAGTGACTACCTCTCTTTGAACATCAAATGTTCAAGAAATAAAAATCAACTTGCAATTCATAAATTGCACTGCAGCTCTCTTTTTCCTACAACTCAAGAGTTGTAGGAGTCACCTTATTCTTCTAAGACAAAATTAAAAGAATGGATACCTACCTTGGAACAACAAATGTTCAAGACATATGCATGAGTTTGCAACACACAAGTTGCATTTTTCCCCTCTACTTAACTCCAAAAGTTAAAGGGATTTCTTCAACATTTAGCCAAAAAAAAAAAAAAAAACTAAGTGTTGAATTCACAAACTCTTTTTCTAGCCCCGAAAGCTAGGAAAAACCTTCCAACACTTGGTCCAAAAGCGATGTGTTGGACTCCCATTCTCCCCCTCTTCTTTAGCCTCAAAGCTAAAAGAAGCATCATTTCTCCTCTTAGCTCGAAAAGTTAGGAGAACCTTCCAACATCTAGCCCAAAGCTATATGTTGGAGACCACTTTCCTTAGACTCCAACTCTAAGTGTAACACCCTTAGTGTAACATACCACACAAGCCTCACACACTTAGATGCACAGCTATTTAGGCTTGCTTGGACTAGGATTTTTCTTTGTGTGCGCATGTGATTAATGATTTGGTGTGAATGCCCTTTTAGATTGTCTGCGTTGTGGGCACTTGCCCTTAAGTGATTAGTATAGAAATATATACATGCTTTTCTGTGCAGGTGGTCATGTCTAAAAAGGGGGTAAATTAAATCATGATTATCATAATGTTGGTTGCTTGCATGCGCTGCTTAAAACCCCCCAAGAGGCATGGCCAACAGGGTAGAAGCAGGTGCTTAGCACTCTAAGTGTTAGGCTAATTTTGGATGTGATATGATGATTATATAAACTGGCGTCTAACTCTGTTTTGCAAACTTTAGTCTTTTTCATTTCATATCATGTATTTGATTAGATTTAGGATATAAAACTTATGGGGTTTGGATTAGAAGGAAAGGTGGATAGATGAAGAATGTACCTTTTTGGAGGATAAGCTCAAATACCCCTCTGAAAGTTAAAGCTTGAAGACCCCCACAAATAAAGTTTGTAATAATTTGACTGGGTTGTATAATGACAGGCAACTCAACTGTCAAACCTGCTTGTAATAACTTGGACTCTATTTATATTAATTGCACTTTACTTATATATAAAAACATGTCTGATTGTTTACTGGATGCGTAATAGAAAAGCATGCATTTTTCTTAGGTTTCTTCTCTTGTTTGTTTGGGTGTAGCCTGGACTTTGGTGCGGTAGGCTCTTAGGACAAAATAAGTTTTCTACTCATTAAAATATAATCAATCTAAAAAATTGATTTAGGCTCCACTATTTTCTAACAAAAAAAAGAAACTTGCATGGCTCTCTTTCAAGGAGCCAAGTTTTCCAAAATTGAAAATAAACATGCATAACCCAAGAGTGTCTCATATAGAAAAGCCCTCACTTAAGGACTAGATAACAAAAATCTTTCTTTTTGTGAGTTAACATATGCATATCAATCATAATTAGGAATCTTGGTCTCAAAGCCAAGTTATAAGCCCTACTTCCTAAATAAAAATAGCCTTCCACTCTACATCTGCATTAAGACCAGATGGTATTGTTTTAAAATCGACTAGGTGGGTCTAGCTGGTAGTCTCTTCCATGCGGGACAATAAATCCAGATGTTGGGCAGATTACGCCTCATGTGAGGTGTAATTTGTAAGTCCCTTTGCATTTCTTTAGACTTAGGTTCGAGGCACTACCTATCAGTAGTCCTCACCTTAGTTTTAGGGTCTGAGGCAATAGTTGACTTCAAATCACTATATGAGCCCTCACCTTTCGGGAAATTCCTTCAACATATATTATTAGAATGTAAGCCCCAACTTTCTAATAAAAATATCAACTTAAACTAAAATTAGATTTCTAAAATGTAAATTCCAACATAAGATAGTCCGAACACCTCTGAGATTTCTCAGAATCAAGTGCACATACTTCACCTCTCTTGGCCTTCATTCCAAAATCTGATTCTAAGTTGATATTTTCCTCTTTTAAATTCCTAAAGACCAAAACCTTTAAGCATGACTTTCATTAATTTCAAAAAATCAAACTTTAGACAATGCTTAAATGACTTCGAAAAGAAAGAAAATCACTAGTTTAATCAAAAGTCTTCCCAAGCCAAAGCTTGTGATGTAATTAACCATAGAGGCTTGCCCCTATGGGACGTCTATACTCCAGAAATAAATAAACCCCACTCGATCAAACATCGAGTGGGGGAATCTCTGTTAAAATTATAAATTCTATCATTGAGTCCATAAGGAAATGATATTTTTACCCTTCGGGGTAATATATCATCATTCTTATGCCGTACTCAATCATAAAGTATGCAATCCATTTGAGGATACCAAAATTTTTCAACACCTTCATTTGTGCTCCATCTCTCCCGGCAAGCATGCATGGTGGATCCGAAATTTATCACGGGCTTATTCTCAATTATCAAGGAGAGATTGACGTCATCCGATCACCATTCTTTGATCCCAAATTTTGAGCCGAAGAAACCGTCAAGGAATACAGGGATCGCATCCTCCCCCACTTAGGGGAAGTCATCGACGAACAAAAATTTATTGAAGAGTGGAAGATCATCGGACGACTACCCGTTCCTCCAACTCTGACTCCTTCCCTGGCGACTAGTACCATCGGCATCGCATGCTAGTGGTGTCTCTAAGTTTTCTTGCAACATTCTTCCGCTAAGCCCATCACCTTCAAGAGTGTGAGTGAGGGATCCCAAGGTGAATGATCTAATTATTAAACCGTGGATTGTTGTTAACTTGCCATTAGCTTTACTCGTTTATTTATTGTTGTTATTTTGTAAGGAACCTATTAATCTCAATTGTAATCGATTGCCAGTGCTTAGTATTTTCATGAAAATTCTTAAGATCTAACTTGAAGAAGCATCAGTTTATATTTAGCCTAGCAAAGTTCACAATTTATTAATTTTCTAAAGGCAATTCTTGTTCATCATCTTTGTATCACATCAGTTAATCTTCCCACTATAAATTTTAAAAAGGAGAAAAGAATCAAAATGGTCTATTAACCCTTCATGAAGAATAGTTGTCTCCAACTATATAAAAGGACTATTTTGGTCCCTCATCTCTTTAAAGAGGAACCAAGATAGTCCCTCCATCCAAACTAATGGATGTTGGACTTAACGATGTTAAAATTAAGGGTTGTTTTGGAATTTTTTAATTAAGTTATTTATTAAATATAATTTTCAAGTAATTATATTTATTTTATCTCCAATGGGAACTTTAAAATATAAGTAGGAGATATTAAGTTCTTTCAATAGATTTGACATCCTTCGATTCAACGAAAAGGCACTCACATAGCCAACCACTACGCACCCAGTCAAGATCCACCGAGCAGCCACCCACCCAGTCGATGGAACAACAATCTATTCTCGCTTATATCCTAAAGTTCCTATTAAAAATAAAAAATAGTTACTTGAAAACTATATTTAATAAATAGTTTAAATAAAAAAATCTAAAACTACCCCTAATTTTAACACCTTTAAGTAAAACATCCATTAGTTTAGATGGTGAAACTATCTTGGTTCTTTTTTAAAGAGTTAAAAGACCAAAATGATCATTTAATATAGTTCCTTTTTAGTCCTTCATAGAGAGCTAAGTAATCATTTTGGTCCTTTTTGTTGAATCTAGTAATTAGGTTGTTAAGCCTAAGTTAATGTCTCAAGGCTACCAAGAGGGGGGGTGAATTGGTAGTTTAAAAATTTAATCCCTCTTTGAAGATTAAGTTGAACCGAAATGAAAATTTTTCTTTTAAAGTTTTTTAGAAAATATTTTTCAACCACAGAGTTGTTAAAAATTAAAATAAAACGTGGAAACATGAAAAACTGTAAATGACACCAGATTTATAGTGGTTCGGTCTATAACCAGACCTACATCCACTCCTCAGAGGCACCCTCTGAGTATTGCACTAAAACCAATAGTGACTCTCCTTTTACACCCACAGCAAGGCGGAGAAACCTTTACAACACACTCTTTTCACCACTACCCGGTGCGGCAGAGAACCGTCGTCCTTTTACACAATCCCCAGTGTTGGCAGAGAACCGTCCGTCCTTTCACACTCTTTTAGTGTAGGCAGAGAACCTTTTCGTCCTTTTACACTCTCCTAGTGTGGGCAGAGAACCCTTCTGGCTGTTCACACTCTCCAAGTGTAGGAAGCGATCCTTTCGGCTATTCACACTCTCCAAATGTCGGCAGCGAACCGGATCTCCTTGACTGATCTTCTCACAAGAAATCTAGAAGAAAGAAAGAAAAGAGTGAAGTAATCTCAATTCACAAGTAGAGATTCTTACCTTTGAACTCCAAGTGAAGCCTTCACGCTCCAATGGTAGGAATCCTCCTTTGAATGCACTCTTCCACTCTCTCCTTAGCTATTCTCTCAAGAGGCACGAAGATCAAATGACAAAAAGATTGGGTGGCACTCTAATTTGGACTATATATACAAAAGACAAGAAAAACCACCCAAAAACTGCAAGTTTTCAATTCTGTACGCAGTTGATCGTCCCGTACGATCGAGGATCGTCCTGGACGATTTTACCTAAACGATTTAAAACGGCCCTATTTGAATGTGTGTACGAAATGTCTTCGTACACACTGATCGTCCCGTACGAAATAAGTTCGTCCGGTACGAACAGTTATTACAAGGTCGGTCTACAAAACTGCTAAAAACCGTTCTAAGTCGGTTAATCGTCTGGACGAAATTTTTACAGAGAGCAGATCATTTTCTGACGATAATTAATTTCGTCTGGACGAAAATTTTACAGAGACTAGATCGTCCTGGACGATAATTAATTTCGTCTGGACGAAATTTTTACAGAGAGCAGATCGTTTTCTGACGATAATTAATTTCGTCTGGACAAAAATTTACAGAGACCAGATCGTCCTGGACGATAATAATTTCGTCCCGGACGAATAGGACTTAGAAAATTTTTCAAGCCAGTTCCTATTCGTTCTATGTGCTCAATAGGAGATAACTGTCTGATCGTCCCGTACGATCTAATATCGTCCCGTACGATCTAATATCGTCCTGTACGATCAGTATAAAATTTTTATGATCTCCTTATGTGTGTGTATGATTTTATTCACTCAATTACAATCACTCCCTTTCAAATTTAATTCAAAGAAAAATACAAGCTTCAAAATCTCAAAGTATCTCATGTTGAATTTGATTTGTTTTGCAAACCTATTTTTCATAGCTTATGTTTTGATGATTGACAAACATTGTTTCTCTTGTACTGTTTGTTGCTTCTAACTTTTCAGGAATAAAAGATCGGACGATCAAGAAGGAGCCAAGATCAGGATTGCGTAGGTTTAGGGTTGAGTCAGTCTGTACGTTTAATTTTCACCTTTTGAGTCTACTTGTAATGGTCAAAGAGACTGATGCTATATAACTCTTCACACACACACTTGAGAGACTTAGAATTTCTGTTTTTACTCATATCGGCCAGGACGAGTTTTGGATCGGCCTGGACGACCAGCTTAAAACAGAAAGTCTAATTAAGGATTCTTAATTAAGGCAGCCGACATTAACAGATCGTCCTAGACGATACGTGTATCGACCAGGACGATAAGCTCAAAACAGAAAGAAGTAGCCGCCATAGTCAATTATGGTATACTGTATTTTTAAATTATCGGCCAGGACGATCCGTGGATCGGCCTGGACGATATTCACAAATTATGCCATAATTGTTCAGGAAATCAAGGGAGTAATTAAGGATGATTGATACGATCATATCGTCCGGGACGATCGCAGAATCGGCCAGGACGATCCAGTCAAAAACCTTAAGTTACTTCAGGACGATCAATATCGGCCAGCCCGTATCCAGGGCTATTGTCAGGACGATTTTCCTCTGATTTGAACTGATCGGCCAGGAAGATCGTGAGATCGGCCTGGACGATCAAGCCAATTTTCAATCGTCCAACTTTGCATCCAGGGCTATGCTCTAGCCGATCTTCATTGATTTGTACCGATCGAACAGACCGATGTTCATATCGGCCTGGACGATATTGTCGGCAACTTAAAATTAATGAGCTCTTTTGAAGCTCTTCTATTTAAGAGCTTTTGTTCAACGTTTTTCAAGACCTTTGGATGCTGCCTTGACCTGAGAAGACCTTGAGGAGAGAAAGAGAGAGAGGAGAGAGAGAGGATCTTGTGAGGGGGAGCTTGTGAGGGGATTCACAAGGGTTGCTTCAAGGATCGCTCTGCTTTGTCTTCGTCTAGAGTTTCTCGTCCGTGGAAGGGTCGGTAGAGGTAAGGAGTTTTCTTTTGGTTTTGGTTCTCTGCCAGCTTCAGGAGGAAGCAAAAGGAGGAAGGTTCTCTGCCTTGCCGGGGTGGCAAAAAGGAGGTTCTTGTGAGGGCTTTTCCGCCTAGCTGTGGGGGCTAAAGAAGAGTCACGTTTTGTAGTGCAATACTTGGAGGGTGCCTCCAAGGAGTGGACGTAGGTCGAGTCGACCGAACCACTATAAATTTCTGTGTTTCTTTTCTTGCTTCCGCACTTTTAAATTCCGCATTTATTTTTGTGGTGTGATTTGGTTTATGCAATTTTCTCTCTTTGTGAAAAGAATTTTTTAAAATACCAATCCACTCCCCCTCTTGGTTAGCTTGGGACTAAGTTCATAGGGCTTAACATCCTTAACGAACTTTCAATTTGAAGTTTTCGTAGTCTGGAGTCTGATTTTCCTGAAATGTTAGTACACACAAGAGCAAATACAAATCTTCTAAAATTGTTAGGAGATAACTACTCATTTGAACAATAATGTTTGGAATCATCAAAACTATACAAGTTGCAAAAATGTAAGGCATGCAAATAGCAACTATTTTAACACTTTTTTTTAAAGAAGTGAATTATGCTAGTATATCGGTGGCTATGCCTAACCTATACTCATAAGTTATTGGGCTAGATAGATGTCTGCCCCCTCACGATGGGCCCAATTTTTGCACCCGTAGTAATCTTCAGCCAAATAATTTGCTAACATACAAAATAAACAATAATAACATCAAGCCTATATCCCACTACGTGGGGTTAGCTACATGAATCCTTTTTCTCTATTATGTCCTATTAAGAGTCAAATTCTCATATAAATCTAATTTAAAAAAAACATTTCTAATACTTTCTAATCAAATCTTTTAGGTTTACCTCTACCTTTCTTAACATTGGCCAGATCTAATACATCTACTCTTAATTGAGCCATCGGAGGGCTAACGTTTTATGTAACCAAATCATCTAAGGTGACTCTCTTTAATCTTATTTTCCACTGGAGCTACTCCAACTCATTCACCTAGGCATCCTCATCTTTCCAACACTTAACTTGTGCCATAAAGTATTGCAGGTCTCTCCACCATCTTATCGAATTTCCCATAAGTTTGAGGGATAATTTTCTATTACACAATAGGCCCAATGAATTCCTCCACTTCATCCATCCAACATAAATTCTACTGATAATATTCCCATCTATTTCACCATCGTTTTGAACAATAGACTTGAGTTATCTAAAACATAAACCTTTTTAATGACTTGATTGTCAAAAGTCACAATCCCTCCACTGGATCTACTAGACTACTACAACTAAAATTACACTCCATGCATTCAGTTTTGGATATTACTCAAACAAAAACCTGTAGACTTAAAAGTTAAAGATTGGAGTAGCTCAAGTGGAAGAATGCAAAATGAGTATATACATGAAAAGATTGGAATAGTTTCAGTGGCAGATAAGCTACTAAAAACTGAAACAGAATTCTATTAAACTGAAACAAAATGAGCATTACTAAAATCTAATCTATTAATAAACAGAATTCTACTCAAGCCAAATTTTCTACAGAACCTTCCTTCATTAGCTGAAACACTTGAGCATTGGGAATTTAATGAACTTCACATATATGCATTCCAACACACATGATAAGAAGTCTTAAATTGTCCTGTCTAATGCAGTGCAGTAGGAACAAATATATGGAAGAATCAAGCAGCCATAACTTTGCTGATCCATTGCTTCGATCATGACAAATAAGTTGCTCTTTATACTTCAAGACAGATCTTAAGTTTAGATGGTTGACAATTTACATTAAGATCTCTGTTTCTTTCAATTCGATCCACACTAAATACAAGCAAACGTGAGTCCTAACTGACTCAGGTGTTGATCATATATGGATGAATACGTGTTGATTTTAGAAATTTTCTCTCGGAAGTCGGAAGTTGGATGTCATCCACAGATAACTGTAGGAAGCTTCTTTAAACGAAAAATAGAACTATAAAAGTAGTAGTTATAACATACCATAACAACAACAAATTTATCCGTTGTAGGTTCTGGCCCTATATGGGCACCTGGAAAGAGCAATTATCATTGTTAGCAAATATTAGTTTTATTTAAACTTCTTGAATGAGACTTCATAAGGTTTAGGAAACTTGACTAAGTAGACGGATGCCAGACCTGGGTAGCTAGTTTTCAGCAAATGCTTTATGAATGTAGTCTTCCCAGTTGAATATTGACCCAAAAGCATAACCATGGGTTTGGCATCAAAATCACTATTTGTCTACATTTAAAAAACAAAGAAAAAAGAAAACAGAAACTTAATCACAAAGCACATCAGTCTGAAAACAATTTCTTGTTCATGGCACCTGAGGAATAGTTAGCATAAATACAGAATTTTATGCCTAAAAAATAATGATAACATTTTACGTTGAGCAAAGGTAGGATAATACTCACCAAAAATGGCAAAACAAAATCATTGAATTTGTAAGTTACTTCTAGAGGCTTCAGCTTTTCAAGGTAAAATTTCTTCAAACCATCAATGATTGAAGTCACCGAATTCAGAGACATCTACAACGAAACTAATAGTTTAAAGGTTGCATGCCCAAAGAAAATATAAGCATTGTGCGTTTAATATTTACTGAGAATGAATAACACAAATACTATAATATGCGGCATCTATTAATAGCATAATAGGCTGAAGGACTATACAATACATGTGCATATTATTAAAAATAGCAATGTTAATAACAAATGTATTAGTAAGTTATAGTTATGATGTCAAAAGAAATACTATAATATGAAGCAGTTATCTGACCCACATTTGATAATGACGGAGATTTTAGATTTAATTTGAGATTAGGGCAATATAAGCTTTGATTGTATCATTTTAAAGTAAATCAACCACTTTGAAAAAAAAATATCCTTATTAAAATTTAATTAGGATTATTGACCCAAACTTTTTCCTTAAGAAATATGATGACTAATGAGAGGGGATTGCTTAGATTGATTTAAATCTCTTCTCAACAAAGAAAACCTACATATTGTCAACTTATCATACTAACATTTGAGGTTTCAATAACCTTTTTTTTTTCATATTGATTCCATACCTACTATTTAATAGATAATGCAATGACAAGAAATACTATTGCTTTCTTCACTTAGGGTATGTTTAGGTAGCTTCTCATTGCTTCGGTTTTTAGAATGCTGCCACACTTTTATTTTTTTTTTGTTATTACTTTCTCTTTAATATAATCATTAAAGATATGTATGCAGGAGCTATTACTTGTGTTCAAACACAAGGTGGATTGACCAAGAATTTCCCTATTTCGGTTGGGTTACATCAAGGATCAACCTTAAGCCCATATCTTTTTGCTTTAGTCATGGATGTTCTCAGTAGACATTTGCAAGAGGATGTACCTTGGTGTATGCTTTTTGTTGATGATATTCTTCTTGTTGATAACACTAGAGAGGGAGTTGAAGGTAAACTTGAATTATGGAGGTCAAACTTAGAGTCTAAAGGTTTTCGTTTGAGTAGATCTAAAACGGAATATATGGAGTGTAGTTTTAGTAGTAATAGACCTAGTAAGGCGATTGTGACTTTGGGCGATCAAGTCATTAATAAGAGTACACATTTTAGATATCTTGGATCTATTGTTCAGAGTGATGGTGAAATAGATGGGGATATTATCAGCAGAATTCAAGTTGGATGGTTGAAGTGGAGGAATGCATCGGGCTTGTTATGTGATAGAAATGTACCCCTCAAACTTAAGGGAAAATTCTATAAGATGGTAGTGAGGCCTGCAATGCTTTATGGTGCCGAATGTTAGCCATTAAAAGAGAAGCATAATACTAAGTTAAGTGTGGCAGAGATGAGGATACTCAGGTGGATGAGTGGCTTTACCTTAGAGATAGGATACGAAATGAGCATATACGTGAAAAGGTTGCAGTAGCTCCAGTAGAAGATAAGATTAGAGAGAGTCTCCTTAGATGGTTTGGTCACATAAAACGGCGGCCTTGCGATGACCCGGTTAGGAGAGTAGAGGTATTAGATTTGACTTATGTTAAGAAAGGTAGGGGTAGACCTAAAAAGACTTGGTTAGAAAATATTAGGAATGACCTTTCTTTATTAGATTTAAACGAGAATTTGACTTTTAATAGGACACAATGGAGAAAAAGGATTCATGTAGCCGACCCCACGTAGTGGAGATAAAGGCTTGATGTTGTTGTTGTTTTCTCTTTTCATACATTTTTATGATGAGAAGTTATTTTTTACATCTAAATTTGCTATAATGTGGTAATTGTAAGAAGGAAGGAGTCTAGCTTTTTCAAAAAGGAAAATATTTATAATATCCAAATAAGCTTTCAAAAAATATATATTTTCTCACAATAGCTACCACCATTCCAAACGGGTTCTTAAATTACTGATAATTTAGTTCAAACTATTTAATACCACCTGCGGTAGGCTATCCCTCCCAACTATAAAACACACTAAATATAAAATGACGTTCATTTACTTCACAAAAAATTCAGTTTTTAGGTGGATTTTGCAAATAGTAAAACAAATTTTAAAGTATAAGTGAAAAAGGACAGAAAACTACCTTCTTTGACGATTTGAAGCCAAACCAATGAGACGGTGATGATGCTTGATGCTTTTCTTGTACTGTAACATTATAAAGAACAATTAGATGATTTTATTTCAAAGGCAAATTATTTTGTTTCAAACTAGACAGATGGTGCTCCCTACCGTGTCTATGATAACCATTTTTACTAGGAGAGCACTTATTTTTCTGAACAAAGGAAACAAACATGAGGATCATTAGAGATATCTACAAAATGATATTCAGTATGCACTGAAACAAAATGCGTACAGCTATTAATATATCCAAGCCTTGCATCTCTGGAAGTTGTTATTTCTGCAGATCTGTTATTTTCAGCGCCTAAAATTATTCAGTTGTGGTTTCATACGACATTGGCAGTTACTAAAATAAAAATGCAGCCTCATACATTATTAATTACCTGTACGAGGTAGGGTATCTTGAGTGATCTCTAACCCTCCTTGGGCCAACGAAATAAGCTGCCCATTGGAAAATTAGTTAGTTGTTCAGCTATCCATTAGGGTAATTTGGCATAAATACAAATTTAGGTGAGTACCGACCTGCATTGCACTAATAAACTCTTCGAAATCAAGAAATCCCTCTTTTAGAGTCGGCAAAAGTCCACACCTTGAGGAAAAATATTGTAAAATCGGCATCACTAACAACATTTATACTTTTTTGACAACGAACAAGCAATTATTTGTAAAGCTGGAAACTTTAAATAATTATAAAAAAAAAAAACAGCACGGGTGAGAAAATCATAGACAATGATGGTTGAAGCATTAAAGATTAATGGTTGAGGCCTACATTATCCTGTAACTGCTGATGACATGATTGAATGAAATACCTCTTCTGGGTAAAGATTTTGAGGTCTTTAACCAAGAAATTGTAAATTTAAGCACAAAAAAGAGTATTTACGTTAATGTAACATCGAACAAGATAGGCCTTATTTCTCAAATCAAGCAAGTATAAGGCGCAGTAAAGACTTTTGTCATAATTCACAACAAGAAACAACTAAAATTCAGAATCAGCAATGCAATCATAACATCAAATTATTTAAGCTTCGACGTGCCTATCAATTTCTTTATTAACTTCCGTTTTCATTACTACCTTCCCTGTTTCCCCATCGTCAGCACTGGAATTCATGATCTCATCCAAGCAATGGATTGAATATTTCATATTTCTTGAAATAATAAGATTCAATCATTCCTCTCGTATCCTCTCTTGGGGGTGGCGGTGCCAGGATGCTCAAGTATGCTGTAAAATTCTTCCTACTTGCCCCTTAGAGTACAGTTGTGCGGATTGCTACCTCGATATTAGCATAAATTTTGGTCTTAAGAAAGCTTTCATGAGTTCGCTCGAATTTCTTGGTATATTTTGAGTTAATGGTTGCGTTTTAAAGTTTGAAAATAAGAAGCAATGCAAATATGACAAATTTTCTTATGATTAATTGCACCACCACGTATACTTTTTATAACAAAAAAGATAACAAATTGCTTTCTTTCAAAAGAGAGTACTAATTTATTGACCTATATTTATGTTAGGGATAAAATTATCACAGTACCCTTTACAAGAGATGATAGAAAAATAATTCAAGGACGTTTGAGTGTAATGCGTTATAATACTGAAAAAAATAGTCATTATCTTGATAAAAGAAGATGAGATAATTTTTCAATTGAAGACCTAAAATCCAACATGTAAGGATGTTGACCCCTACACACCAATCTTTATCCCTTCAACCAAAGCAATTCGATCTCTCTTTGAATCT
Source organism: Dendrobium huoshanense (assembly GCA_016618105.1). NCBI lineage: Eukaryota > Viridiplantae > Streptophyta > Magnoliopsida > Asparagales > Orchidaceae > Dendrobium > Dendrobium huoshanense. The sequence goes on from CM028348.1 coordinate 47,278,392, forward strand.
AACTAATTAGAAGAGAAGAGTGTTTAGGGTGAAGTCAATGAGGAAATTGGTTATAGATTGAATTAACATGTGAAGAAATATGTCAACTTTCATCAGCGCTTGGCTTTCTTTTCGTCTCCAATTCCCTGATGTTCCTCTTCAAGATTTATAACTTTGCATGTTATCAGGAAGAACTTGTCTTATTAAAGAAGAAGATTTCAGTGTGTCAGAATTGACGGAATCGAATTATGTTAATAAGAATGAGGAGAAAGATAGAGGTTTCAGTTTTAAGTTTCAGTGTTAGATTTGTAATGATAATAAGGGCACTCCAATCAAACTAATGGAGGAAAATGAGTTTTCAATGATATCTGTAGATATCCTAAAATATCAACTCTGCTCTGAGAAAGAATTTAAAGGCGCCAATGAAAGCCAAAGGCGATGAACTTTCAAATTCATGGATCATTCATGTAGTTAGAAGAATACGATAACTTTGATTGAGACAAGAATATTTGATTTTGGGCTGCAGAAGATTTTTAGAAGCCATCCATGGAGGCCATGGCTGAAGAGAAGGCCGATGGTGATCAAGTATTGAATGTATTGAACATGGTGTAATTAAGGAAGCAATTCCCTAAAGTGGAAAGGTTCAATTCTGTTTGTTCTGAGATGACTACAAACATGAAGTCTTCTTGGACAGATCTGAAGGGGAAGAATGAAGACGATAGCTAAAATAATGATTCAAGTAATTCAGTATATGTTCCTTATAAACGACAACATACTACAGTAATAATGATGACGAATAGAAAAAGTCAGAACAAAAAAAAAAATCCAAAATAACCTTCACTTTGGATTTGGGTGAAGGAGAGTTTGATGAAATATGGGAACACTAAGATCTTATTATGCAACCTAAGATGGAGCTTAAGAAAGTTAGAGTTGTAGGTCTTCCTACCACTTTGGAAGAATCAGAAAGTCCAAGTGTTATTGAGGATCCAAAATCATTTAAGGTGAGAATTTATCTCATGAGGACCCAATGGATAAGCTCCACAATCTGTATAAGTACTATAAGGGATGGGAATTTCAATATTTTGAATTATCAGAAGATGTAAGTTATTGGCTTTCTTCGACTGAGAGATCCTCTAGAGTTAAATACGACTTGGAAGCCTATGTTTTGAACATCCATGTATCATATCTCCCAAAGCTTCTCGCTTCTTTGGACAAAACAAAACAAACTATGATCCATCTGTTGACCCCTACGCATCGAACCACATGCAAAAGAACAAAATCAGTGAATCAAGCAACGCGTGCATCGACGTGTCGCGTTACTTGAAGGGTCAAACGTCCTTCGATTGCCAAACGGATTGCGCCGTTGCAATAAAGACCTCAAAATTTGCCTAACTTGTGACTCCTCGCAGTCAAATCAGATGAGAACAGACAAAATGGGACGACTGACACTCAAAATTGATACTTGACTTCGTACAAATGACGTCCGATCAAAGAACAAATTTCATTGTTGCATGTGGAACATCGACGACACCCAAAAATTATTATTAATTTGTTCAAATGGAATCGCCTGCGAAACTGCAATAATCACGAGGTGATAACATGCAAATCGAGGAAATCCGCGTCTTCCATTGCCCAAATGACGTCTGATCGCAAAACGAACTTCGCCGCTACGTTCGGAACATCGTCAATACCCAAAAATGATAGTCAATCGGAGCAAGTAAAGACTTGCGAGGGAGTCGGCATGCATATCAAGGCAACATGCGCAAATAGAGGAAATAACCCGTGACATTGCTCAAACGACGTCCGATCACAAAACTGACTTTGTCGTTGTGTTTGGAACATCAAACATATTTAAAAAGCACTGTCAATTTGACCAAAGAAAGTTGCGCGATGAGATAGACACACATCTCAAGGCAGCGTGCACAAATCGAGGAAATTGACTTGTGACTCTACTCAAACAACGTCCGATTGAGAAACAGACTTCGCTGTCATGTTTGGAATATCATCATTACTCAAAATTGGATGCCAATTTGTTCAATTAATATCGTGCAGCTAAATTGGCAGGAATCCTGAGTCAACGATATGCAAATCGAGAAACTTAGTGCACGACGTCGCCCGAATGCCGTTCAATCACGAAACAGACATCGCCGTTGCATTCAAAATGTCATCAATACCCAAAATGTGTTATAAATTTATCCAATTAAAATTGTATGACGTAATCGACATGCAAAACAAGACAAAATATGCTCAAATCAAGAAATCACACAAATCGAGGCAATCCTGATTGATTGATGCATTGACGTCATTTCAGATTGATAAATACTTATAACATAGCATTAATGTCATTACCAATTTAGTGAAACTTAAAAAAAAATCAAAATAAAAAAAATTCGAAGTCAAATCAGAAATCTCAAATCCATTTAATGCACTTACATAGTTTTGTCGAAAACCTATCGTTTCTATCAACCCTGCGAACCGAGAAATTATTCTGTGCAAAGCCTGGACAGTGAAAACCTTCGGATTTACTCTGTATTTACTGTGTATTTGCAAATACTCAATTGTGAGTATTATTGAGTATTTTGTGAGTATACGTTGTGTATTTTGTGAGAATTTGTTTATTTACAGTGTATTTACTAAGTATTTGTTGAGTATTTATAAATATTCTACAAATAATTAGTAAATACACAACAACCCGAACGATTCATCTCATAAGGACTCCTCACATAATAATTTCCCAATCCTAGCTCTTGCCCGTTTGAACGAAAGGTTTCGTCGTTAAATCAAAGTAAAACGAACAATTCGATCATTCTTTTATCTCTATTCTCACGCACGCAAGCACCTCCTAAAAGTTGTGAAAGCTTGGGAAATTACTACGTGCGGAGTCTGAACGGTAAAAACTGCCCGAATTTGTTGCGTATTTATTGAACTCAGTTGTGAGTATTACTGAGTATTTTGTGAGTATTTATCGAGTATTTTGTGAGTATTCATCCCTCCTCTGATGCGAGCAAAAATTTGGGAAAAGCCCCAAATCTTTGCTAGCAAAAACAATACTTTCCTAGGTAATAGAATATACACAAAGACCCTCTTGAAATAACAAAAACAACAACTCTATAACATATAAAAAGACGATTACAACTATGACACTTACAAACACAAACACCTTACAATTCTTGACAAAAAACAAACACCTAAAGTTGTTTTTCCTTTGCTTGAGAAGAAGGATACAGGTTGGGTGATCACTTGCGGATAGAAGAAAGAGGTTAGAAGACTAGACGAAGTATATGAGTAACTCGCAAGTTATCCCAAGAAGGAGAGGAAGAAATGGAACAAGCTCTCAAGCTTTTCCAAGAAAAAACCTTAGGTGTTTATCCAAAAATCAGCCATCAAAACTCTTTTTTATAGAAGAAAAGGGCAGCCAAACAGCTACCTAAAATTCCCAATCAAGCCAATCAGCCAAGGGGAAGAGGAAAGACCAAAAGACACATAACAGCCAGCAAAAATTCTGCACAAAAAAATAGGGAGAGAAGCCATGGAAAACCTAACCAGCAAGCCAAGGAAGCCCAGCCATTAAGGGACTTGAGGAGCCAGCACAGGAAACGGGGCAGAGGTTCATGGAAAATTGCAGGGGAAGAAGAAACGAAGAGACAACCAGCCAATGCATTGAAACACTTGGAAGAAACCGAAGAGACACAAGAATAGGAAGAGACATGAATGGGGAAACCAAAGAGACAAAGGTAAAGGGGAATGAACCAAATAAAGATAATTTATGAGCTGAATTAAGTAGTGGGAAAGCATTTATGAGCTGCTTTTTAGTAGAGGAAATTAAAGCTCACAAAAAAAAAACACCCAACTTGTTTTGACACCCCCCCCTGCCTACATTATCCTCCCTTCAAATCGCAGAAGCATGAGGGAAGACCTTTCTGACATGACTAGATCACGCGATCACAGTCCCTTTCCTAGTTCGGCCTATGCACGTGAACTCCAGTAGCTTTGCAATCCTCCTCCTGCTCTTCACTCTTGCCAAACTTACCTGTCAGCACAAACCTTCTGTCCTCCACCCCAGTCACTTCACGACTTTCTTCCTTCTGCTCCTACCTGAACCGCACCCAAACCTCATAGGCAGCTCAATCTCTCTCTGCCCTCTAATGTTGTGTTAATATGTGTGTGTATATATATATATATATAAGGAAGATTCCTCCTCACGTGATCTCTTCTACAGCAGCTTTCTGCTCTCATTCACGATTTTCACGTGAATAGTCTTTCCAAACAGCTCATTTGTTCACTGTTTCACAGTTTTCCTATCTCCTATTTATAGCCCATCTTACTTTAGGTTCAAATATCCCCCTACCAAGCATCCACTCAAGACTATATTCAAAATAACCTCTCCAAAGCCCAAAACAGCCCACCACACACTCATCCCAAATTTTCCTCTTCAACCAAACAAACAACCCTCTTCAATCCATAACAACCCATCATTAGCCACTCACCCATAAGCCGAAATAGTAAGCTTTTTTCTTCTTGCTTATTCTTATTTTTTTTTTTTTAGTATTGCTTATCATTGTTAACTAATAAGGTTAGGGTCATTAGTTTGCCTATAAGTTAATGACAATAATAACTCATATTTTGATTATTAATTTTGAGTATATATATATATATACATGGGTATGATATACATATATGTGTATATATATGTATAGAAAAACATATGTGTATATGTATGTGTACAAAAAAGAAAGAGAACTAAAAAAAGAAAAAGTGAAGAAAAGACATATAGGAAAATAAAAAATGGAGAAAATGCAAAAAGAAAAGAGAAAGAAAGTGCTTTAAAAAGAAGAAGAGAAATTCAAAAATGGGGGAAGAATATAGATTTTTCTTGTATAAATTTTGCAATTTTTTTTACTATTATTGTCTTCACGTACGCGGGTATAATCTCTAAATTCAAAAACCCCGCACTCGACACTTGCAGCGAGTCGACAAACTACCATACGCACTCACGTAACACAGTGGGAGGGAATCCGGTGCGACGCTTGCGATTAAGTGGGTAGGCCTCGAAGCACTCACATAGCTCGACGAGGATGAAATGAAGTACCCTTAAGCACTCGCGTAGCATAGTGAGGAAAAGCAATTGCGTCATCTTTCAAACAAGTACCCCAAGACCCTTAAGTGCTCACGTAGCGTGCGGGGATTGAAGAAATACGGCCGCAGTGTCATCTAATACATACTTGAAGGGCTCACGTAGCGTAGAGGGGAAGGCTATGTCTCCTGAAATATCTCCTACATGAGGGAGAGGCCAGGAGGCTGCCAGATTTTTCAGTGAAACGGGGGCCTTGATTTGAACATCATGGAACTTGCACATTAAACGACGACGAACTGAACTCAAATAATTTGAACCTAAATATGAACAAATACAAAGAAGTTGAATTCGAACCACAGGGGACTTGAACAGTATTTGAACAATTAATGGGAGACTTGATTTGGATAGCAGGGAATTCATTTTGAACTCAAATGAACGAATACAAGGGACTTGAATTGAACATAAACTTGAAAATACACAAGGAACATGATAATGCTTAAAATGGAATTATAACTTGTAAGGAAACAAGCTTTAAATTAAATGCAAATGAACAGGCATGTGACATGTGAACCATGTGATTTACAAGCACCACTCACTCACAAGCAATGGTGAAATCATAAATAATATCATTTATTAACATGATGCCTTCAATAGGCTGTATAACTTGCATACAATTGATGACAATTGGTTCACAATATTTATCTCAAGCATTTGATTGAGTGACTTAGAATGATTGCAAAGACTATAAAAATATGCAATGAATGTGATAGCATCTTTGCAGTCAAATGCCAACATACGAACAAGCATATTGAACTTCATAAATAGTGAAAATTGAAAGGAATGGGTAGCTCGATTGCACATAAAAGTGTAGAGTCCTAAGCAAATATTCTACCTACAAGTGACAACGATTAACTTGTAATGATCATCTCAATTATGCTCATAAGCAAACAAATATAATCATAATGAATGGTGAAAGCATTTAATATGTTATACATAATCTACGACGAATGATAACACCTACAAATAGTAGGGGAAGATGTTGAACCAATTATAATCCATCAGCATGTGGCAACAGGTGATGATCAATGGTAAGCAGTGAATGTAGTAGCATCCCTACTGCTCACTCATGAATGATAATGAAAGCTTGGGTAATTGATTGATTTGTGATAATTGCAACGCACAAGAGAAAATTATGAACTGATGAAGAACTCGTGACACAACCTGTTTGCAATCAATAATATGAAATCTCTAGTAAAGGATGAAGATCTCTGAGGATACGAATGTCGGCATGCAACGTGCTACATATCAATAGGCATAACAAGTCTATAATACATACAAGAAAACACACCAATTTTCTGCAAAACGAAAGGAGTTAACGGATAGTGAATGCAATGACTCGTTAACTAAGGCACGTTCTGGGAGTCCAAGGCAACTGCAAGAGATAACGATGTAGTGATTCACCTACAGTCCTTTATGAAGAATGTATCATGGCTAGTAATGAAGGGAAGAAGGCTATTGCAAATATAATGCATTCATAATCGGTAATAATTAAATGACAAATAAGAGCGCCAATCCACTTGTGAGCAACGATAATGGATAGGCCATGAATCTAGTATTCTATCTATGATCAATGTCAATCAACTCGCATACACATGTGTAAAATCCGAAAATGTCGTTTTAGATCTCACATGTTTTTCGATGCGTCACGATGAGATTTAAGTGAATTTTTCAAAGTTGTCGGATTTTGACGAAAATAATTTCATGAAATTATACGCAAAATTCTAAAAAATTTGATATATAAAACTTATATTTATTTTTTCTTAATTTTGAATTTAAAATTAATATAAGTCTCATAATACTGATAATACCCTTAGAGATTATTAAAGCTTAGATAGTTTAAGTGAGGGAAAATAGGTCTTTTGGGCATCCCATTTTCCTCATGTTAAGAGAACCGAACCCTCCCCTCCCCATTTCATTCGCTCGGTTTGGCTATATTCATGAAGAAGGGAGAGGCGAACGAGAGAGAGGAGACGGGCACGGCTCCGGCGATGGATTACGGTTGCCTTTTGTGGTGGAACTTGTAGGGAAGACTAAAGGAAGGCTAAGGTGAGTTCTTATGAACAATTTCTAATATTTTCCTTAGGGTTTTCTCAAGAAAATATTTCTACGATTTAAGAAAAGATTTCTACGGTTTAAGAAAACTTTGAATCTCTTTAAGAAATTAAATGGTGGATTGTTAGGGAATGATTATGAGATAATTTTTATGCATGGAATGAAGTTTTTCACCAAGAATGTGGAGTTGGAAAAATTAGGGTTTTTCTCTAAAGTTGAAAATTTTGAAAGTGCTTTTGCAAGTGTGGTTCCTAAGGATCCTAAGAGGGTTTTTAATAAAAGAAATTGAGTTTTTCTCACAAAATGATATTTTCCTATTTTCTAATTATTTTAAATCCGAGAATAGAAATTATTTTAAATTAATTTAGGTTATGAAAAAAGGGTTATTTTGGTTAAAATATGTAATTATACAAAATTATGAATTTTTAGAATATATTTTGCTTTATGTGATCATTTGGAGAGAGGGAAAGGAAGAGAAAGAACTTAGAATAGTTTAGGAAGAGAAAGAGAACATTTAGAAGTTTTATAGTAGTTTCATAAATTTTGAGATGATTAGCTTTTGTCGTTGGATACTAAATTATTGATTATAGGTGAAAATCGTGGTTTCATCGAAGGAAGGAGGACTAGCAAAGAGAAATCAAATTCTTAATTTCTGGTAAGTATACATGGTTCTTTAATTACAGTAATATCTTTTGTTTCTCCCAAGTTATATGATTTGATAGATCAATCATGATTCTTTACTCTTATCAAATGGTTGATCATGCAAATTATATGTTACATTTTATGGCATTATATGATAAAGTTTATGTGTTATATGAAATGAAATGATATGAGGTGATATGATTGTTATATTGAGTGATTGTATGTGCATGCTGAATTGATGGAGCTCACCCGCTTATGGTACTAGTTGGGGATGATGTACTCGTGCACGTTAAAATAGTAAATGATATAAAAAAGGAAATGGTAAAGGAGAACCTTTATGGTACTAGACGGTGGCTCCTGTGACGATTATAATATATACGAAATGAGAAGTTACGAATATTGAAATGAATATGAAATATATATTTTTATGATATGATATGTTTAATGACATGTTTGTAAGAAATCAATTTATGTTATGTTCAAATGAAATGTGAATTCTAGCATATTATGTAGTTTGCCTTGATTATTGTAAATTAGAATCGTGTTTTACTTACTGAGCTTTAGCTTAACGTTAGTTGTTAATATTTTTTAGGTAAGCTTAAGTTAATCAAAATAAGTAGAAGGGGAGGAAATGTTTACCGTAGAAGATGAGCGCCTAAGGAAAGGTAATTTTATGAATATTAATGATTTTATGTTTATGTGTTTTCAAATTTGATGTTTTAGAGGCTATTTTAAATGTTAAGGTGATAGTTTTAGGAATTATATATTTTATTCTACTATCCGACCTCCATTCCCGTCTCGCATATGCGAGCTCACCGGACCGGATCATAATAAAAGTGGTATGAGAGCAAAGGGTTTAATATTGATCAATATGAAAGAGCCAATAGGATGATTCTCTAGGTTAGTTAAGGTATAGGGTATGTGTTATAGACTGCTAATTTTAGTCGTGCTAGAAAATACAATGACCATTGCAAGTGATGATTATTGGCAGAAGGAGAATATTGTAGTGATCTAAAACCAACATTGAACAACATACAAGCACCTATAATAGTCTCCATGAACATTGAAATACATGCAAGCTAATGCAGCAACTCACCAATCAACGAGTATAAGGGACCAATGTCAAATACAATAGTACCAAGCATCCAATATCAACATACAATGAACTGATGATAAAGATGTATCAGCTAATGTAGCAGCTCATCAAAACAGAAAAAAGGAAACATCCTAGCGGTGCCCACTTCATGTTGGAAAACTGTGATGCACATGGCACTAGTAGGTGGGCCTACACTATAGGCCTAAGGTGACCATAAGGATCTCTAGGGCTCGCAAAAGAGGGCATACCTTGGCCCACAAGGCTAAGGCTTCGTTAGTTCACTAACCTATAACCAGTAACTAAACATTCTAGAATAAATATTAAATTAAAAATGATTAACAAAGTGTGTGTGATGGGTAATCATTTTCGACATACAATAAAGGAGTTTTTACAAGTAGTAGAGATTATACCTGACCATGGCGTGCCCTCTCAAGAGCTCCCAAGTAAATGATCCCATTGATTCGCCTATGTAGGATACATTGTACTTCACAAACAATAAATCAAAAGCAAACATAGGTTGAGCGTAGAGACTATTCAAAAATAAATGCGGGTAAATAAAAATATAACTAACAGGAAATTCAAGATTAGCATTTATGAAATATATGTATGTTATTACTAGAATACAAAACCACGTGAGAGTTTTCCAACATTAGAATATAAGGGGAGACTACACAATGATCATGTGAAAATCTAACAACATCAAACATAGGAATTCACTATTGCAGGACTTATGAGAAAATTATACATAAAATATGTGAAGGCTCATTAACATTGGTAAGGAAAATTGATGAAGAAACATATTATACATTAAACATATGAAAAATCATTAACACGAAGTATAAAGGGGAGTAATACATGAAATGTACAAGAGTCATTTAACATGAATAAGATATCTTTGAATTATTTCCATACATGCTTGTAATCAAAACATGAAATCATTTAGTATGGCAATTCGCTATATATATATATATATATATATATATATATATATATATATGAAAAAAATTATACATGGAATATGTGAGGATTTACTAACAAGTGTATTAATCTTTCTACAATACAATCTCAAGTATATACATAAAATTGATCAATCAGTTTACAAATTCATTGTTGAATCTATAAAACTCCAACAAATGCAAAAAAAAGAAAATTATGTAAGCATCTCATTGTTAGTCATCCTCTTTCAAAATCAGACATGCCTTTAACACACCTTCCACTCACATTCGACATTTAAGCCAAACGAATAAAAGAGAAAAGAGGTTTTGATGCTATTTAATTTTCCCACGTTTCAAAAAAGCACTCAAAATATTCGACAAAACTACATACATCAATCTCCCTATACATTTAAAATAACGAAGAAGAAGCAAGCCCTGAAACAAAAACCCCAAACAAGTTCTTCCACTTCAAACTCAAACATGCTTCCACTCTCCAATTTTAAACTCACCTTTAGAACCAAGTGCGAATAAGCAAACAAAAATCATCCATGAAAAGAGATCTGAAAGAGCCTTCTAGCATCAAGCTTCTCAAGCATAAAATCATTCATAAAGTCCTCAATCCCCAAAGCAACTTATAAAACCTTCCAAACAAAGCAACACATAAGACTTTCCTATAAGAAATCCACTATGACTTTTTACAACGTGAAACAAATATTTTCAATGTGGGATAGATCCATGAAATTTCTAACAAGAATGTTTCATGAAGGTTTCTGTCATAAAACATTCGCAAAAACATATAATAGATTTTTTGAGACAAAACGATTCACGAAGCTTTTCCAACACAAAACCATTCAAGAAACTTTTCAACGTAAAATAGCTCATAGATCTTTCCCATCATAAAGCAAACCATGAATGATACCAATTTGATAGGAAATACATGTATTCACAAGTAATCCTAGCCCAAATGCGTAATCAACAGCAATATTATTGCTGTCCACAGCAAGAAACAGCCACAAAACAGACGAAAACAGAAGAAATTCACTAGAAATCTGAGAGAAGACAAAGTAAAGTTCTTGTATTCCAATAGTAGGTGCAAGACAACAAACAAAGATCCAATTTCCTTCAATTCGAGAGGAAGGAATAACTCTCCTAATCTCTGGCGATGCCAAGATCCCAACACAAGCAAAACCCTTGATCTTAAATCTCATTCAAATTCAAGATAACCCCTCATCCCCCCCCCCCCCCCCCCAATCCTCCTAATTAACAATAAAAGAGTTTTACAAAATACCTAAAAAGCCCTTCTATTTCAAAATTTCCATCCAAACAATGTGTTAAACCCATGCTTGGGGCCATCAGGCTTCCGCCCCCTCCACTGGTTCCGTTGGGTTCCGCCAGGTTCCGCCCGCTTCTGGGCCGCCAGGTGTAGAATCGAACTGGTCTAGGTTGGACCGGTCCAGCTGGCCCCTCCTGGGCCGGCGTAAACCTAACATTACTCCCCTCCCAAAGATTCACCTTGTCCTCAAGGTGAAAAGAAGGGAATTGATCTTTCATACTTTCAAAGAGCTCCCACGTTGCATCGAACTCAGGGAGACCTTTCCATTTGATCAGCACCTCCGTCTTGCCCTTTTTATCTGATCTCACACCTGCAAGCTCTAGTGGTTCAAACGCTACTTCCAAGTCTTCATTCAGGGTCTCTGGAAAATCAGTACTGGCAGTATGATCCCCTATAACTCTCCTCAATTGAGACACATGGAAGATTGGGTGTATGATAGGTGATTGGGGTAGCTTCAGTCGGAACGCCACTACTCCAATCTTGTCCAAAACTTTGTAGGGGCTGAAGTACCTTAGTGCCAATTTCTCATTCCTCCTCGCCTCTATCCTCTGCCTGTAGGGTCATAATTTCAGGAATACCTTCTCCCCAACTTCTAATTGCATGCCCCTCCTGTGTGAGTCTGCCTGCTTCTTCATAATTTGTTGTGCCCTCAGCAAATATTTCTTTAATTCCTCCAACACCCTATCCCTTTCTTCTAGGTACTGCTCAACTGAAGAGACTGGTATACTCCCTTTTCCGTAGTGCATTAGGTGTGGGGGTCCCTTCCATATAACACTCTAAATGGAGTCATCTGAGATACAAAATGATACGATGTATTGTACCAATACTCAGCCCATGGCAGTCACCTTGCCCACACCAGCAGTGTTTCAGAAGCAAAACACCTCAAATAGGTCTCCAAACTTTGGTTTACCATTTCTGTTTGCTCGTCTGTCTGTGGGTGGTAGGCGGTGCTTCTTTTGAGAACAGTGCCCTGCATCCTAAACAGCTCCTTCCAAAACAAACTGAGGAACACTTTGTCTCGATCAAATACAATCGATTCAAGTATCCCATGCAGTCTCACAACCTCCCTGATAAATGCTACTGCTACAGATACATCGGTGTAAGGATGTCATAATAGGATGAAGTGTGCATATTTGCTAAGTCTGTCAACCACCACCAAAATTACCATGAATCCTTCTGATCTTGGTAAGCCGTCGATGAAATCCATGGGCACTTTCCTCCTAAACTCTGTTTGGAAGAGTAAATGGTTGTAGTAGTCCTCCTGGAGCCATGGCCATATACTTATTTATCTGGCACACTTCACACCTCGCCACTATCTCCTCAATATCTTTATGCATCCCTTTCCAGTAGAGCTCAGATGCTAGCCTCTTATATGTCTTCTGAACTCCTGAATGGCCTCCAAATGCACTGCCATGAAATTCTTGCAACAAATGGGAATACATATGGAAGTTCGTGGCATCACAAACCTCCCCTGATATAATAGTCTCTCCCCCTCAATTCAGTAACCAGGATGACCACTCTTGTCTTTCTCCAGATCCTCCATGATCTTCCTTAACTCTTCATTCAGCATACTTACTTTCTTGATAGCCCCCCAATCTACCATCAATGGAACTGACACAGCTAATTCCTGAAGCTCCAAAACACATCTGGATAAGGCGTCAACTGCTTTACTTTCCAAACCAGACTTGTATTGCATCTCAAAATCATAGCCTAGTAATTTGGATAACCACCTCTGATGCTCCTCAGTCACCATCCTTTGCTCTAACAAATATTTCAAACTTCTCTGATCAGTCATTACAATGAAATGCCTTCCCAAATATAAGGCTGCCATTTCTGAATAGCCAAGATAATGGTCATTAGCTCCCTCTCATATACTGACTTCAATCTAGCTATGGCTGACAGCACTTGACTGAAGTATGCTATTGGCCTGTGATTCTGCATCAATACTGCCCCCAGCCCATATCCTAACGCATCAGTCTCTACTACAAAGACCTGGCTGAAATTCAAAAGCGCTAACACTAGAACTATAGTCATGACTTCCTTCAGCTTATGGAAAGCCTGGGTTGCTGCCTCTCCCCATAAAAAGTTATCTTTCTTTAGTTACTCAGTCAACGGCCACGCAATAGTACTGTATCCCTTCACAAACAGTTTGTAGTACCCAATCAACCCTAGGAACCCCCTCAACTCTCTTATGTTCCTAGGAATCGGCCACTTCTGCATTGCCTCAATTTTATTTAGATCTGCCGCCACTCCCTCTTGGGACACAACGTGTACTAAGTACTCTACACTAGCCTAGGCAAAGCTGCATTTCTTCAAGTTTACTTTGAACTGGTGCTCTTGTAGTACTTCCAAAACCACCCTCAAGTGATCCAAATGCTTCTCCACCATCTTGCTGTATACTAGAATGTCATCAAAAAATACTAGGACAAACTTCCTGAGGTACTGCTTGAACACTCTGTTCATTAAAGACTGAAAAGTAGCAGGAGCATTAATCAAGCCAAAGGGCATTACCAAAAATTCATAATGCCCTTTATGTGTTCTAAACGTGGTCTTTGGCACATCTGCCTTCTTCATACGGATCTGGTGGTTCCCCGATTTTAAATCCAGCTTAAAAAACATCACTACCCCATAAAGCTTATCCAAGAGCTCATCAATAACTGGAATTGGAAACTTATCTGGCACTGTCCCCTTGTTCAAAGCTCTGTAGTCCACACAGAAACATCAGCTCCCATCTTTTGTTTTAACCAGGAGGACTGGACTGGAGAAAGGACTCACACTTGGCCTGATGATTCCCACTTCCAACATCTCCCGGATCAACTTTTCAATCTCATCCTTCTAAATTTAAGGGTAGCAATAGGGACGAATGCTGATAGGTGTCTCCCCCTCCTTTAAGGTGATGGCGTGCTCCAACTCTCTATGTGGTGGCAAGCCCTGGGGAGGTTGAAATGCCTCACTGAATTGATGTATGAGTGACTGCACCAAAGAGGGAATGTTCTCCTCCTCCAGTCTGACCCCCTCCAGGCGATACATCTCCACCAAGTATCCTCCTCCCACTTCTTCTATGGTTCTCATCGTAGACTTGAGTGATACTCCAGTCTTAGCTAGCCTTGCATCTCCCTGAATTACCCTCTTCTTCCTCGCAACCACTAGCTCCATCTTCAATGTTCCCCAATTTACCTTGGTATCTCCCAAGGACTACAGTCATTTCATCCCAAATATAATGTTTGTGCTTCCCAACTCCAAGGGAAGGAAGTCCTCCCTCACCTGGATCCCCTGAATCATCAGCACTACTCCCTTACATACACCTCTGCCCATTTCCACTCTCCCCGTCCCCATCATCACCCCATATCCTCCCATGTCCACTAATTCCATTCCAAGCATATCAACTATCTAGGTGGAAATGAAATTGTGGGTTGCCCCACTATCTATAAGCACCACTACCTCCTTGTCAGCTATATTTCCCTTCACTTTCATAGTGTGATTTGAAGTAAATCCCACTACTGAATTCAATGAGACTTCTGCCACATCCAAATGCATCTTCTCTTGTTCCTCCATATCTATCCCGCTTCCACCTCCCTCTTCAGCATCCTCGTCATCACAGATGGTGAGAATCTTAAGATTTCAGTCCTTACTCCTATGCCCTGGCATGTATTTGTCATCACACCTGAAACACAACCCCTTGCTCCTCTTCTCCTTTACCTCCTTCTCAGTTAGCCTTTTAAAATTTTCACTGTTTCCTCCTCCTATCATCTTCTCCTTGTGTACTTCCTTCAGGCTTCCGGGGCCTTCCCCTTTTGCTGGTTAGACCGTGGTAGTCATCATGTACTTTCACCCTGAATAGTTTCTCCGAGCCCCTCTTTCAGACTTCTTCTGGTCTTCCCCCAACTGGGCCAACTCCATGGCCTTGCCTAGATTCCTTGGCTCCAACACTCTGACTATTGTTCTTATCTCTGGATTCAGCCCCTTCATGAAATTTTCTTCCAGGGCTGACTCCAAAATATGATCCAGTCTGCTATACAAGTACTCAAACTTGTCCCGGTAGTCTGCCACGGTCCCCTTCTGAGTCAGAGCAAAGAATTGCTCATAGAAGTCTCCTCCCCCATCGGCTTGAAAATGCTCCAATAAGCAATCCTTGAATTCTCTCCAGCTCTGAATGGGCTCCCTCCTATCATACCACTGATACAAGGCCAAGGCTTTTCCTTCCAAACACAATCCCGTCACTGTCAGCTTTTCTTCCTCTGTCAACCCATTGACAGCGAAGTAACGCTCCAACTTGTAGATCCAACCATGGCCGTCTTCCCCCTCAAAGACGGGCATCTTCAGCTTCCTCACCTAGGGGCTCCACTATTTCCCCTGAATCCTCCATAGCCTCCCATTCCTCGAAGATGAGGTGCTCCCCAACTATCACGATCTTCCCTCCGGCTATTATACTCGAACCCCTCTTCATACTCTCCTCTTTTTCCTTCAAAATCAGCCCCTCGACATTAAATTATTTCCACTACAGGAAAAAATGCCGATTACCAGAGGTTCTAATCGGCAGTTTATTGACCATCAGTTTTAACGGCTACTTAGCCGGCGATTTCGCCGCCGGCTTTTACCGGCGGCCTAACCGGTGGGTTTGTTATGTAAAGTCATCGGTATGAGCGACGGTCTAAAAACTGATGGCCAAACCGCCGAACGTCAATATACACCGGCGGTTTAATGGCGGTTGCGCCGCCGCTGATAAGTTATAATGGTACTGGCGGTCCGGACCACCGGAATACTGCCGGTAAATGCCCTAAAACGAACAGACCCGCAACTCGCATTTCATTTCTATTCTTTCCTTCTCTCTCTCGTTTCGGTCGCTCTCCCGTCGCCTCCGTCCGCATCACTGGATCACGCTCCGTTTGTCACCACCGATGAAGTATCTCCGACCACCGACCCCACACCGGCCGCCTCTCGCTCGGTCAACCTTTGCTGTCACTTGTCACCGTCGATCTCACTCCGAATCTCACGCCGCCGGCTGCCCTAGGTTTCGTGTGAGTTGAACAAAAATCAGTAATTTAAGGTATTCTTTAATGTTTTTCTTTGATTATTTGTTCCCACTAGACATTTGCAAGAGTTTTTAATATTTTGGATGATTTATGTAGTAATTTAGACATATGCAAGAGGTAATGTTATAATCATTTGGGTAGATCTAAATTTTCTATTTATTAAGTATTAATTTAGTAACGATAGATCTAATTTGTTGATTGTGACTTTGGGTTAGAGCAAGATAGGAAGAGAGAGATTGAGAGAGAGAAAAGAGAGGGAGAGGGAGAGATAAAAGAGAGGGAGAGATAAAAGAGAGAGAGGGAGAGAGAGAGAACAAGAGTGATAGATGGATAGAGAGATATATGAGAGAGCAAGAGAGAGGGAGAGAGAGAGAGAGAGAAAAGAGAGGGAGAGTGAGAGAGAGAGAGAGAGAGAGAGAGAGAGAGAGAGAGAGGGAGAGAGAGAGAGAGAAAAGAGAGGGAGGGAGAGATAGAACAAGAGCTAGCATTGAGATGAGAGAGAGGGAGTGAGAGAGAATAAGAGAGATAGATAGATAGCAAGTGTTAGAAAGAGCGAGAGAGAGGGAGAGTGAGAGAGAGAGAGACAGAGAGAGAGAGAGAGAGAGAGAGAGAGAGAGAGAGAGAGAGAGAGAGAGAGAGAGAGAGAGAGAGAGAGAGAGAGAGAGAGAGAGAGAGAGAGAGAGAGAGAGAGAGAAAAGAGAGGGAGAGGGAGAGAGAAAAGAGAGGGAGAGTGAAAAGAGAGTGAGAGGGAGAGAGAGAGAGAGAGAGAGAGAGAGAGAGAGAGAGAGAGAGAGAGAGAGAGAGAGAGAGAGAGAGAGAGAGAGAGAGAGAGAGAGATAGTTAGAGAGAAAGAGAGAGGGGTAGAGAGAGAGCGAGAGTGAAAGAGAATATATGTGAAAAGTTTGGAGTAACTCCTATGGTACATAAGATTAGATAGAGTTGCCTTATTTGATTTGGTCACATAATTGTTAGATTTGATACATGTTAAGAAAGTTGTAGGCATCAAAATGAACTTTTATTCTTTAGATGCATGTAAACGAGTTTAATTTCATGTAGTTGATAGTTGATGTAGATGATTAGTTTGTGTTGATTTGATACATGCCATGTGATGGGATAAAGAATTGTTATTGTTGTTGTTGTTGATAGTTGATATAGATGGTTAGTTTGGTCCGCTTGTAGCTCGATGTGATCACACATAAGATAGATGCGTGAATAAGATAGTTTGGTCCGCTTGTAGCCCTATGGGATCACACAGGCTATTATATAGCAACTTTCTTGGGTTAATACCTTTTGCTCTGGAGATCAATTTCATTGAAAATTAAACTATGAGTAAATCCACTCATCCACCTAAATTATAACACGTTTGCACATGCATGTATTCTAATAAATGTTTTGATAACTATGTAGGGTGACATTTGCTTCAACATCTAAATGACTATCCAAGAAGAGAGATATTGGATGTATAACAGATTGTTGCCGGGTCGAAAAGGATTGACAGTTGAATTTATATAGGGAGTTGAAACTTTCATTCAAGTTGCATCTCAACTGCCTTCCTTTTAATATGATAAAATTTTTAGATGTCCATGTTCGAAGCATAAAAATCTAGCATTCCTGAAGCCCAATGATGTGAAGCTTGATTTATATCGTAGGGGATTTCTTCCAAACTACTGGATTTAGACATCATATGGCGAGTACGAGCCACACAGAGATGCTCATGTCGGTTCATCTACAGCTTATGAAACATTTGATGAATATCAAATGAGTAGACCCTATGAAGACCTTATTTTTGATGTAGCAGGTCATAATTTAAGGTCTAATGTGGAAGAGCCACCAAATGCAGAAAAACAAAAATTCTTTGAGTTATTACATTCAGCTCAAAAGCCAATTTGGGATGGTTGCAGTACACATTCAGAATTATCCATTGCAGTGAGGATGCTAAGTATTAAAATTGAGTATAATATTCCCCGTGAGTGTTTTAATGACGTTATTGGTCTTATGAAGGAAACTAATCCAGCTGGCAATTTAATTCCCTCAGACTTGTACCGAACAAAGAAATTAGTATCCATGCTGGGTCTCACTGCTACAAAAATTGATTGTTGTATCAATGGATGTATGTTATACTATAAGAATGATGCAGCAGAAGTTATTTTTCGCACCTGCAATGCTCCTCAGTTTAATCCAAACTCGAGAAAACAACGTCGTCCAAAGAAAGATGTGTCATATTCCCGTTTGTTTTATTTACCAATCATTCCAAAACTTCAGCGACTCTATGCATCAATGAGTTTAGCAGGCCATATGAGATGGTATAAGGAGAAAATAACAAAAAGTGATGTTCTTTCTCATCCATCAGATGCTGAAGCGTGGAAATATTTTGATCGAGTGCATACTTCATTTATTGCTAAACCCCGCAACATAAGATTAAGATTGTGTACTGATGGTTTTACTCCCTATAGTCAAACAGCTACACCGTACTCTTGTTGACCAGTTATATTAACACCATACAACCTTCCACCAAAGATGTGTATGACTACTCCGTTCATGTTTTTAACTCTGATTATACATGGACCACATAATCCGAAAGCAAAAATTAATATCTTTTTGCAACAATTAATTGATGACCTCAAATTATTATGGGAAGAAGGAGTGTTCACATATGATATATCAACAAAATAAAATTTTTTCCTTCGAGTTGTTTTGCTGTGGACCATCGGTGACTTTCCAGCTTATGGTATGTTGTCTGGTTGGAGCACAGTAGGGAAATTAGCATGTCCTTACTGCATGGAGAATAGTAAAGGTTTCACATTAAAACATGGAGGGAAAAATACTTGGTTTGATTGTCATCGTATATTTCTACATGCTAATCACCAGTTTCGAAGAAATAAGGAAGCATTTGTTAAAAACAGAATTGAGCGGTCACCTCCTCCACCCAAATTAAGTGGTGATGATGTACTTCAGAGAATATCCAACATTCCAACAATTATTGATTTTTCAATGCTATCAGAGTCTAAATTTTTGGGTTATGGTGTTGAACATAATTGGATAAAAAAAATATTTTTTGGACATTACCTTATTGGAGAACTAATTTGATAAGGCATAATTTGGATGTTATGCACATTGAGAAGAACTTCCTGGATAATATTTTTAATACAATTATGGATGTTAAAGGTAAGAGTAAAGATAATGTCAAAGCAAGGATAGACATTAAAGAGTATTGTCGGTGAAAAAATTTGGAGTTAGTAACAATAATTGACGGTAAAGCAATGAAGCCCAAAGCTCCGTACTCTTTCAAGTTAGCAAAAAAGATTGATATGTCAGTGGTTTAAAGGTTTAAAGATGCCTGATGGCTATGGATCAAATATAAGCCGATGTGTTGACTTAAAATCTGCAAGGTTATTTGGACTCAAAAGTTATGATTGTCACATAATTATGGAGGTTCTTCTTCCGATCATAGTCTGTATGTTACCCGATTACATATCAAATCTTTTGACTGAGCTTAGCATTTTTTTCAAATATTTATGTTCATCTAAACTAAGTGAAGATGCTTTACGGAGGTACGAGGATAACATACCAATCATCCTCTACAAGTTACAGAAGATATTTCCCCTGAGTTTTTTTGATTCTATGGAACATCTTCCAGTCCATTTACCTTACGAAGCTAGAGTTGGTGAACCTGTACAATATCGTTGGATGTATCCTTTCGAAAGGTAAATGTCTTCAAATTTTTATTAAGTCTTCAATAATTTTGAATCAGTTGAGATAACATATTTTTATTAACTTCACAATGATTGTAATTATTTAATAGATATTTGAACAAGTTGAAGAAATATGTTAAGAATAAAGCATGACCAGAAGAATCAATATGTGAAGCATATTTGTCTCAAGAAACAACTCACTTTTGCTCCTACTATTTCGAGCCCCATGTAAGGAGTACAAGAACAAAAATTGGTCGTAATATGGACTTCATGTAGAAGAACAATCACATGCTGCACTATCAGTATTTAGAAGGCAAGAAAAGCCCAATGGCAATTTTGTTGAAAGATATCTCAACGATTTAGAAATAAATACATCGAATTTATATGTACTACTGAACTGTGAAGAAGTTGAGCCAATCTTAGAGTAAGTTATTGCATAATGTTAATAATTAGTAATATTTATTTAAAATACTAAAGTATTATTTGTCACCAGATATTTCGTAAGCAATTTTTCATTGATAGACTTGAGGGATATTGAGCAAGCTGTTGCAAATGAATTTCCAACTTGGTTCAGATCATATGTGAGCATATTTTTTTTACAAATTTAAATCTTATTTATTATAAAAAATACTAATATTTGAAAATTTTTCTAGGTACAAAACCTTGATAACAAATGTTTCGATAAAGATTTGCAAGCATTAGCATGGGGTCCAATGCGAAAAGTAAAAACTTGGCCAATATATATAGTGAATGGGTTCAGATTTCATACGAAATCGTGGAGTGAAGGAAGAAAAACTAAAAATTGTGGAGTATGTGTTAGAGGGAACACTTATGAAGAAAATGAGTGTGATTATTATGGTATTCTGAATGAGATCCTTGACTTGGAATACCCAGGCGAAGATGAGAACTTTGTATGCTTGTTTAACTGTCAATGGTATGATCCAGTACAGAATAGAGGCACAAGGGTTCATCCCGCGTATGGTTTAGTAGATGTAAAACATAGTAGAAGATACATGAAGTTTGATCCATTTGTGTTAGCAAGTCAAGCTATTCAAGTTTATTTCAGCAAATATCTCAGTGGTCGTAGAGACAAACAAGATTGGATGGCTGTCATAAAAATAAAAGCAAGGGGAATAATTGATCAACAATACATTGTAGCAACCACACATCAAGATGATGAAATGTCAAGTTGTAGGCCAGTTGAAATTTAGGAGATGACAACTACAACCTCTAATATTGAAATGGAGTTAGAAGATGTGAATAGTTCAACTAGTTCAGGCGAAGATGAGAACGTGGATGAAAGTGAAGATACCCTTGAGAGCAATGAAAATAGTTTTGGTGATTTTGATTAGTTTTTGTAATTTAGAATTGTAGAATTTTAATGTTTTGTAATATTTTAAATAGTACTTTTTGAATTCTAAGAAATGAAATTGTTATTTTCTAACTTGTATTTATTAACTGCTTTTTTTTAATTCATTAACTGCTTTATTAACTGCTTCTTGTAATTCATTACCTACTTTATTAATTGTTTACAATGCCTTAGTAATTATTTTTTTTAATATTGCAGATGACTTCAGGCGATGATCCTCCTCGTAAATTATTTGCCTCAAAGTTTCGTCGGAAGAAGATTACTGCTAGCAGACCCACACAGCCTGAGGTAGGTGAGGGGCTTTCAATTCCACCAAATCTACCTACACCACCACCGCCACAACCTGCCAGGAGCCAGCAGCATTCCCCAGAGCAGGGTCAGGGTCAGGGTCAGTCAGATCCACCTACTATTATACCTCCATACTTCCCTAGCCACTTCCCTCCTCCTTCAATGAGTCCTCACTACCCCTCTCTAGATCAGACACATGCCTCTCCATTCTATCCATATTACCCTCCACCATCATCACAGGTAACAGGTCCATCCACTGGTCCACATTCTCCTTACCCCTACCCATATTACTACCCCTATCCGGTGCAACATGAACAGGGTGGACCATCAAGACCACCAGAGGTTGGCGCTAGCGATCATGCAGCTGCAACAGATAAGCGTCAATACATTGAGCCTGAGGGCGATAAGTAAGTTCAATTTAAGTTATTAAGTTGTTTTTATTTTGATATATAACATGTTATTGACAAAAAAAGGTTACCTGCAGCTTCAATCCTTCAAGGCCACCTATACATATGATCCGGGATATAATAAAGAATAAATATGATGCTCCTTACTTATCCAGGAAGAAGATCCCGAAGCTAGTTAGAGATATATAGTTTGGAGAATTTCAGGTATACATTTTTTAGTATGATTTCAAATATGTGATTTAATTTGTACTAATCTTTTTGTTATTGCCTAAATATTTACAGAAAGAATTTAGGTGGTTGCCTGAGCACAGCACGAGGATCAGAACAAACTTTGAGAGGAGAGGAGCGACCCATCTCAGGGACAAGTTCACGGACATTAGAAAGTTTGGGCATCATCCTAATTGGATTGGAGAGGGCGTTTGGGCTGATTTGAGTAGTGCTTGGGAGACCCCTGAGTTTGTGAAAATGAGAGAGCATAATAAACAGAACAGAGCCTCTGACTGTGGAGGTTTAGGAAGCTTTCTTCATACTGGTGGATCGATACCTCATACAAAACATAGGCGGCGGCTGGTAAGAGTTTTAATTTAGTTGATTAAGTATATTTATGTTATTATAACTATTTCTTAAATTTTCAGAAAGAGTTCCTTTGTCGAGATCCAACACCACTGGAGTTGCATACAAGAACTCATCAACATCAAGCTGATCATTAGTGGGTTGATGAAAAGGCTAAAAAGGCTCATGTGAGTATTTTTTTTTGGATATTTGGAATATAATTTATTTTAATAAAACTAATTGTAATTGTTGAGTCCAGTAATTAGGTTGTTAAGCCTAAGTAAATGTCCCACGGCTACTAAGAGGGGGGTGAATTGGTAGTTTTAAAAATTTTAAACCCTCTTAATGATAAAGTTGAACCAAAATAAAATTTTCTTTTAAAGTTTGTAGAAAATTGTTTTTCAACCACAGAGTTGTTAGAACTGAAATTTAAAGTGCGGAAACGTAAAAATAATAAAGTAAATGACACCAGATTTATAGTGGTTCGGTCTATAACCAGACCTACATCCACTCCTCAGAGGCACCCTCTGAGTATTGCACTAAAACCAATAGTGACTCTCCTTTAGCACCCACAGCAAGGCGGAGAAGCCTTTACAACACACTCTTTTCACCACTACCTGGTACGGCAGAGAACCGTCGTCCTTTTACATAATCTACAGTGCTGGCAGAGAACCGTCGTCCTTTTACACTCTCCTAGTGTGGGCAGAGAATCCTACGGCTGTTCACACTCTCCAAGTGTAGGCATAGAACCTTTCCGCTGTTCACACTCTCCAAGTGTAGGCAGAGAACCCTTCGGCTGTTCACACTCTCCAAGTGTCGGCAGAGAACCAGATCTCCTTGACTGATCTTCTCACAAGAATCTAGAAGGAAGAAGGAAAAGAGTGAAGAAATCCAATTTCACAAGTAGAGACTCTTACCTTAGTAATCCAAGTGAAGCCTTCTCGCTCCAGTGGTAGGAATCCTCCTTTGAATGCTCTCTTCCACTCTCTCCTTGGCTATTCTCTCAAGAGGCACGAAGATCAAATGACAAAAAGATTGGGTGGCAGTCTAATTTGGACTATTTATATAAAAGACATGAAAAACCGCCCAAAAATTGCAAGTTTCCAATTCTGTACGCAGTGGATCGTCCTGTACGATCCTGGATCGTCCTGGACGATTTTACTTAAACGATCTGAAACGACCCAATTTGTATATGTGTACAAAATGACTTCGTACAGATGATCGTCCTGTACGAACTAGGTTCGTCCAGTACGAACGGTTATTACAAGGTCGGTTCTAGAAACTGCTAAAAACTGTTCTAAGTCGGTTAATCGTTTGGACGAAAATATGTTCGTCTGGACGAAAATTTTCCAGAGACCCGATCGTCCTGGACGATTATTTATTTCGTCTGGACGAAAATATTTCAGAGGACCAATCGCCACGGACGATAATTTGTTTTCGTCTGGACAAAAATTTTCCAGAGACCTGATCGTCCGGTACG
Organism: Dendrobium huoshanense; assembly: GCA_016618105.1. Classification (NCBI taxonomy): domain Eukaryota; kingdom Viridiplantae; phylum Streptophyta; class Magnoliopsida; order Asparagales; family Orchidaceae; genus Dendrobium; species Dendrobium huoshanense. Next base: position 47,302,384 of record CM028348.1, read on the forward strand.
ATATTTAATTTCGTCTGTACGAAAATTTTCCAGAGCACTGGTCGCGTCGTACGATGATAAAATTCATCTGGACGAAAATTTTACAGAGAACCTATCGTCCCGTCCGGGACGATAGTTAATTTCGTCTGTACGAAAATTTTTCAGAGCACTGGTCGCCTCGTACGATAATAAAATTCGTCTGGACAAAAATTTTATAGAGAACCCATCGTCCGGGACGATAATAAATTTCGTCCTGGACGAATAGGACTTAGAAAAAAATTTTCGAGCAAGTTCCTATTCGTTCCATGTGCTCTATAGGAGATAACTAACGGATCGTCCAGTACGATAAATATCGTCCCGTACGATCACTATAAAATTGTATGATCTCCTTATGTGTGTGTGTGTAAGTTTTTTATTCACTCAATTACAATCACTCCCTTTCAAAATTAAATCAAGGAAAATGCAAACTTTAAATAAACAAAATATCTCATGTTGAATTTGATTTGAAGTTATCGTAGTCTGGAGTCTGATTTTCCTGAAATGTTAGTACACACAAGAGCAAATACAAATCTTCTAAAATTGTTAGGAGATAACTATACATTTGAACAATAATGTTTGGAATCATCAAAACTACATAAGTTGCACAAATATAAATCATTCAAATAGCAACTATTCAAACAATCTCCCCCTTTTTGATGATGGCAAAACAATTATTATTTGTATGGTTTCAAGTTAAACAAATCTCCTATCTCCTAAACTCCCCCTGAATTGATGAGTACATTAAAATAAGGAGGCATAAAAAATATTTTTGTTTTTCAAAGTTTTTAACACAAACAATTATAAAGTCAAAAACTTGCAAACAGAATAATCAAAACAGAAAATATAATAATTTCTCCCCCTTTTTGACAACAACAAAAAGTGAAGAAGAAATAGACAAGAAATGTAAGTAATTATATGAAATTCATTTTTAAAATTTAATCTAAATTGTGATTGATATAGGGTATGCAATTTTAAACTAAAGATATTAGGTCAATCATAGAAATTCATAAAATTTAAGAAGTGATATAACATTGTAAGTAAGAAGAATTTATCAAAGACATGATTCAATTTAGACATTCGACTATAGAAAATCATTACAAGAGAGATGTATAAAAAATTCTATATTTCAAAGTTCAATAGAATATAAATGAACATAAGATCAATTTGAATTAAGAGATTGAACGAATTTGGAAAGAAGAGAATTACCTCATGTGGCGCTTTGCGTATCTTTTTCAAAATTTTGGGGCACATTTTTGTGCATTTCTTCTTGGTTGGGCTTATTTTGTGCCTCTTTTACACTTTGCAAATCTTTGCGAATTCCTTTTGATTTTTGTACATTTGTACAATGTTCAAGAGTAATTGAGACCAATTCTTTCCAAAATCTATAATCTAAAATTTCAAATATTTCTAAGTGCATAAATATCACTTGAGCATAGAAATACAAAATAAGAAAACATCTAAATTGCAATAGTAATATTAACTTTTATGTAGTCTAAATGAATAGACATGAATTTAAAAGTTCTAATTACAACAAGTTATAAACAACTTATAAATTTAGAAAGACTAGATTTTCTAATATAGATAATCTCAAATTACAATCTAATTTAAGCACTATAAAGATTAAATAATACTAATGAAATTCATAAACATTAACCACATTTCAAAACAAATAAAAAAAAACTTTCATTGATATTAAAGAAACGGATTACATAAAAAAAATACATTGAACTTAAAAAAAAATCAACATAAACACAAACACTTAACAATTAAACAGAAACGATAAAAACATAAAAAACAAATACAACAGACACACATAAAAACATTTCTACTGTTCTGGAGGAGGAGGAGGAATGCCGCCAAAAAGGTTGAAGTAGGAGGCCATCAACATTACATTGGTATTAATTTCATGAACTTCATCTTTAATATTACCAATATCTTGTTGTTGCTGCGTAAGTTGAGCATCAAATTGATCAAACCTTTGATCAATGTGAGTCTCTAATCTATCAAATCTCTCAATCAGATTCTGGTAATCTGATTGAGAAGCAGAAGCTTGCACTCCTTCTTCTTCTTCCTCTTCTGAAGCACTGGCATGTGCTTTTTCTTTTTCTTTTTCCTCCTTAAAGAGCAATCTGAATGATGCATCATTATAGTAAACTGGCTCTTCGTATTCTTCATCAGGATGCACTATGTTGTATTTCTTTTCCAAAATATAAGTGATTAAGTGTCCTAATGAAATGTTTTTCTTCCTCTTCTGATCTGCATGTCCTATTTCTGAAAGCCCATAGATATGGTCTATGATAAGTTGGGCTTCGTCAATAGGATGTCCTTCCATAATTAAAAAAGCCAGACAAGAAAGAAGAGGAGTAATGTTAATCCTATCACCAGCTTTAGGAATGATTGAGGATCGAATGATATGCTGGATGATTCGGGCATCTTGGGTCATACCGGAGACTCTAGCAACATGATAGGTTATGCCTATTTCTCTAATCACCCTATTGATTTGAAACCATTTGAAGGAGGTTTCTTACATTAGGGTGTGGGCTCTATATCCCTCAGTTCTTAACTTTAAAAATACACCAAGGTCATGCTTGGTGATCTCCACTTTTTGCTTAAAAACATAAGAACTAATGGTGGAGTGGTCAGAATTGAAACTTATGTTAGCTAGAAAGTAATTGTAGGTTTGCTTATTGTAGAAGTGGACGAGAGAAAGAATGAAATGAAATTGGGTTGAGGCGAAGAGGTGCAATACCCGAAATTTCAACTCAGTTTGAATAAGAATGCGAGAGGGAGTGATTTTTGCGGATGCAAAACGAGGAAAAGATTCCTCATTCGCCTTAGAAAGAAAGTTGTCTGGGGCATTTCTATTTAGTTTCTTCACCAACACCTTTTGTCTTTTGCTTGAGGAAGCCATTGTTGATTTGATGTAGAAAGGGATTGAAAATGAAGTTTGGAAGTGTGATTGTTAAGTTAGAAAGCCTTCATATTTAAAGAAAAACGATACGTTCGTCCTGGACGAAAATATTCGTCCTGGATGAAAATATTCGTCCTGGACGAAAAATTATCGTTCATCTGGACGAAATAATTTCGTACAGACGATCCAATTCGTCCAAAATGTAACGGCTTTCGTAATCAACACAACTTACGATGCGTCCCTTCGTACAGGCTTTTTGACTTCACCGTTCGTACAGACGAAAAATTTTCGTATAGACGATCAAAAGTAAATCGTTTTAATGACTCTTGAAAACCGTCCCCTACAATGAACCGACACATGTTCGTCTGGATAAACGAAAACTTCGTACAGACGAAGTTCATATTAAAAACTGTCTTATCCACTCAACCGCTGCATTCAATCGTCCCGACGTTTGAGAGAAAAAAAAATTCGTCCTGGACGATCATCAGATCGTACAGACGATCTAATTAAAAACTGCTCTCAAAACGGTTAAAATTCGCGCAAACTGTTCCTTCACACATCGTCCCGTACGAAACCAATTTTGTCCTGGACGATTTCCTCCAAAAAAATTTTAATTTTGAATTTTTGAGTTAAGAAAATCAACAAAAATATTCAAAAACACAGAAAACATAAAACAAAACCATAAATCCAAAAACACTTCATTCAAAACACACAAAATTTCATAAAATCAAAAAACAAAATAAAACAAATATCAATGTTGCAAAGACATTTTGTTTAAGCATTCAAATCAATAACGCCAAGCCTTGTTCTTAAAGTACTGAAGGTATCAAAGGCTAAAGGTTTTGTAAAAATGTCTGCAAGTTGATTTTCAGTTGAAACATGTATGAGTTCAATTTCTCCTTTGGATACATGATCCCTTATGAAATGATGCCTTATATCAATGTGTTTGGTTCTAGAATATTAAATAGGATTTTTGGAAATGCAAATAGCACTAGTATTGTCACAATAAATTGGAATAGTGCCTATAGTTAATCCTAAATCAATCAACTGTTATTTTAACCAAAGTACTTATGCCACACAACTTCCTAATGCAATGTATTCTGCTTCTGCAGTAGATAGTGCCACTGAATTTTGTTTTCTACTAGACCATGAAACTAATGAATTTCCAATGAATTGACATGTTCCAGAAGTACTTTTCCTATCCACTCTACAGCCTGCAAAGTCAGAATCTGAGTAACCAATAATTTCAAATGAAGAGCTAAACTTAGGATACCAAATTCCTAAGTTTTGAGTTCCTAGTAGTTTTGAGTTCCTAGTAGATATCTTAAAATCCTTTTCACTACTGTCAAATGTGATTCTTTTGGATCTGATTGAAATCTAGCACATAAGCAAACACTGAACATAATGTCTGGTCGGCTAGCAGTCAAGTAAAGTAAAGATCCAATTATCCCTCTAAATTTCTTTTGATCAACAGATTTTCCCTTAAGGTCCTTATCCAACTGAACTGAAGAACTCATTGGTGTACTAACAGGTTTAGCATTGTCCATTTCATATTTTTTGAGGATGTCCTTAATATATTTAGTTTGACTAAGAAAAGTACCTTCCTCAAGTTGCTTAATGCTAAAACCTAGAAAGTAATTTAAATCTCCTATTAGACTCATTTCAAATTCACTACTCATTGTTTTAGAAAAATCATCACAAAGATGTTTATTTGAAGATCCAAAGATGATGTCATCCACATAAATTTGAACAATAAGTATATCCTTTCCAATTTTCCTTAAAAAGAGAGTTGTATCCACACTTCCTTTTTCAAAAGATCTTTCAAGTAGGAAGGTGCTCAACCTCTCATACCAAGCCCTAGGTGCCTGTTTCAATCCATATAATGCCTTTTTTAATTTGAAAACATGATTTGGAAATTTAGAATTTTCAAAACCTGGAGGTTGTTCTACAAAAACATCTTCCTCAATTACCCCATTTAAAAAGGCACTTTTGACATCCATTTGAAATAATTTAAAACCTTTAAAACAGGCAAAGGCTAGTAAAACCCTAATTGCTTCAAGTCTAGCTACAGGGGCAAAAGTTTCCTCAAAATCAATTCCTTCAATTTGATTATACCCCTTAGCTACTAATCTAGCCTTATTTCTAATGACTACTCCTGAGTCATTCATTTTATTTTTGAACACCCACTTGGTTCCAACAACACTTTGATCTTTTGGCCTTGTAGTTAGTTCCCAAACTTTATTTCTTATAAATTGATTTAACTCTTCTTGCATGGCCAATATCCAAAATTCATCTGAAAGTGCTTGATCAATGTTAGTGGGTTCAATAGTTGAAATAAAGGCTGAATGATTGACTTCCTTATTTAATCCACGCCTAGTTCTAACACCCTCACTTGGTTCACCTATAATCAATTCCTTTGGGTGGTTTTTAAAAAATCTCAAATCTCTAGGCAAAGGGTCTTCTCTTTCTAAATTTTCTTCCACATTTTCTTCCAAATTTAATCTATCAATCTTTTGGGAGTTTTCTTCAATTTCTTCTTCAACAACATTTGGTTCTTCCATATTTCCATTTTCATCAAAAACAACATGTGTGGTTTCTTCAATGATTAAAGTTCTTTTGTTGAATACTCTATAAGATTTTCCAACACTTGAATATCCAACAAAAATTCCTTCATCTGATTTTGGATCAAATTTTCTTAAGGCAGATTTTTCATTATTATGTATGAACACCTTGCAACCAAATACATGCAAATGAGACAAATTTGGTGTTCTACCTTTTAGCAACTCATAGGGTGTTTTATTCAAATTTGATCTCACATTCACCCTATTCAGAACATAGCATGCAGTGCTAACCGCCTCAGCCCAAAAATATCTAGGAAGTGAGTATTCTGCTAACATTGCTCGGGCGGCTTTTATTAATGTTCTGTTTTTTCTTTCAACTACTCCATTTTGTTGAGAAGTTCTAGGTGCAGAAAAATTATGATCAATCCCTTTTTCTTTACAGAAATCTTCATATCTTTCATTTTCAAATTCTCCTCCATGATCACTTTGTATAGAAATTATTTCACATCCTAGTTTTCTTTGTATCCAAGTTGAAAAATTTCTGAATTCCTCAAATGATTCACTCTTATGAAAAAGAAATTTAACCCAGGTGAATCTTGAAAAATCATCTACTATAACAAATCCATATACCTTTCCTCCTAGACTAACAGTGCTTACAGGTCCAAAAAGATCCATGTGAAGAATTTCTAAAGGTTTACTGGTCCTAAGATCTTTATTGGACTTAAAAGAGGACTTCACTTATTTTCCTAATTGACATGCATCACATAGATGGTCCTTGGTAAAGTCTAGTTTAGGTATTCCTCTCACCAAATTCTTTTGGGTAATTCTTCTAAGATTTTTCATACTAGAATGAAAAAATCTCCTATGTCAAAGCCATGATTCATCAGAAACAGTTTTCAAACAAAAAGCAGTAGGAGATTGAATACAATTTAAATCTAGCATGTAGACATTGTTTACCCTTTTTCCATTTAAAACAATTTTCCCATTTAGGCTAATTATGCAGCTAGTAGGTAAAAATTTTATATTATAGCCCTTATAACATAGATGACTTATGCTAAGCAAATTATGTTTTAAGCCTTCAACTAATAAAACATTGTCTATGAAAAAGTTTTTTAAATTTCCAATCATACCTGATCCAACCACTTTCTTTGTGGTATTATCTCCAAGTGTAACCTTGCCTCCACTCCTGGCTTTCAGCGTTATGAATTGAGCAGTATCTCCAGTCATGTGCTTTGAATATCTGCTGTCCAGGTACCATATACTCTCACGAGGTCTTGTGTGAGAGTATTTCTCTTCTTGATCTGATTGTTCAGCATTATCTGCCATCAAGCAAAGGTTGGTGACTTCTTCTTCTTTTTCAGTCTCAGATGAGTCTGAAGCTGAGTCCGCCCAAAAAGCCTTTTGAAACTTCTTCTTGCCCTTCTTTACCATTGGTTTCTCCTCTACCTTCTCCTTGCTAGGAGTGGCTTTGAGTTTTGGACAATCAGTCTTTATATGACCTGGTTTCCTACATTCATAACAAATCACTTCATTAGAAACCTTGCCATTTCTGTTATACTTACCTCTATTCCATTGCTGGCGTCTCTTCTGCTTCCTCTTTAAAAAGCTTCTGAATTGTCTAGTCATCAGTGCAATATCGTCTTCATCCTCAGGTTGTGAGTGTTCACTTTCTGACTCTTCCACATTAAGTGCAATATTCTTGTCCTTTCTTGGTTCACCTGCATCAATCTTTCTTTGACTTACTCCTTGCTCGTAAACAATGAGTGAACCAAGAAGATTATCAATGGAATAAATGTTCAGATCTTTAGACTCTGTAATTGCAGTAATTTTAGCATCGTATGCAGTAGGTAAACAACGAAGAATCTTATTAACCATTTCAGCATTAGTTAATTCCCTACCAAGTGCATGCAAAGAGGTGACAATTTGAGTGAATCTTGTGTACATGTCAGATATAGATTCATTAGGTTTCATACGAAATAATTTGTAGTCATGTAACAAGATATTGAGTCTTGATTACTTAACCTCATTTGTCCCTTCATAAGTTATACAAAGTCTATCACATATGTCTTTTCCGCTTTTACAAGTGGAAACTCGCATGTAGTCTTCAGATTTTAAAGCACAAAAGAAACTATTTAAATATTTCGCATTTAATTGTGCTAAGTCACGTTCTTCAATAGTCCAATCTGCATAGGGTGTTTCTACCCTAATTCCTTCAACTAATCTAGTTGGTTTTGAGTAACCTTCCTGGACTAGCATCCACATGTGATAATCAAGTGACTGTAAGAAAGTAGACATGCGTGTTTTCCAAAAATCAAAAGGAATATTGTCAAACAGTGGAGGTCTAGTGATAGAGTAACCCTCAGGTGTGTTTCGGTTTCCAAATGTAGCCATCTACGTTAATCAAAAAGTAGTTTAAACTTATGATTTTGAAACTATGCTCTGATACCACTTGTTGAGTCTAGTAATTAGGTTGTTAAGCCTAAGTAAATGTCCCACGGCTACCAAGAGGGGGGTGAATTGGTAGTTTTAAAAATTTTAAACCCTCTTAATGATAAAGTTGAACCGAAATAAAATTTTCTTTTAAAGTTTGTAGAAAATTGTTTTTCAACCACAGAGTTGTTAGAACTGAAATTTAAAGTGCGGAAACGTAAAAATAATAAAGTAAATGACACCAGATTTATAGTGGTTCAGTCTATAACCAGAGCTACATCCACTCCTCAGAGGCACCCTCTGAGTATTGCACTAAAACCAATAGTGACTCTCCTTTAGCACCCACAGCAAGGCGGAGAAGCCTTTACAACACACTCTTTTCACCACTATCCGGTACGGTAGAGAACCGTCGTCCTTTTACACAATCCATAGTGCTGGCAGAGAACCGTCGTCCTTTTACACTCTCCTAGTGTGGGCAGAGAACCCTACGGCTGTTCACACTCTCCAAGTGTAGGCAGAGAACCTTTCCGCTGTTCACACTCTCCAAGTGTAGGCAGAGAACCCTTCGGCTGTTCACACTCTCCAAGTGTCGGCAGAGAACCGGATCTCCTTGACTGATCTTCTCACAAGAATCTAGAAGGAAGAAGGAAAAGAGTGAAGAAATCCAATTTCACAAGTAGAGACTCTTACCTTAGTAATCCAAGTGAAGCCTTCTCGCTCCAGTGGTAGGAATCCTCCTTTGAATGCTCTCTTCCACTCTCTCCTTGGCTATTCTCTCAAGAGGCACGAAGATCAAATGACAAAAAGATTGGGTGGCAGTCTAATTTGGACTATTTATATAAAAGACATGAAAAACCGCCCAAAAACTGCAAGTTTCCAATTCTGTACGTAGTGGATCGTCCTGTATGATCCTGGATCGTCCTGGTCGATTTTACTTAAACGATCTGAAACGACCCAATTTGTATATGTGTATGAAATGACTTCGTACAGATGATCGTCCTGTACGAAATAGGTTCATCCAGTACGAACGGTTATTACAAGGTCGGTTCTAGAAACTGCTGAAAATTGTTCTAAGTCGGTTAATCGTTTGGAAGAAAATATGTTCGTCTGGACAAAAATTTTCCAGAGACTCGATCGTCCTGGACGATTATTTATTTCGTCTGGACAAAAATATTTTAGAGGACCAATCGCCACGGACGATAATTTGTTTTCGTCTGGACGAAAATTTTTCAGAGACCTGATCGTCCGGTACGATATTTAATTTCGTCTGTACGAAAATTTCCAGAGCACTGGTCGCCTCGTACGATGATAAAATTCGTTTGGACAAAAATTTTACAGAGAACCCATCATCCGGGACGATAATTAATTTCGTCTGTACGAAAATTTTCCAGAGCACTGGTCGCCTCGTACGATAATAAAATTCATCTTGACGAAAATTTTACAGAGAACCCATCGTCCGGGATGATAATAAATTTCGTCCTGGACGAATAGAACTTAGAAAAAAATTTTCTGAGCAAGTTCCTATTCGTTCCATGTGCTCTATAGGAGATAACTGACGGATCGTCCAATACGATAAATATCGTCCCGTACGATCACTATAAAATTGTATGATCTCCTTATGTGTGTGTGTGTGTAAGTTTTTTATTCACTCAATTACAGTCACTCCCTTTCAAAATTAAATCAAGGAAAATGCAAACTTCAAATAAACAAAATATCTCATGTTGAATTTGATTTGAAGTTATCGTAGTCTGGAGTCTGATTTTCCTGAAATGTTAGTACACACAAGAGCAAATACAAATCTTCTAAAATTGTTAGGAGATAACTATACATTTGAACAATAATGTTTGGAATCATCAAAACTACATAAGTTGCACAAATATAAATCATTCAAATAGTAACTATTCAAACAGTAATATCAAATTACAATTTATTTTTTGGTTGTATTCTTGCAGGATGATTTTGTACGAGCTCGAGAAAGCCTTTATTCTACTAGCGAGGGATCATCTTCAGGATCAGCCCACACTTCTGAGTATCATACTTGGTCTGATGTTGTAGGTGGAAGACAGAAGGGCAGGATATATGGCTTGGGTTCACAGGGCTATGTGTATGAGGGCAGTTCATCCAACTCAGCATTTTATGATTCAAGTATGAGAGTTGAAGAAACTGTGAGTCAGAGGGTTGCAGCATTAACTAGAGAGATTGAAGAAATGAGAAGGGTTCAAAGTGAAATGCAAGCAGAGTTGCAATCATACAGAGTTGAAAATCAGAGGAAGCAAGAAGAAGAGCAGCGACCAATATCTCGAGACAGCGAGGATACATATGAGGAGTAGAACTTGTGACTTATGTTTATTGTGACTTTGTGAATTTAGGAAATTCTAAACTTGTGAACTTATGTTTTATTGTTGAACTTAGGAAATTCTGAACTTATCATTGGTAAACTTCTGAACTTAATATTTATGTAATGTTCAATATTGGTTATGCTTATGTATTTTGTTGTGAATATAGTGGCGTGTTGCTCAAATCTTGTTGATTGAATATAGCGGCGTGTTGCCCAAATCTAGTTATATATTGTTTTCTTTGCAAGTTTTAGAATCTAGGGTAAACCTCCCTCAAATAGAGGGGAGGCTATCAATTTTTTTTTGCAGGTGCTACAGGTTTCCGGCGGCTAACCGGCAGTTTTGCCGTTGGAAATGATGATACCAGACGGCTTTTCAACAGCCGCCGGTAACTTGGTTAAACTGCCGGTAACATGCCGGCGGTTACCCGACGGCAGCCGGCGGGTGTCCGTTGAAAGCCCGGCGGTCTAGACCGCCGTTATTACCGTTGGTCATTACAGCCGGTAACCGCCAGTGTATTACCAACGGTTAACCGATGCAACCCGGCGGTTAATTTTTGTCACGACGGCTGCTGAAACCGCCGGTACACCATCGTTGAAGGACCGCCGGTATTCCATCGGTATTTCGACCGGCGGTAAAGCGGCCGGAACACCACCGGCATAAAACAGTAGAATATCCAGCGGTCTATGCCGTCGGAACACCGTCGGCTAATGGGTCCGCCAGTAAATACTGCCGGTAAATAGCTTCCTACGCCAATTTTTCCGGCGGTTCATTACCCGTCGCAAAGCCGCCGGTATATACAACAACAAGCCGATTTTTTCACTCAAACCGCCGGAAAAAACTGCCAATTTTTGGCGTTTTTCCTGTAGTGTTTGAATTCAGCACCTTGGCGATGAAATTCCTCTCTTCCCCCTTCAAAATCAGCACCTCGACGCTAGATTCTCTCAAATTCAGCACCTCGGTGAGAAAATTCTTCCCTTCTTCGACAAAATCATCCTCCCGTTTGTCGTATCCCCTACTCATCTCTTCTCTAAAAAGCGGTTCTAGAGGGGGCATGTCGTTCTCCTCCTCCTGGATATCCACCTCCAAATTCCTCCTCCCCCGCAACGGGTTCGAATTTCCTCCCATGTCATGACCATCAGGGGTCTCTCTTACTTCTGATGTCGCCGGTAATAACGGGTTTTCCCGTAGACCGATCTTCATTTAAGTAATTTCTTCATCATTTCTTCCATCACTGTGAAATTTCCCTCCAACCTTTCATTATTGGAGGTGATTTAATTTTGAAATGCTAAGAATCTTCCCTCTAAATCGGATTTCAATTGTCCGACTTCACCTTCCAAGACTTCTACCTTCTTTCTGGCCATCATTCTTCTCAACGGATCTCAAGTAACTCACTTCCGAAAGCCAAAAGCTCGCTGAAAAATCAGGATTTCAGTCGCCTAAGGTCCCAAATCGACGCTATGATACCAATTTGATAGGAAATACTTGTATTCACAAGTAATCCTAGTCCAAATCCATAATCAACAGCAATATTATTACTGTCCACAGTAGGAAACAACCACAAAACAGAGGAAAACAAGATAAATTCACTAAAAATATGAGAGAAAATGAAGCAAAGTTCTTGTATTCCAATAGTAGGTGCAAGACAACAAACAAAGATACAATTTCCTTCAATTCGAGAGGAAGGAATAACTCTCCTAATCTCCGACAATGCCAAAAGCCCAACACAAGCAAAATCCTAGATCTTAAATCTCATTCAAATTCAAGATAACCCCTCATTCCCCCCCAATCCTCCTAATTAACAATAAACGAGTTTAAAAAAATACCTAAAAAGCCTTATATTCCAAAATTTCTCTCCAAACAATGCGTTTAACCCATGCTTGGGCCCCCTAGGCTTTCGCCCCCTCCTCTGGTTCCATTGGGTTCCGCCTGGTTTTGCCCACTCCTGGCCCGCTGGGTGCAGAACCGAACCGGTCCAGCCGGCCCCTCCTAGGCTGGCGTAAGCCTAACAAAATCTATCCAACATGAGACAAGTCGTAACTTTTTTTCAACATAAAACAAACCAAAGATATTTCAAACATAAACCAAGCCACAAATCTTCTTAAAGCTCAATGAAAACTATACAACAAAAGATATGCAACATTGCAATTGAAATATAAAATAGATGAAGTCATCTATATGATTATAAGTCCATTCCTCATGTGATGTCAAATATGCTTCTAAGTATTTCTCATAAAACAATAGTATAATGCTAACAAATGATTTTCAACATAAATAATTTATCTCTCATCAAACTTATTTCGCATATATCATGAAGAAAAAGATAGTAGTAAACAGACAAAAGATAAGAGAATAATAACATTATGTATGTATTTTTATTCCACATTTAAATCCAAATCCCTTTTGCCGACATTACTTTAGATGGAGAATATCTCCCATGCTTAAGCTGAAAGTGCTCAGATGACACTAGAAAGTGCTCTGATGACACGTGAAATCTGTTAGGGATGTTAGGCCCTTATAAACTGGCTCAAGGCTAAATAAGAGAGAGGTGAATTGATAAAGAAGAATCTTTAAGCAAAGCATAAACCAAAACCAATATCACCACAAACAAAACCAAATGCGAAAATTAAATGCGGAAGTAATAAATAAAGAACACACTGGATTTATAGTGGTTCGGTCAAACCTTGACCTACGTCCACTCCTTGGAGGCACCCTCCAAGTATTGCACTAAAACAAGTATCTCTCCTTTATCCCCCACAGCTAGGCGAAGAAACCCTTACAAAATCACTGCCACCTTCCCCGGTGCGGCGGAGTCGTCGGGTTCTTAGACACAAAAGAGATCTTCTTCTTTGGTGAACTTTCCTAGAGACAAGCCTTGAATCCGACGGTATTCAGGTGAGAGCTTGCCGGAGCAACCGTGTGGAACCCCCTCCACACTCCCTTGAGTCCCCCTCATAGGATTTTCTCCCTCTCTCAAACTCCACCCTTTCCTCACTCCCTTTTAAGCTCTCTCTTCAAGTTTTCCCCAAAAGAACGAAGCTACAATGGATGCCAAATACCGTTTATAAAGTGCCTTGATATCTCTTAAATAGAAGGGCACAAAATGAGCTCATTAATACAAGTTGCCGACATTATCGTCCAAGACGATACTAATATCGTCATGTACAATCAGTACAATTTAAGCCCAATCAGCCGGGGTGATTTGAGACGATCATAAGAAATTTGTTCATATCGTCCAGGACGATAATATATTGTCCTGGACGATCAGTATAAATCATGGAATATTGTCCTGAACATCGCTCTGAAAAATAGCTATCTGATGTCCAATCGTCCAGCATATCGGCCAGGATGATTTTGCGATCGTCCAGGCCGATATGATCGTGAAATCAAGTCATAATTGCTTTCCTTAAATTCTAGAAAAATTTTGGAAAAATTGACCTGGATCGTCTTGGACGATATTTTATAGTCCTCGGCGATGTCCGAAAATATGTTATTTTTAAATAAATCTGGAGGCAGATTCTTTCTGTTTTGAACCTATCATCCTGGCCGATACAAAATTGTCCAGGACGATGTGTTTTGCATAATGATGGCTGTTTTAATGAGAATGCCCTAATTATGGTTTCTGCTTTTGAACTGATCGTCCAGGACGATATAAAATCATCCCGGACAATGTTACCAAAAATAGTAAACTCTAGGAAACAGTCAGAAATCTTCCAAGTTACAAAGCATCAAGATCCACACCAAATACAATAGACTCAAGAAAGGAAAAAAGATACAAACTGACTCATACCTAGTCTACCCAATCTTGAGCTGATTCCAAATTGCAGTTCGATCGTGTGAACCTGAAATGTTAGTAGAAAGCAATCATAGAGAAATAAAGTGTTTGCTATCATCAAAAGCATAAACCATGAAAACATATCCACAACATAAACAATCAAAAGCTTCACAACACTTTCCCAAAGCGTTTCAAACAACTATTCATTTTCATCCATGTAAAGAGACGATCCAACTTTCAAAAGAAATATGCACATCAAACCACTTTACTCCTTAAAATCAATCATTTAATTTTATATTTCTTACATAATAGCTTCCCAACATAAACCCTCCATAATTTTCTTTCACAAATGCACACATCTTTCCAACATACATAAATTTTACGTCTTCCAATCACACACATAACATCTTCTTAACCATATACAGTACTTTTTCTCATCAAACACATGCTAGTGCAAAAATATTTTCTCCAAAATTCATACAACACCTCAAGCAAATAGTTACTCCTCCATATAAATGCAACGGAACATTTCAATTCCTTTTCATACAACATGAAATACCTCAAGACACCACACATAAACTTTCATCAAAAGGGACATAGATGCATATGAAAGAATTTATGAAAGACCTCAAATTTTCATCCAAATAACTCAAAATACTTGAATAGCAACCTCTATATAAAGTCTATGAGTGCTCACAATTAGACCTCAAAAGATGCATGAAGAAACCACATGTATTCATATCTTTCAACCCCTAATGGATATATATTGATTCCTTATTGAGTTCAAATAACCTAGCTCCCAACTCATTAGATCTTTCTATTGGAGTATATAATTAGTTTCCTGATTCTCTTGCATCTAGAAGAGTTTAAAATAAAGTATTTCTTATTTTTATTGAAAGGAAAGAAGATAAAAGGATAGATTTTACTATCATGTTTTATTTCTCCATGAGAGATAATGTCCCAATTATGAATTTAATAATAATTTGATTTGATTCTTCGTATCCCATAGTTATAAATCTATAAATAGAGATAGAGTTTTTTTCATTAAGGTTCGTTCTTCTTTCTCATTCAGTCATCATCTTATCTATGCACTTGAAGTTACTTTAGATGGCTAAGTTTCCACCTTTGAAGGTGGTGAATGTTCACAACCACAGGTTGTGTGAAGGTATTAGCTGCAAGTGCAAGGCGGCTATTATGGAAGGTGAACTTTAGAAGTGAAGCTGACCTATTGAGGCAATGAAGAAGAGGATAGTGATAGAGTGTGCAAGTGGGGAAAGGGGAGATTCTAATTATAGTCCTAATAAGAGGCCCATCATAGCAATATTCACTGATCATCTTGTGCTAAGTGATTCCATGGTGAGCAAAGTGTTTGGCTTGGCAGTTCCGATTCAAAAACTCATGGAGAGTCTAGTCGTAATTCTCTCTCTGATAACACTATGTACATTAAGAATAAGTAAAAATTAAAACTTATCAACTTATGAATTTTTTTTATTTTACTTATAGAAAGAATTGATGTGTGACTCAAATCCATTGCTGAAAGGAATTAAAAAATAATGATTCATTCTTAATGGTAATATAAATCAGTTTCCTACATTAGAGAAACTTAACTTAGAGAGCTTTGTGTTGTCCATTATGAGTAAGCCTACAGTATATCTAATTACAAGCGAGCTTTTAAGTCATTAGGCAACATAAGTAGAAGCCGCACTCTTATAAGTTTGGCTTTTGACTCCCTTCCTTTGGTAAAAGATTTATTGATATACTTATTAAGTTTCATGAGATAATTTTTTAGTGAAGAATCATGCACAAAAAAAAAAAAAAGAAAAACACACAATTAAAATCACAAAAACTAAAAATACACTCACAAAAAAATATATCAAGTTGCAGAAACATTTAATTAGGCATTCAAATCAATCACACCAAGCCTTGTTCTTAATTTACTGAAAGTATCAAATGCTAGCAATTTTGTAAAAATATCTGCATGATGATTTTCTGTTGAAACATGATTAAGTTCAATTTCTCCTTTGGATACATAATCCCTTATGAAATGATGCCTGATATCTATATGTTTGGTTCTTGAATGCTGAATAGGATTTTCAGAAATACAAATGACACTAATATTATCACAATAAATGGGAATTATGCCTATTGTTAATCCTAAATAAATCAACTATTATTTCTACCAAAGTACTTATTCCATATAGCTTCCTAAGGCTATGTATTCAGCTTCAGCAGTAGATAGGGTTATAGAATTTTGTTTTTTACTAGACCAAGAGACTAAATAATTTCCAATAAATTGACATGTTCTAGAAATACTCTTTCTATCAACCCTATAACCTACAAAGTCCAAATTTGAATAACCAATTATTTCAAATAAAGAGCTAAACTTATGATACCAAATTCCTAAGTTCTGAGTTCCTAAGAGATATCTCAAAATCCTCTCCATTGTTGTCAAATGTGATTTTTTTGGATCTGATTGAAATCTAGGACATAAACAAACACTAAACATAATATCGGGTCGGCTAGCTGTCAAGTAAATAAAAGATTTAATGATTCCCCTAAATTTCTTTTGATCAATAGATTTTCCCCTTCGGTCCTTATTCAACTGAACAGAGGAACTCATAGGAGTACTCACAGATTTAGTATTGTCCATTTCTTACTTTTTGAGGATGTCCTTAACATATTTTAACTGACTTAAAAATGTACCTTCCTTAATTTGCTTAATGCTAAAGTCTATAAAGTAACTCAAATCTTCCATTATGCTCATCTTAAATTCAGTACTCATTGTTAAAGATTTTTATCAGTAGATCCAAAGATGATGTAATCAGCATAAATTTGAATAATGAGTATATCTTCTCCTAATTTCTTCAAAAATAGAGTTGTGTCCACACTCCCTTTTTCAAAAGATCTCTCAAGTAGGAAGGTGCTCAACCTCTCATACCAAGCCCTAGGTGTCTGTTTCAATCCGTATAATGTCTTTTTCAATTTAAACACATGATTAGGGTATTTTGAATTTTCGAAGCCTAGAGGTTGTTCTACAAAAATATCCTCTTGGATTAACCCATTTAAAAAGATATTTTTAACATCCATTTGATTCAACTTGAAACCTCTAAAATAGGCAAAGGCTAAAAAAACCCAAATTGTTTCAAGTCTAGCTACAAGGGAAAAAGTCTCCTCAAAATCAATCACTTCAATCTGATTATACCCCTTAGCTACCAATCTAGCCTTATTTCTAATGACTAATATTGAGTCATTCATTTTGTTCTTGAATACCCACTTAGTCCCAACTACACTTTGATCCTTTGGCCTTGCAATTAATTCTTATACTTCATTTCTTACAATTTAATTTAATTCTTCTTGCATTGCCAAAATCCAAAATTCATCCAAAAGTGCTTGATCAATATTTGTGGGTTCTATGGTAGAAATAAAAGCTAAATGATTGACTTCTTTACTCAGTCCATGCCTAGTCCTAACACCCTCACTAGGTTCACCTATAATCAATTACTTTGGGTGGTTTTTAGAAAATCTTAAATTTCTAGGTAACGAGTTTTCTATATCCAAATTTATTTTCTCAATCTTTTGGGAGTCAATCTCTATCTCACCCTCTATAATAATTGGCTATTCTAAAATTCTCGATTCATCAAATACAATATGTGTAGTCTCCTCAATTACAAGATTTCTTTTATTGAATACTCTATAAGATTTTCCAATACTAGAGTATCCTAGAAAAATTCCTTCATCTGATTTTGAATCAAATTTTCCTAAGGCAGATTTTTCATTATTATATATAAACACCTTACATCCAAAAACATGCAAATGTGATAAATTAGGTATTCTTCCTTTATTAACTCATAGGGTGTTTTATTCAAGTTTGATCTGACAGTCACCCTATTCAGAACATAACATATCATGCTAACCACCTCAGCCCAAAAATATTTAGGAAGTGAATATTCTGGCAACATGGCTCGAGTGGCTTTTATTAATATTCTATTTTTTTCTTTCGACTACCCCATTCTTCTTAGGGGTTCTAGATGCAGAAAACTTGTGCTCAATCCCTTTCTCCATATAAAAATCCTCAACTTTTTCATTTTCAAATTCTCCTTCATAATCACTTTGAATTGTCAAAATCTCACATCCTCGTTTCCTCTGAATCCAAGTCAAAAAATCTATAAACTCATCAAATGATTCACTCTTATGATATAGAAATCTGACCTATGTGAATCTAGAGAGATCATCCACATTCACAAATCCGTATACCTTTCCTCCTAGACTTACAATTCCAACCGGTCCAAAAAGATCCATATGCAAAATCTCTAATAGTTTACTAGTTCTAAGATCCTTATTGGTCTGAAAAGATAACTTCACATGTTTTCCTAATTGATAAGCATCACAAAGGTGGTCCTTATTGAATTCTAGTTTTGGTATACCTCTCACTAAGTTCTTTTGGTTAATCCTCCTAAGGTTTTTCATGCTAGAGTGATAAAGTATGCTATGTCAAAGCCATGATTCATCAGAAATTGTTTTCAAATAGAAAGCAGTAAGAGTTTTGATACAATTTAAATCTAGCATATAGACATTGTTTACCCTTAAACCATACAAAACATCAATACCATTTAGGCTTAATATGCAGCTAGTAGGAAAAAAATTTGACACTATATCCTCTGTCACATAGTTGGCTAATACTTAACATATTATGCTTTAAGCCTTCTATAAGTAGTACATTCTCATCAAAAAGTTTTCAAGATTTACAATCATACCTGATCAAACCACCTTCCTTATGGTGTCATCTCCAAGTGTAACCATGCCTCCACTTCTGGATTCTAGCGATAAAAATTGCTTAGTATCTCTAGTTATATGCCTTGAGCAACCACTATCCAGGTACCATATGCTCTCACGAGGCCTTGTATGAGAGCAACCCTGTAAGAACATCAAATGTTAGACCTCAAAACCTAAATAAGTTTGGGTTCTTCTTTTGGCAATTTTAAAATAGATGTATGTCTGATATTACTAGGTTTATGCATCTTAAGTTTCCACACCAAAAAAAATTTCAATCTAAAGTAGAGGTGTGTGCTATGTGTCCAAACATGCCACAATTAAAATATTTAACTCTTGAAAAAAGATTTCTCAATCTTCTATAATTGTTTTGTTTCCTACTGAGTTTTAAAAATTTTGGATATAAAATAGGATTTGTAAAATCTTCAAGTGTTGGGGGTATCCCATTTTTCTCGAGAGCTTCCACTTTCAACTTCAAAAAGGTGTTTACATCTTTCAAAATATGTTTATCAAAATTTAAATAATGCTCTCTGCTCATCGAATCATCCTTAAAAGTCTTAAAATCATTTTCTAATTTTTTATAGGATGATTTTAAATTCACATTTTCTTTATTCAAGTTGTCAAATTCATCAAGTAAGTTCATGTGGCTGTTATCAATCAATGCATGATCTTTTTTAAGGATTTCATATTTTTTTTGCAATTATTGAAGTTCTAGGTTAAGACTAGCATGTATTTTCTTTAATTTCCTATATGCAACATGTATTCTTTCAAAAACTTCAAAAATCTTAGCATAAGTTAAGTCACATACCTCTTCTTGATCAGGCTGATCAAGATTATCGGCCATCAAGCACATATTGGTGACTTCTTCTTCCTTTTCAGTCTCTAACGAGTCTGAAGCTGAGTCCACCCAGAAAGCTCTTTGGAATTGCTTCTTGCCCTTCTTCACAATTGGTTTCTCCTCTACATTCTCCTTGCTAGGAGTGGCTTTGAGTTTTGGACAGTCTGACTTAATGTGTCTAGGTTTCCTGTACTCATATAAAATTACATCATTAGAAACATTGACATTCTTATTGAACTTACCTCGATTCTATTACTGACATCCCTTTTGCTTCCTCTTCATAAAGCTTCTGAACTGTCTAGTCATTAAAGCTATGTTGTCCTCATCCTCAGGTACAGATAGATCACTCTCCAACTCCTCTACCTTCAGTGTAATATTCTTCTCCTTTCGTGGCTATCCTACATCAATCTTTCGTTGACTCACTCCTTGCTCGTAAATAATTAGTGATCCAAGAAGATTGTCAATAGAGTAAATATTTAAGTCTTTAGACTCTGTAATCACATTTATTTTAGCATCATAAGTAGTAGGCAAATAATGAAGTATCTTATTAGCCAGTTTAGCATTCGTTAGTTCCCTACCCAATGCATGTATAGATATGACTATTTATGTGAATTTATATACATGTCAGAAATAAATTCATTGTGTTTCATGTGAAATAATTTATAGTCATGCAACAAGATATTAAGTCTGGATTGTTTAACTTCATTAGCCCCTTCATATGTTATACAAAGTCTATTCCATTTGTCATTTACACTTTTGCGAGTGGAAAACTGCATGTAATCTTCATATTTAAGAGCACAAAAGAAACTGTTAAAACATTTAGTGTTAAGTTATGCTAGTTCACGTTGTTCTATAGTCTAGTCTACAAAGGGAATTTTAACTCTAACTCCATCAACTAATCTAGTTGGTTTTGTATACCCTTCCTGAACTAAGATCCACATACGGTAATCTAGTGGCTGTAAAAATGTTGACATACGTGTTTTCCAAAAATCAAAAGGAATATTGTCAAAAAATGGAGGTTTAATTATAGAGTAACCTTCAGGTGTGTTTCAATTCCTAAATGTAGCCATTGTCGTTAATCAAAAAGTAGTTTAAGCTTATGATTTTAAAACTAAGCTCTGATACCACTTATTGAAACTTGTTAAATATGAGTTAGGTTGTTAAACCTAAGCTTTTGTCCCAACGACTAACCAAGAGGAGGGGTGAATTGGTAATTTTAAAAACTTCCTCTTATTTTAATTTTAAAAAATTGATGAAATTGTTTTTGAAATTATAAAAGTAATTTTTCAACCAGATAATAACAAGCACAGAGAAAATAAAAAAGCAACGGAAAATAAAAGACACAAGAATTATAGTGGCTTAGTCAAACACGACCTATATCCACTCCCTGAAGTCTCCCACTTCAGATATTACACTATTACCACTAGTGTCTCTCCTTTTGCCCCCACAGCAAAGCGGAGAAGCCTTCACAAAAACTCTCTTCCACCACTACCTAGTGCGGTAGAGAACTGTCATCCTTTTACACCCTCTATGTGTCGGCAGAGAACCGTCGGCTGTTCACACTCTCTAAGTGTAGGCAGAAAACCTTCATCCTTTCACACTCTCTAAGTATAGGCAGAGAATCCTTCGTCCTTTTACACTCTCCAAGTATAGGCAGAGAATCCTTCGTCCTTTCACACTCCCTAAGTGTAGGTAAAGAACCCTTCATCCTTTCACACTCTCCAAGTGTAGACAGAGAACCCTTCGTCCTTTCACACTCTCCAAGTATCGGTAGAGAACCGGATCCTTTTGAATAATCTTCACTCGAGATATCTAGAAGGATAAGAGAAAAGTGTGAAGTAATAATAAATTACAAACAGAGATCCTTACCTTTAAGTAACCAAGTGAACCCTTCACACTCTAGTAGTAAGAAATCTCCTTCAAACACTCTCTCTCTCTCACTCTCTTCTTCAAATTCCCTTTAGTATGCACGAAGACCAAATGACAAAAAGATTTTAAGATAGTCTAACTTGGACCTTTTATAAAAAAGACATAAAAAAATCGTCCAAAAACTATTTTGTTTTAATTTTTTACCAACCACAATCGTCCCATACGATTCAATTTCGTACGTATGAACAGTGTAAAAACTATTGTATACAAACTTAATGTGAACTGGTATGAACTACCTTCATACCCGATCATGTCCCGTATGAACCTGGTTCGTATGGTATGAACAATTATTCTCAAAGTTTGTTGGTATGAAAAAGCAGGATGAATTTCAAGTTTTTAGAACAGAGAAGATCATCCTGGGATGAACCATAAATATCGTCTGGATGAATAATTTATTTTTGACGAATCTAGAGCCCATCGTTCTAGCACGAACAATAAATATCGTCCGGACGAACTCATCCAGAAAGCATCATCTTGGAACAAATGATAAATACCATTTGGATGAATGCATACATAGAGCATTGTCATGGGACGTACGATAAATATCGTTTGAATGAACACATCCAAAGAGCATCGTATTGGGACAAACGATAAATATCGTCTGGACGAACGCAGATAGCGAGCATTGTTCAGGGACAAACGATAAATATCATCTTGATGATCTATACTTAGAAAAATTTTGCATTGTCTATTCGTTCCATTGCTCATTTGGTATTATAATGAATTAGATTGTCCCGTACGAACATGGTTCGTACTGTACTATCAGTTTAAAAATTGTGAATTGTAAAGCTCTCCCCCTGTATGTGTGTGCTAAGTTACTCAATTATAATCACACACTCTCAGACTCAATAAAATGAAAAATATAGACTTCAATTTATAAAACATTCTAAGCTGATCTTGATTTGAAGTATTTAACAATCTAGAGTATGATTTTCCTCAAATGTTAGTACACACAAGAGAAAAAATAATTCTTCCAAAATGTGTTAGGAGAAGATAGTAATCAAAACAATAATATTTAAAATCGTCAAAAACATACAAGTTGTAAGAGTGTAAAATATGCAAAGCTAAGTAGCAACTCCCTCAATAAAATCCACCACCGTGTAGCTAAAATTTAGGGACTCAAAATTCTATCAAATTATAAGAGATTATGTAGAACTATATTTTAGAGTGTTGCAGTCCATGGCCCCTACTTTGAGATTTTGATGATGATAAATAATATCAATTAAATTATTATTCATTGAATATTTTTTATTTCTACTCTTGTCTGTGAGTATTATTATTTTAGGGAGATCACAAATTACTCATGACAACAAGAAGGCACGAGACTTGGTAGAGTAGGATTTGGAGTCTATAACCTTGTAAATTTTCTTTTATTATTATTTTTCTTTTCTTGAGTTTGTCCATAAATTATATGAAAAAAATGAGCAACCACGCACACACACAGGAGGAGAGGTTTTTAAAATGAAGAAGAAAATTTTCTCTGTCAATCGTACTATAAAATCTACTCTAGCTCAACGGCTATCTCAAGGAAAGAAAAATAATACTATACGATGTGTTTCTAATTAAAACCCTTGCCACCAAACTAATTTAAGTAAGCTCTTAATTCATAAATTTTGAATTGATCATACTGTATAATTCTATCTTACTTTATGATATTTTGAATACTTACTTAAATTAACCTTGT
This sequence comes from Dendrobium huoshanense, assembly GCA_016618105.1. Lineage (NCBI taxonomy): Eukaryota > Viridiplantae > Streptophyta > Magnoliopsida > Asparagales > Orchidaceae > Dendrobium > Dendrobium huoshanense. Next base: position 47,325,636 of record CM028348.1, read on the forward strand.
GATTAGTTAGTAAATTAAGGATTAATTTCTAATTGGTTATCGTACTGTACGATATAGTTCGTAATATACAAGCAACCAGACTATTTTTTATCATCCTGAATATTATACCGGATGATCTCTTGATTTTGAATTAATCATACTGTACGAAGTGATTTGTACCATACAACGTACAATGATGGGTTTTTGTCATCTTAGCAATCATCCTATATGAACAGAAAGAATTTACATATCGTACTGGATGATGTTATATCGTACTGTATGATACAGTTCAAAATATTACTTGTTCGTAATCCTTCGTACCAGGACGAAGGCTATTTTGCATTGATCGTACTATACGATCATAATGGATACATTGAAATTTTTAGGGTTTTTGGAGCCTGATTTAAATATCTAAATTTCTATCTTTAAAAAAAAGATTTGAGAGAGAGGAACAAGATTAGAGGGGGATTCCTTGAGAGAGAGCTCTTGAGAAGATTTTGGGGTTTGTGAGAGGAAGGAGAAGGTGGGCTTTATAAGGGATGAGTGTGAGGGATATCACACGGTTACTCCTAGCTTGCTGCACGTTGCTCCTCCAGTGGCCCAAGCAGATCTTGTGGGAGGCTCTCTAAGGGGGAGTTTAACGGTGTTCAATGTTTGAAAACTGAAGCTTTTTAAAATAAAAAACATGGGAATTATAAAATAAACTAAATTTTTTTATGTATTTATATATTAATATATAAATATATATATATATATTAATATATAAATATTTATATATTAATATTTATATTTAATCATAAAATAATTAAATTTTAAAAATATATAAAAAATATCATTAATATAATTTATTTAAATAAGATAAACCTTTCATACACATGATTTGATATGCTTTAAATATTTAAGTGATTTATAAGTAATACCAAGATTAACATATTAAATATATAAATTTATAAGAATGTTATGTTATTTACATAATTCCTCTAAAAAAGGTTATTTTTTTAGCTATGTTGTCACCTACTAAGAATTTAATATGTAAGATGCACAAGTATTTTATTAAAATATATATATATATATATATATATATATATATATATATATATATATATATATATATATATATATATATATATATATATATATATATATATATATATATATTAGTTTGTTATGTACATGCTCTATATATGTTTCCTATTTATAAACATACTATTAGTTATGCAAGATCATAATCACGTTGAATAGATATGGATTAGCATCTTCTATAGGTCAGGCAACGTCTCATCTTGATGAGGGGTGTGTTACTAAAGCTAGGGTGAGTGCCTCTTATGATGGGATGAATACTCCTCAGGTTAACCCTTTTGATTATGGTGAGTGCACCTCAAGCTAGGGAAAGTGTCCCTCTAACTTGGGCAAGCAACTTCTAATGGATATATATTGATTCTTTATTGAGTTCAAATAACCTAGCTCCCAACTCATTAGATCTTCATATTGGAGTATATAATTAGTTTCCCAATTCTCTTGCATCTAGAAGAGTTTAAAATAAAGTATTTGTTATTTTTATTGAAAGGAAAGAAGATAAAATGATAGATTTTACTATCATGTTTTATTTCTCCATGAGAGATAATGTCCCAATTATGAATTTAATGATAATTTAATTTGATTCTTCGTATCCCATAGTTATAAATCTATAAATAGAGATTGATTTTCTTTCATTAAGGTTTGTTCTTCTTTCTCATTCAGTCATCATCTTATCTATGCACCTAAAGTTACTTTAGATGGCTAAGTTTCCACCTTTGAAGGTGGTGAATGTTGACAACCACAGGTTGTGTGAAGGTATTATCTGCAAGTGCAAGGCGGCTATTATGGAAGGTGAACTTTAGAAGTTAAGATGACCTATTGAGGCAATGAAGAAGAGGTTAGTGATAGAGTATGCAAGTGGGGAAAGGAGAGATTCTAATTATAGTCCTAATAAGAGGCCCGTCATAGCAATATTTCCATAATTATCTTATGCTAAGTGATTCCATGGTGAGCAAAGTGTTGGCTTGGCAGCTCAGATTCAAATACTCATGGTGAGTCTAGTTGTAATTCTCTCTCTGATAACACCATGTACATTAAGAATAAGTAAAAATTAGAACTTATCAACTTATGATTTTTTTTTTATTTTACTTATATAAGGAATCGATGTGTGACTCAAATCCATTGCTGAAAGGAATTAAAAAATAATGATTCATTCTTAATGGTAATATAGATCAGTTTCCTACATTAGAGAAACTTAGCTTAGAGAGCTTTGTGTTGTCCATTATGAGTGAGCCTACAGTATATCTAATTACGAGCGAGCTTTTATGTCATTAGGAAACATAAGTAAAAGCCGCACTCTTATAAGTTTGGCTTTTGACTCCCTTCCTTTAGTAAAAGATTTATTGATATACCAATTAAGTTTCATGAGATAATTTTTTTAGTGAAGATTTTTTTTTTTTTTTGCTGTATTTTGAAACATATAATAGGCGTAACTTTAGCAAGACAACCTAAAAATATTGAGGTAGAGAAAATTACAACAATTGTTGATGAGATCACCCTAGATATTGAGTTTAATTTCACCTATTGGAGGATATTGGGGTTAAAGTGTCCAAGCTAAGGTCTTCCTAGCCTTCCATGAAGGAATGCATGTGTCTTTTAGGATAAATTTCCCAATCTTTGGGTTAATGTTGGGGAGGAGAATAAAAAGCTTGCCTCCTTGGAGGGTTCCTCCAATATTCTTAACGAGATTGTTGTCTCGGTTAATTAGAAATGCAAAACTTAAGGATAATGTAGTGGTTAGTAGCAAGTTTTTCAAGTTAAGTTAATTCTTGGCTAGAGGTGAGTTAATTATGAACCATTTAATTAGAATGGAGACAATCACCCTAGATGAATTTGCAGACCCCCCCCCCCCCCCCCCCCCCCCCATTTTTTTAATTTTTTTTCTAAGTTGTGTGAATGGATGAACTCACGTTTGTCTGAAATGGTATTTAAGAAATAATGCATGTTCTTTTATTTCATTATTACAAGTAAAGTACTAGATCAAAGGAATTTAATCTTCTTAACTTCAACCTAAATTTAAAATACATAATCTTATATGATCATCCAATACATGAATAGTCTTTTTTTACTATCCTTCAATCTGTGGATGAAAAGGTGTACTGAAGTGCTATTCAAATATATACCCTAAAAAATACTTCTCCATAACCTGGGGATACACCTATAATTACGATCAAATATGATAACCTTTGGAATATCGTGAAGTCGAATAATGTCCTAAATATATACCTGAGCTAATCGGCCTACAAAATTAATTTGTCTTGTTGAAATAAAAAGCACAAAATTTGTTAGATAATCTACAATGACCCAGATAGCATCATGGATTTGCTTAGATATTAAAACCCATGGTAAAATCCATTGTTACCCTCTCCCATTTCCACTCTAGAATTGGCAATTAATGCATAAGACAACCAGACCACTAATGCTCTACTTTCATTAACTGAAAAGCTTCACATTTCAAAAAAAAAAAACCATCACATCTTTCTTTAATATGAGAAACAGAACATACCTTTTAGATTTCCTTATATCTTGCCACTTTTTGATTAATTATAGTGCCTGAATAATGTGCCTTATACAGAAGCTCAATCCTCATATCTTTAATAGTAGGAACCCATAATTAATTCTTATAAAATATAACACCATAATTTGATGTTTGTAATTTAGATTTCTTACAATATTTAATCTTATAAATCAACTTCATATAATCTATATCTTACTTTTGAGCTTCATGAATATCTCTTATATAATTCACTAAATAATTATCTAGAATAATGAGCATAATTCTATGTCCATGAATCTCATTATCTCTAACTCCAACTACTTCATATCATGAATTAGTGAATCAATAGAAGTAAGCAAAGAAAAAGACTCGCCATAAGACTTCCTACTCAATGCATATGCTACTATATTCACCTTATCAGGCTGATATTAAATAGTTTGATCATAATCCTTAATCAACTCAAGCCACCTTCTCTATCTCAAATTAAAATTCTTATGGGCACAAATATACTAAAGACTCTCATGATCAATGAAAATCTCACACTTAACACCATTCAAGTTGTATCAGAAAATATAATATCGGTTAATTCCAAATCATGTGTGGAATAATTCTTTTTCGTGTGATTTTAACTATCTAAAAACATAATCAATAACTTTTCCCTAGTGCATTAGGACATAACCCAATCCTTTTAAATGAAGTATCATTGAATACTTGAAATATGCTAGTACTAGAAGGAATCGTTAAAATCAGAGCCATTATTAAAAAATCCTCCATTCTTTGAAAACTTTGCTCACACTCAGGTGTATTATCCCAAACCACTAACTTCTGAGCCATTCTAGTTACAGCTCCAAAAATCTAGGAAAAATCTTTTATAAATTTCTTATGATACCCGACCACTCCCATAAAACTATGTACCTCAGATATCGTAGTTGGCCTTGACCAATCAGAAATTGACTGAATTTTCTAATGATTAATATGTATACATGCACTACTGATCATATATCTTAAAAATGTAATACTCTTTTGCCAAATAGCACACTTAAAGAATTTAGCATAAATATGATGTTGTCTCAGAGTTTCCAAAACTTTCCTTAGATAAAATGTGTGATATTCTTCAGACTTAAAATGTACCAGAATGATGTCAATAAAAACAATAACAAACTGATCCAAAAAGTCCTGAAGATCATGTTCATCAAATCCATAAAAATTGTTGGATCATTAGTCACCCCAAAAGGCAAGATTAAGAACTCATAGTGTCTCTATCTCATGCTGAAAGACATCTTGGAAATATCTTCTTATTTAACTTTAATTAATGATATTCAGATCTGAAATAAATTTTCAATAATACAGATGATCTTACAAGCTAATATAATAGATTATCAATTGGTGGTATTCTATACATTTACCTTATTTAGCTATATGTAATTAATGCACATTTGCATAGTTTCTTCCTTTTCTTTATGAATAAAATAGGAGCACCATACAGGGAAACACTAGGTTGGACAAAACATGTATCAACCAACTTCATAAGTTCTACCTTTAGCTATTGAAGCTCTATACGTGTCATTATATACCGAGCTTTAGATATTGGAGCTATACTAGAAAGCACATCTTTAAAGAACTCAAGTTCTCTATCAGGTGGTAAACTTACTAACTCTTAAAAAAAAAAAAAAAAGTCCAAAAATTCTTGTACAATAAGAACATTACCCAATGATCCAAAATCTACTCTCATATCTGTAATAGAAGTTAGAAATATCACATTACCCTTCTTCCACAGTTTATTTATTCTTAGAGTTGATATCAAACATGATTGGACACTTTTCACTCTCTGAAATATGAAACTCTCACTTTTCAAAAATAAAGTCACTTTCTTTTTCAAATAATAAATATGAGGCTTCTAGGGACTCAACCAATCCATGCCAAAAATGACATCAAATCTAAAAATAGGCCAAATCAGCAAGATAGACTTCCACTTCCTATCAAAAATTTCTAACTCACAAAGATAAAATCTACCAGCAATCATTCTATCTCCCGTAGGCATAAGACAATAGTACAAAAGGTAAATGTAGCATATTAGAGTATCTCTAAAAAATAAATGAATGAATGACACATGAATTAAATAAAATAGAATAAGGTGTAGCTAAAATATAAGTTGTACCTATCACAACATCAAGAGCATCCATCGCCTCTTGCTAAGTCAGACTATATACGCGTAGCTGAATTAGGGTCAAAGCTATGGAATAATTAGGCTCTCTCAAAACACCTACATACTATCTTCCTATCTTAGGGCCACTACCTCTACCAGAGGTTGCATCAATACATCCCCAAGTTGGAATAGTCCTCAGTCTCTACACTAATCTGACAGAGATCTCAGAATAAGCATAAAACATTGATCAAGTGTTGCCTACAAAAACTTTGCAACATTATGTCCGCTCTACTCATATGAAAAATACTGGCATATCATTCAATAATACATTCATTCATGTCTCCTAAAATAGCTTGAGCATATTTGTACAAAATCGCCATAACTGGTGCGTACTCCCAACCAAAATCTACCCTGACAAATTTCCCTTTCCTGAACTCAGATGGTCCAAATCTACCTTTCTTCTTAGAATATCCAGTCCCACTCTTAAATTTCTCTCCATCAAATCTCTTCCTACTAGTAGCCCCTCAAGAACATCTCATAAACCCCTCAAAAAATGGTAGCACTTCTCTCCCAAAGTGCTAACTAGTTGATAAGCATTGTTGGCCAAAGCAATAAACTCTCCCTCGTACTACATCACAGTCAAGCTCCTGTAAGCCAATCTAAAAAAATGTTTCCTAAATCTATTATCAGGTGAGCAAAGGTATAAACTAGCCTCTAAATACATCAATAAATTCCTCCAAACTAATCAGAGAATTCAGCTTCCCATGAAATTCTCCTGTTGTTGCCCAACTACCTAAGGGTGTCAAAAATGGTTTTTTGGGTCAGGTTTGGATCCAACCCAAAATTGACTTACCCTTGACTTCTCCAATACAAACTGACCCAATTACACAAACGAGTCAAAAATATGAACCAAGACTTAACTTGCCCTAAATATGGGTCAACTTGACCAATACATAAACCCGAGAGAGTAAAGAGCAGGTGACATTAAGCATAGAGCATAGGTCAAGCGTGAGTGTGAGTGCGGCTAGGTGAGATACATTATGGGCTAGAGTTTGGATGAGATCAACTGGTGAAGGCAAGTGCACATTACTGTCACGTAGTGCGATGGGAGCAAGACGTTGTGCTGATGGGAGAGAGTCACAGTGCAGGCAATGGGTGTGAAGCTCTAGTTGTGCATCACATTGTTGGGTTTGTGAACACATGAATTTTCTAATGTATATAATGCAAGCGGATGTGTGAGCCTATGGCATGTGGATCATTCCAGGATAGTGGGGATCCAGACCTAACCCTATTTTTTGAACATGTAAGGAATTATAACCAAAATCTTACCTAATTGTTTAACAAATTGACCCAAACTAGATTTTTTAGGTTAGGTTTGAGTCAGTTCATAATTGATAACCCTATAGCCACCAACACTCAGCCTCGCCATCTAATAAAAATACAACCAAAGGTATTTTACAATCTAAGATCCCTAATCTGTGATTTTGATGATGACAAATATTATTGATTGAATTAATTTATCCTTCATTAAATATTTTGAATGTTACTCTTATCTGTGAGTACTAACATTTTAGGGAGATTACACATTGCTCAAGACAACAAAAGGCTCAAGACTAGGTAGAATAAGATGTGAAGGAGTTTGTAATTTTTATTTTATTTACTTTTTTTTATTTCTTGAGTTTGGCCACAAAATAATATATGCATATTGATTGACCATGTACACACATAGTGCGAGAGTTTTTTTAAAGAAAAAATTTATTTTTTAAATAGATCTACTATATGATTTTAAATCATATTGTATGATATATTGTGGCTTAATGGCTAACTTTTATAAACTAATCATACTGTACAATCTTGATCATACTGTACAATTTGTTTTCAACCTTAAACCCTAGTCGCCAGATTAATTTAAGCAATTTTTTAAATTTTAAATGTTGAACATATCGTACTATGAAGATTTAAAAACTTTCTAAATTAACCCCCATGATTAATCAATTAAATTAAGATTGAATTAATGATTGATGATCGTACTGTATGAATTGAATCGTACCGTACGATGAACCGATGCGATTTTTGGTCATACTAGACAAAATCTTGATTTTTGAACTAATCGTACTATACGATTTATACATCATACAAGATGACCTGAATAATATTAAATGATCATACTATACAAATAGGATCAAACTAGATATAAATAGAGATGATTTTCGGTCATCTTGGTGTTCGTCCTATATGAATAGAAGAAATAAAATATATTATACTTGATGATATTTGTATCGTATTGTATAATGTATTGAAAAATTATTATATGTTTGTAATCCTTTGTACCAGGACAAGAGCTACTTTGTGAAAGTTTTGTAGGGATGTTAAGCCCTAATGAACTAGTCCCAATGCTAACTAAGAGGGGGGTGAATTAGTATTTTAAAAAATCTTTAAGTAAAAGCACAAACTTAAACCAAAGTTCACCACAAAGAAATCAAAGTGCAGAAATTAAATGTGGAAGCAGTAATAAAGAACATATAAATTTATAGTGGTTCAGTCAATTAACTTACTTCGACTCCCTAAAGCCTCTCCTTCGAGTATTTCACTAAACATAGTATCTCTCCTTTTGCCCCCACAACAAGATAGAGAAGCCTTTACAAACCTCCTTTCCACCGACCCTGATGAGGTAGAGAACCAAACTCTTTTTGCTTACTCTAAAAGTAGGCAGAGAACCTCGATCAGATGCTTAAGTAGACATCTCTAGAACCCCCAAGGCACAAGGGATGACGACTGGAGAAGGCGATGATAGATCCTTTCTTAGAGATACCTTTGTGAAACCCTTCAAAAACTCCCCCTCATAAGATCCTCCCTCTCTCTCCCTTACTCTCCCTCTCCACTTGGCTCTCTTAGGTCAGAACAACAGCGAAAGATACTCTATTGGGTAGAATAATAGGTCTTATATAAAAGAGCTTCATAATAGCTCTTAATTGAAACAAACCAACTTTATCATCCAAATGATCTAAATATCATCCTGTGTGATTAGTACAAATTTAGCTCAACCAGCCAGGATAATTTGGGACGATCAGAAGGTTTTTGTTCATATCATCCAGGCTGATAGGATATTATTTTGTACGATTAATACAAGTCATTGAATATCATCCAGAACATTGCCCTGAATGGATGTCTATACAATATAAAAATAACTTGATCATCCAGGCCGATCTCACGATCATCTCAAATGATTAGTTTAATTCAGTACATATCGTCCAAAGTTTTGCCCTAAATAGAAGCAGGCTAATGTATGATCATTTAGGAAAAACTTAAGGGTTTTAAACTAATCATCCCGGTTGATCGTACGATCGTCTAGGATGATATAATCGAGCAATCAAACATTAATTTCTTTCCTTAATTAGCAGATTAATTTAGGCATAATTGCATTGCATTATCCAGGACGATGTCCAAATATAAAAGATACTTAAATAGATCTGGCGGTAGATTCTTTTGATATGATCATATCGTTCGGGCCGATGACATATCATCCAAGATGATGCGCTTAATTGCAGCTGCCTTAACCAGGATGCCCTAATTAGGGTTTTTTGTTTTTAACAGATCGTCTAGGCTGATTATTGAATCGTCCCGAACGATGTGACCAAAATAAAAAAACTCTAAAAATAGTCAGAAATTTTCACCCAAGTGTGTGTGTGTATGGTTACTTAGCATCAAGAACCACATCGTTTATAATTGACTCAAGAAACGTAAAAGATTACAAACTGACTTATACTTAGTCTACCCAATCTTGAGCTGGTTCAAATTGCAGTTTGATCTTGCGGACCTAAAATGTTAGTAGGCAAGACAGTCATAGAGAAACATAAGTGTTTGGTATCATCAAAAGTTTATTCCCTAAAATTAGATTCGTAACACTCTGAACTAATCATACTGTATGATTTGTAATCGTACTATATGAACAAAAAAAAGTAATTTAAATTTTTAGGGTTTCTTGAAGCTATTATATATACAATGATGTTATTCATTAAAAAAGGAGAGAGGAACGTAACAGCTGAAGGAACTCTAGAGAGTGAGCTTTTTCAAGAGATTCAAGGTTTGTGAGAGGAGAAGGTGAGCTTGTGCATGGCCTGGGTGAGTCTTGTTGTAGGTCTATACGGGGAGAGGCTTCTAGGTCAAAGTCTTTGAAAGTTCTCTGCTATCTTCCAGATGGAGAAAAATGAGAAGGTCTGCTACCATTACCAAGAGGCTAGTATACCGTCTGACACTCCGCCACACCGACGAAGGTGAAGTGAGTTTTTTATAAAGGCTTCCCGGCCTTGCTGTGGGAGTATAAGGGGAGTCGCTTTTAAGTAGTGAAAATCTCGGAGTGGAGGATTCCGGGAAGTGGACGTAGGTCAAGATTGACCGAACCACTATAAAAATTTATGGTGTGCTTTTTCTATTTTCCGCATTTTACTTTTCTTGCATTTTACTTTGTTATAACTGCTTGGTGAAAATATATTTTTAGTATTCCAATGTGCGATTTAAAATTTCATCACCATTGTTATATTTGTTATCAAATATTTAGCTTCTGCATTTGTTTAATTAAGTTATCTTTTTGAAATAAACAAAAATTCAAAAAATAGAACTCATGTTTAGGATTTAATTTTTAAAATACCACTTCACCCCCCCCCCCCCCCCCTCCCAATGCATCTCATACTTTCAAGGTACCATCTGTTTAGAAGGACATTACATACCATCAAAGGTCTTCTCTAACCTCATCAACCAATCATTTGTAACCCTAGGATCAACAATACCCTCAAATCTCAAAGGCTTCAGCCTTAAAAATATATGTACATATGAATTCGCATCCTTAGTCTTAATTGAAGAAAACCTACTATTAGCCTCACCCATCAACTATACTACCAACCCATCCTGTGATATCATATCTGAACCAACAGTAGGGGTAGTGCTGACTATCAGTGCACTTTAGCTCGCACTCTACACGTAAGTTATGTCATGCTTAGGCTGATCCATCAAAACTCGCAACACATACATAACAACTGATACATGCACATAATTAGCAAAACCAAATAAATGCATGATACTACTTTCTCACATGACTATGAATCAATTCCTATAGTTATGTTTAGAATTTATTTCTCCAAATAATGCTTTGATGCCAAAAGGAGTATCATAACCCAACCTAATACGACCAAAAAATATCGATCACTTTGTGTTGGATAGTGGACATATAAAGGCAGAACCATATTAAAAAAGATCTTTTAATTTGGAGAAATAAAATATTTCTTTTTGAATAAAAGACATAAGAGCTTCTACTTTTTTTTACTATACATAAATTTACTCAACCATAAATGTTTTTTCTTTTTATTTATCCACAAAGTATTTATTATTGATTCTTTCTGTCACATTCCTCGACAATAGGTGAAAATATGGCATGAAATACAGAAATTCCAGGACTGTTTAAAAATATAATAAAAAATAGAAAATATACCTACACACCAGTCAGACTTAGAAAATCAGCCTTATTTACTCAAACAGCCCTTTACTCATACCCCGGCCTAAAAATGAAATACACAACATAAAATGAGCTAACACAACTCAACAGATTATATTACCCAAATTATTTCTTAATTATTTCAAATCAATAACTTAATATAAATTAATTATTTTATGCTTAATAGTAGACTTATAATAAAGTGATGTCACAACAATATAGGGCTTTGTAGATAACTAAACAAGTTACCAAATTTAGAGCATAGTATGCTGAACAAAATATAAAGAAACATAGTACATAGCAAAAAGTTACATAACTCCAATCCTTATGCCTCTCATTCATATCACCAAAACTATTATGCTTCCCATTCAGAACTCCTAGCCCTCGGGCCTTTTAATGCTCTCAGCTATCTTAGAATTTTAGTAGTATAACTCCATGGATATGCATGTATAAAAGAACTCCCCCCGATCTCGTGAGATGCATACATAATATCATATAGAGATGCCAATTTATAAATCATGCCACATAATATTATAATTAAGCTGTTAAATATAAATTATGTTATTAATAGAACTTTAAATATTTTCCCTACAGGTTTCATTTTAGCAGTCAAATCCACCACCGTGTAGCTAAAATTTATTGACTCAAAATTCTATCAAATTATAAGAGATTATGAAGAACTATATTTTAGAATGTTATAGTCCATGGCCCCTACTCTGAGATTCTGATGATGACAAATAATGTCGATTAAATTATTATTCATTGAATATTTTTAATTTTTGCTCTTGTCTGTGAGTACTATCATTTCAGGGAGATCACAAATTACTTAGAACAATAAGAAGGCACAAGACTGGGTAGAGTAGGATTTGGAGTCTATAACCCTGTAATTTCTCTTTTATTATTATTTTTCTTTTCTTGAGTATGGCCATAAATTGTGTGAAAAAAATGTGCAACCATGCACACACACAGGTCGAGAGGTTTTAAAATGAAGAATTTTTTTTCTTTGTCGATAATACTATACGATCTACTCTAGCTCAACAACTATCTGTAAAAAAATCATAATGTACGATGTATTTCTAATTAAAAACACTAGCCGCCAGATTAATTTAAGTAATCTCTCATTCATAAATTTTGAACTGATCATACTGTATGATCCTATCGTACTGTATGATATTGAATACTTACTTAAATTAACCCCGTGATTAGTAAGTAAATCAACGATTAATTTCTAATTGGTTATCATACTATACGACATGGTTCATACTGTATAAGCAACCGAGACTATTTTTGATCGTCCTAGACATTGTACCGGATGATCTCTTGATTTTGAATTAATCGTACTATACGAAGTGATTTGTACCATACGACGTACAATAACGAGTTTTCTTCATCCCAGCAATCATCCTGTAGGTGCATCTCGTACTCTAATAGAGATTTAAATATTCTACAGTTTTATTTTTTGATGCATGAATATTTTTCTAGAGTTTATCAAAACAAGTGTTTCAAAAATACTATACAAAAATTTTATAAAAAAATAACTAAATATATAAAACTACATTTTCTATAACAAACGAGAAGTTGCATGGTGGGAGTTTTCGCGATTAAAAGTTATCTCAAATCAAATACCAAAAATTTATATTTTTAATCAACAAAATGCCAAAACTGTTGAATTATTAAAAATTTAGATAAATAAATGCAACCTACCTCAAGCCAGATAATTTTGAAAACTGGGTCGTCAACTAAAAAAGACCCATAGTGGCTAAAAATGGACTTTCTTTCTCTAGGATTCCCTCCCTATCTCTCACTAGGTGGTAACTTAAATGAAATGAATCAAATAGAACAATGGATTTAGATATTTTAAATATTAAAATTAGTCTAGCATTGTGGCACCCCATGACGCTTGCCACAAAGCTCCCTTAGAGAGCTCATAACACAATCGTGCTACCCCCAGAATCATTGAGTTGAATTATTTTGCACAAAAAAAAAAAAAAAAGAACTGATAGCACTGGTGGCATTGTGCCCTTTGTTATTCAAACTTAATCAAATATGTAAAAAGACCCTCGAGACCCATTTTAGATCATATGCAGACTCTAGCATGGATATAGGATATTCCCAGACACATGCAAAGGAGTTTAAATGCAGAAATTTAATGATTACCTTGAATCTTGTTAGGTTAGGACAGGTTGAATGGTCCACTAACAATACAGGTGTCAGAAAAAGTGTTCCCAGTCATATTAAAATTATAATACACTCATTGTATTGTATGATACACATAAGACTTGATGGTTCCAAGTCAATAATTATCATTTTAATTATTTGGTATGATCATTATTACACATCATATTATATGAATTACACATTGTGCTATATGCTTCCTTTGGTCAATAATCATATAGTTGACTCCTTAATCATATTTTTGATGATTTGATCATTCACTCGATCAACCAATACAATCCACTAATCGTACTATATGATCTAACATATCCTATAAGTAAGAGAGTGATTTTCATTTCATTTCTCACATGTATGATCATACAATATGGCAGCCATTTGTTCTTGATCTGATTAAATTCATCATAATGTTTAATTCATATTATGCAGTCTGATCTAACATAACTTAAGTACAACTATTTTCTCCAATTGAGCTAATCGGACAGTATGATCTACACTTCATAATGTGCAATCAGTATATTATAATTAAAAATTAGTGTTTACTTCAAATAGCTAACTCTGATTCTTTTAATCATATGTAAAGTAAGGGAGTAACTAGCAATGATTTTTCTTGAGATAGAGCCTTTGGAGAATGAGAGAGGTATTCTCCTTGCTTGGGAGAGCTAGTCCAAACCAAATAGAAGATAGAGTTAAAACCCAAAAGGTTGACTATTGTTTTGATAATTTTAAACATTATTGGTTACATCACTTATTATTATTTGCAATATGTATTTGTTTGTTTTATTATATTAACATTTCATGTACAACGGATAAGAAGCCAAGTAGTCAAAGGTTATATTTAATTTTGTTCGTTCAAAGAAGCCAAGCCAAGCCAATATATATATTAACACTTTGTGCTTTGAAGTCTCAATAGTATTTTAAATAACTTCCGCTACAAATTGTGCTGTTTTTAATACATTTTTTTAAATAACTAATTTACCCCTCTCTTGGTTGAGCCATGACACTTTTAATCCTCTCTTTGCCTACATAATTAATAACTCCATCATTATTAGTTTGCTTTAGTTGTGTTTTTTTTTTTCCCCATTATATTGAGTTTAGAAATCATATAATGGTTGGTTAATATAATCCCCTGCAAAGCATCATAAATTTTCCCACTTATTCTTTAGGGTGCCTTCGTGATTCCTTTGTAAGTGTATTTTCCTTTGCTTTACGCAACAACTATTGAGAATAATTTCTCAAGTAATTCTTGTTTTTTGCAATGCATAATTGATATCAAAACAACTATTTTCCTTGGGGAATACATAATTGATTGGCTAGCAATTTTTTGCATTCTCATTTCGTTAAATCACCGCATTATTTGGTTTATTAAAATTGTCAAATTAACTCCAATTAGTAAGTGATCTTCACTCCTAAAATTCCAAGTTTGTTATATTTAATTTTGTACCAAATAGAAATTCTAAAGTTCTAATTTCCTGCATATTAATTTCCATTTATTTGCGCTGTTTTTCTTTTAATTTTTTCATTCTAATAATATTTTTGTTATTTATATCCAGGAATTACATTTATTTGGATAATTTTCATTAGCGCTATGCCCATTACAAATTTCGTATAGAAATCATTTTCCAATTCCTTTTTTCTCAACTTCTAAAATCAATAATATTTAAGTGCGTCTTCAACCGAACGTCATTTGAATGTTTGCAGCTCCCACGAGCGTCCACCCGAATGGCAATTGGAAATGTATTTTAGCATTTTATCTCGAATGTGAATAGTGTGATGCCAATATTAGCGTCACATTATTCACGCAAGAGACAACCAAAATCCATTCCCACTATTGTTGCTATCCATATATGAGAAAAAATATTTACAGAATATCCTTTTTAATGTTAGAAATAGAGCTCAATTGGAGATAGATTACTATTTGATATGATTGTTACTACATTTTAAAGTGGAAAATAATTTTTTTAGCAGGAGACGCCCTAAGACCACACACTCAAAAAGTACTACTTTAAGGCTTCGTTTGGGACGGCTTTTTTATTGCTTTTTAAAAAAGAAATTGTAGTACAAATTTTTTAATTTTTGTACTAAAACTCCGTTTTCAAAAGCAACAAAAAAACCGTCCCAAACGAAGCCTAAGTATACCATTTTATTAATTTCAAAATGTCTACTCATAATTGAAATCTCAATTTAGACCCGATCACTTGATTATGTGTGTGAGTATATTCTCCGTCATTTAAAATAACTATATGAAAACATTACTTTATTATTACTTGATTATGTGTGTGACGATATTCTACGTCATTTAAAATAACAATATGAAAACATTACTTTGCTATATAGGTTAATGAAACATGAATTTAGAACTAGGCTGGACATAGTAAAAACTAGAGTTCGTTGAAATAAGGAATCCAATACATTACAAAAAACTCCACCAAAGGATGGTGATAGTAATCACCTTAACAACCCCCTTTGTACTTGAAGAAGCATATGAGAACAAGCAACAAAGGAAGAAGTGATCAAAGAATATATTTATTTACTCGGTTTCTATTATAGCCAAAAGACGATATATATAAAGGAAAACTAATACAACTACGTACAAATGAACCAATGGTAGTCTGCCACATCATATATTAGCATATACTAAGTAATTTATATATACAACACTTTTATACCCCTGCAAGCTAATGGGTCCTGAATGACCATTAGTTTGTGTCATAGATAGATAAATCTTAGTGTAGATAGGGCTTTGGTGAAGATATCCACCACTTGATATGTTGTAGTGATAGGTAGAAGATGAATGTTTTTTGTTGTGAATGTGATCCCTGATGAACTTTTGATCGATTTCTATATGTTTTGTGTGATCATGGAAGATGAATATTTTTTTGTTGTGAATGTGATCCCTGATGAACTTTTGATCGATTTCTATATGTTTTGTCTGAGCATGGAAGACTGAATTGTTGGCCAGAGCTATAGCATAAATTTTATCATA
The DNA here is from genome assembly GCA_016618105.1 of Dendrobium huoshanense. NCBI lineage: Eukaryota > Viridiplantae > Streptophyta > Magnoliopsida > Asparagales > Orchidaceae > Dendrobium > Dendrobium huoshanense. The sequence goes on from CM028348.1 coordinate 47,341,981, forward strand.
GTACATATCTGTAGGATTATTTTGTGCTATGCCAAAGTCCTAGAGAAGACGACGAAGCCAAATAACATCTGTCATTAGAACTGCCAATGCACGATATTCTGATTTTGTCGATGATCTTACAAATGTATGTTGCCTTTTGATAATCCACGAAATAAGGGTGTCTCCAAGAAATGAATAGTATCGCGATGTGGACTTTCTAGAGATAGGATCGCCCGCCCAGTCGACATATGAAAAAGATGTAAGATTGAGATTAGATTTTGAGATTGGTATATTGTATTCAATCATACCTTTTGATGTATCGTAGGAGACGTTTAAGAAGATAAGTATGTTGGGAAAGAGGATGATGCATGTGCTGGGATAACTGATTAACACTGTATGCTATGTCTGGTCGAGTAATCATCAGATATTGTAGAGATCCAGTGAGCTTCCGGTAGGTTTTGGGATCTGAAAGAACTGAGTCCTTGGGGAAATTGGCAGGTAGCTTCGTGCAGGTGGGATTTGCTAACGAATTGCACTGAGTTAATTGAGCTTGCTGAAGAAGAGTGTAGGTATAGTTTTTCTGAGATAAGTAATACTTTTGATCAGAGTAACTGATATTGATTCCAAGAAAGTCGTTAGCATTTCCTTGTTGCTTTATAGCAAAATTACTATTAAGTTTGGAAATGATTATGGTTATTGTGTTTTGATCATTACCTGATATTAGTATGTCATCAACATATATAAGCAAGTAGATTTGAACTTTCGGCTGCTGAAGTATCAAGAGGGAGGGATCTTCATTGCTGTCAGAAAATCCAATAGAGACTAAATGAGATGTGAATGTATTGTACCAATATCATGGTGCTTGTTTGAGGCTGTAGATAGCTTTGTGAAGATAACACACATAGTCAGGATGCGAGGTATCTTCAAAGCCTTTCGATTGTAACATGTAAACCGTCTCAAATAGATTGTCGTGGAGGAATGCATTGGTTACATCAAGTTGGTGAACTGTCCATTTGTTGTGAAGAGCTATAGTCATAAGTATGCGAATTGTAGGAAGTTTAGTCACTAGGCTGAACATTTATGTGTAATCGATGTTATATTCCTGGTGTTTTTCTTAAGCAACTAACTGAGATTTCTGTTTGGCCTCCGAACCATCAGCATGGAATTTGAGTCGATAGGTCCATTTGCAACCAAGAATAGATGCTTCCTCTGGAGGATGAACTAGCCTCCATGTGTCTTGCTTTTGTAGTGCCAGGAATTTCATAGCCATGGCTTGACGCTATTCATGATGCTAGCTTGCTTCATTAAATGTAGTAGGCACTGCATGAAATTAGAAAGAGATTTAATTGATCACGAGGTTTAAGAGATCCAGTTTGTTTCCTTGTAACCATAGGATGATATGGTAGTGTGAGTGGTGCAGGCTGTTGTGAATTAAAACTTTCCTGTTCAGGTGCTAGAGATTCACATTGAGATGACTGGGAAGAAACTGGATCAGGTGCAAACTGTAAAAACATAGAATTATGGTGCTGATTTAAATGATGGGTCGATGAATTAACAGATATTGGGGTAGGAAAGAATAGAGAGATTTCCGTACTAGGATTGGTGGGAGGAGATGATTGTTTGGCAAAAGGAAATAATTGCTCAACAAAGGTTATGTGTCTTGAAATGAGAATTTTGTTAGTTGTTGGGTCAAGACACTTATAGCCTTTGTGGGCATCAAAATAGTCTAAGAAAACACAAGATTTGGCCTTGGGTTGAAGTTTGTGATGAGTGTGAGGAGGAGTAAGAGGAAAAAAAGCGCATCCGAAGGTGCGCAGATGACTATAGTACGGTTAAACTTTATGGAGGAGTTCAAAGGGAGATACGTTGTGATTAACAGAGAAGGGCATCCTATTAATCAAATAGACAGAGGTCAAAACTGTCTCAGGCTAGTGTGTGTAAGGAACAGAGGCCGTTAGAAGCAACATTCGAGTGGTCTCTATGATATGTCTATGCTTCCTTTCGGCAACTTCATTTTTTTCTGGAGTATACGGACAAGAGATTTGATGAGTGATACCATTTTGCTTAAGAAATTGTTTTAAGGATTGATTCATGAAATATGTATCTCCATTTGTACGCAAAAATTTAATTGATTGAGATGTATACTTATCAATATGAGTTTTAAAAGTAATGAATATGTTGGTAACCTCAAATTTATGTTTCATGGAAAATAACATTGTAAAACGTGAAAAATCATCTATAAAGATTATGTAATAGTTAAATCCTTGAAGCGAAACAACGGAGGCATGCCCCCAAACATCCGAATGAATAAGAGAAAGAATAGACTTTTGACGAGTGACATATTTGTCAAAAACAAGTTTGTGACCCTTAGACTTTTTACAAGAAACACAAATAGACAAATTCATAGGTATATTAAGGTGCGGGTTACACTTGGAGATATTGTGAAGAATTCTTTCATGAGGATGACCGAGTCTTGAAAGCCATTGACGGAAGCTGGTAGAGGTAGCAGATAGCGCCTACTGTTGAGACATAGAAGAACTAGTTGGAACGAGGTAGAGTCCATTGTTACACGGTCCTTGAAGAAGAACTTGCTTCGTCTTCAAATCCTTAAACATAAATCCCAATGGATTAAAAATAATAGAAATATTATTGCCTTTAGTTAATTTAGAAATAAATAGTAAATTGTAATGTAACGAAGGTGTATGAAGAACGTGCGATAATAGAAGCTTACGGGTTGGGGTTTGCAATAAGCCAGCCCAGTGTGAGCAATATTTACCAACCATCCATCACCACAGTAATATTGTTGTTTCCTTAGAAAGGATTGGAAATAGACATGTTATCAATAGAATTTGTAAGATGCAGCATCACTCCCGAATCAAGAAACCAATTGTTGTATGAGTTGTTCAAGCTTGCAACAAGAGCCATGTTAGAATTGATTGTAGATGGAGGAACATACTGAGGGTTGAGACGATGCCAGCAAGAAGGTGTCGAATGTCCTTTCTTAAGGCAAATCTAACAGAAAACCTGCAGGGCAGTAGAAGGCCTAGTTGGATTTTGAGGGGTAGATGTGTTTCTTCCTCTAGTGCGATAGCTTCTTCCATGTGACGAGTACAGTGCAAATGATGGGTCGGTAGATGCAGAAATGAAAACAGCATCTGATGCTAAGTTAATTTCTTCACTGAGAAGAAGAGAATAGAGTTGATAAAGACTAATCGCGGTAAGCATCATTCTAATGGCAGTTTTGATTGATTGGTAGGAGCTTGAAAGGCCATTAAAAATATAGAGGATTTTGTTTTTGGTGTCAACAACCGAACCTGCAGCGGCGATTGATCAACCAAGAACTTGATTTTAGATAGATATTGAGTCATGGTTAAGTTCTTGAGAGAGATATTGTGAAGGGTGTTCTTGAGTTGTATAACCTTGGATCTATTGGTAGATTGAAACCTAGTTTCAAGAGTTGTCCAAATGACTGCAATAGATTCAAGATCAACAACGTAGGGCAAGATTGAAATAGATATAGTGTAACACAATGCAACAACTAAGATTTTATCGATTAAAAGCCATTGAGCGAATGAGGGATTAGGTATAGAAGAACCATCGGCTTGAGAAAGAGTGCGATCAGGGGAAGAAGATGAAGGATTAAGAAACTTATGGAATCCATGAGCTTGAAAAATTTTGAGGATATGAGATTTCCAGACATAATAGTTGTCCAACGCTAGTTGAATCGGGACCATATTCTTGATGTTCAACACTACAAACTTCAACATCGACGAGATCAGAGGATCCTCATGATTCGTCGTGTATGCTTGCTCGCTACACTGCGATGTTGCCAAGCTCGCCATGAACGGCCCGCTCTGATACCATGAATAAGTAGATGAGAACAAGAAACGAAAGGAAGAAGTGATCAAAGAAGATATTGATTTACTCAGTTTATATTATAGCCAAGTTATATATAAAGGAAAACTAATACAGCTATATACAAATGAATCAATGGTAGTCTGCCACATTATATATTAGCATATACTAAGTTATTTATATATACAACACTTATAGTACTCCTCTCTTGCTCTCATGTCTCTTAAATTTAAGCTTATTTGGCCCCTAAGCTCTTATAATACAAAGATTATTTGTAAAACTCTCGATATACCAATAAAACTTAGTAGTAACAAAGCCATATTGGACGCAGATCTCTTTGACGAAGCTACCCTAAAAATTTGTCCTTTTTTTCTTTATTTTGCTTATAGTTTCTCATCTCCATCTCTTTGAAAGGTAACATCAATCATAGTGTACTTCCCGTGGAATTTAGCCACCCTCATATGAGATCTATCTCGAGGGACGCACGGTGCAGCTCCGTGGTTAAGTGTAGTGTGGTTGCCTCCCGCAGCTCCCGTTTGATTCCCCAAACTGGCCCAAAAAAGATCTATCTTGATGTTAGTACCTCTGTCATCTCAAGTAAAACCAAAATTCAATATTTATACTCTCCAACCGCTTCTTTAAATTGGCCAAATAATCATCGTGATAATCCAATCACTATGGATGACTGTCATATTACTTTGAGATAGATGAAGCATAACATTATCCACATCGATTTATAGTGTGACCTTTTGAAATCAATGATGATTTAAGTTCAATGACTATTTATATTACTAAAATTTTGTTTGGGATGACTTTATAATTATTTTTAAAATAATATCTTGTAAAAAAATCAATTTTTATATTAAAAAATATTTTAAAAAGCAGTAAGAAAATTGTCTCAACAAAGTCAAAAGACTCCTTCAAGAGACTAATAATGTTAATGGTGAAATTAGAAAATAATAATCAAAATTTAAAACACAATAAAGACATTTATTAGAATTAGACAGTGGTTGCTTTAAATTAATCTTCAATTGAGTCAATTTTATTATGACTTTCTTGGACTCTGAGTAATCATTCAAAACCTTATGTAGGGGTGTAAGTGAGCCGAGCCGGCTCGAGCTCGACTCGTTTATGGGCTCGTGAGTCGAGTTTATCGAGCTCGTTTAGTAAACGAGCTCGAGCTCGAGCTTGAACCAGCTCGGCTCGTGAGCTCGCGAGCCGGTTCGAATAAATATTTATATTTTTTAAAATAAATTTGTTTTATTTATTAAATATAAATATTAAAAAAATAATAATAATCACCTTATTTTTATTTAAATGTTAAACATTTCATATATATTTTTTAAATTTTATGTAAGTTTTAAAAATCTAGATTAAATTTTAAAAATCCAGCCTAATTTTTTAAATCTTAAAAAAACACGCCTAAATTTAAAAATTCCCGCTCATGGCTGTCGAGCCGGCTCGCGAGCCGTCTTGAGTTCGTTTAAAGCTCGAGTCGAGCTCGCTTTCCATGTAAGTACGAGCCGAACTCGATAAGGGTCTAAACTCGACTCGACTCGTTTACACCCCTAACCTTATGCCATATACTGTACGCATTAGATTGAAAGTAAATGGTAAATTTATCTTTTCTAAACATAAATATTAAGTACCGTACAATTAATGGCTTATGGCTCCTCTCAAGAAAAGTAATTTATTATTATATAGGAAAAAAATCATTAAACAATAAAAACTCAAAATCTTCTATAAATGTCCTCAAATTCTCCTAAATTACAACATTTCTTTCAGGAAACTGTAAAAATGCAAATTAACATAAATAATTACATGTTAAAATTTATGAAAATTTCCTACTTGTATATATTATAATTAGATAATATCATACTTATTATTATATATTATCCTGCATAACAACTTAATAAATTATTAGATAATTAATATGAACCACTTAAAGTCAAAAATACTGCTCATCACATTAATAAGCGTCAAAATAAAGAGGCTTAAATATAAAAAAGGAGGGTGAAATTTTAAAAAATCATAAGTTAAAAAAAAAAATTTTTGAATAAAGTAATCCTCTTACATCCTATATCTTAGGCTTCATTTAGGACGACTTTCTTATTGCTTTTTAAAATAGCTCTCTAATATAAAAACTTCTAGTTCAAAATATATATATATATATATATATATATATATATATATATATATATATATATATATATATATATATATATATATATATATATTAAAAAAATACTTAAGAAAGCATTAAGAAAATAATCTCAAACAAAACCTTAAATATTGAAGTGTCGGTGATAAAATGTTTCCTCACTCTTGCAAATAGAACCGACTAAAGGAGTCATAATCATGCAGTTGTTTATTTCATTAATAACGTTTGAAGGCTAATAAACTCTCCAACTAATCCATTGTATTGGGTGTTACCACACCGTTTCTAAGATCCACATCACATTTATTGTTAATTTTCTTACATCAGTGGCAAATGCACCCACACCTCATCCATTATTAATTAGCTTGAAAAAAAGAAAAATTCATAACAATAAAAAATATATAAAAAAAAATACCATGCATTAACTAAAAAATGTATTTTGTTTTTTATTAAGATTAAAATTATTCTAAAAATCTATTATTTTTAATGCCAAATTTTGAATATTTCCATTAAAAGAAAATAATATTGCTATATTTTTCTTAGAAAAATTTGTGTGTTATGCTTTCCCTGCTTAATATTCATAAGGATAAACTTAGAAAATTGATGTATGATTTTTTATTATTATATTTAAATGATATAAAATCATGAAAATTTATAATAAACATGTTTCTTTTGAAGTATTTTCAGTACACCTTAAAAACATTTCATAAGGAACATCAAATTTTGAAGTTCATATACAAAAAAAATACCATCTATTGTTTAAAAATAATTAAAAATAAATCACAAAATAACTAGCTGGTCCTTCTCAGCAGCTCCATGCAAATCTCTTGATAATGTCTTGTCATTCCCTACCTTATCCTATATCACATGACAAAGCATTGAAGATCCAAACCAAACAAATTGACCCAACCTATTTACAAATAGACCAAACACCCATAACATCCTTCCAAACACCAATTACTGAACAAATGGCCGCCAACGCTTCTATTGCGCTAATCACATTGCTGCTTTGGCAACGGCCGCGGCCGCTGCCGCACCGAGATTATCGTGTTCGGACGCGGTCTCGGCGCTAATACCTTGCGGGTCTTTTTTGATTGGGTCTGCCGGCAATTTTCCAACTAAGGAATGTTGCCAGAGCGCGCAGGAGCTTAATAAAGCTGCGGCGAGGAAAGCAGATAGACAAACGCTTTGCAAGTGTTTGGAACAGTTGGGTCCGTCGTTTGGCGTGAAGCCTGCGTTTGCTCGGCGTTTGCCTGTTTATTGCAAGCTTCAGCTTACGATACCTATTAGCACCAACGCTAATTGCAGCCAGTTCGTATCACGTTCACATACTCTCTCTCTTTCTCTCCCTCCCTCTCTCTCTCTCTCTCTCTCTCTTTCTCTCTCTCTCTAAAGAATATATTGTTTCATTTTTGCAGGGTGTGAGAAAAGAGCACTGAATGAGCATTACAGTTGCAGAAGTTGTTCCTACTAGTGTTTGCTTATTTGTTTTAATAAAGCTTAAAGAGGAAGAGACTAATGCTATTAGCAAATTAATAATCATTATTGTGGTGTTTGATGTAGTTTGAATAATATATGAAATATATATTTGTATTAATGAATTATGAGTTCTTGTAAGGTAAACAACGAGTAAATATATAGCCTAATTGTCTCTCTGTGAGCTTCGTTCATGGTTTCGGAATAAGATTAATTCTAAAATGTAGCCTAATTATTTTAACAGAGCTAAAGATTGAATGAAGAATTCATAAGCTTATGTAATAAGATGATGCTATGTAACATTCTTTATTTCTGTGATTTGCATTCATAAGCAACGTTGGGCAGGGGCGGATCCAGCTCTTTTTTTTAGGATGGGCAAAAAAAAAAATTTTTTTGGGATGGGCAAAGATGCTTAGGATTGATAAAATTAGGACAAAAAAAATTATTTAGGGGGGGCAAAATACCCAAAATATTCTAAAAAAATTCCCTCTAAATATTTAAAAAAAAAATTTTGAGGGTGGGCATTTGCCCACCCTTAGGCCAATGTGGATCCGCCTATGACGTTGGGTAGAAGTGAAAGAAACAATTTATTTATAAATTAATTCAACGGGTACATTATGGATTAAGTATAGAAAGTGAGAGAAAGAGAGATAAAATCAAGGCTAAATTTTATAAAAAAGCATGATAATAATCAAAAGTAATAAAAGCAGCATGGATTGTTAAAAATTTAAATAGAAGCAAATGCGTTATACCAAATGGAGCATTCTAAAATGCACCAACCAATTTGGTGAATAAAAAGCGCCATTTCATTTGGCGTAGTCACTTGGAGAGAGAGAGAGAGAGAGAGAGAGAGAGAGAGAGAGAGAGAGAGAGAGAGAGAGAGAGAGAGATGGCTTGTGGACAGAGAGAGGGGGGAGAGAGGGGAGTAAGCAGGGGTTGATCCAGTTTCTATTTTTAGGGTGGGCAAAACAAATTTTTTTGGTAGGAGATGGGCAAAAATGATTAGGATTGATAAAATTAGGGCAAAAAATCCAAAATATTCCAAAATATACCCTATAAAATTAAAAAAAAAAAATTAAGGGTGGGCATTTGCCCCCCTCACTACTATGGAGATACGCCCATAGGAGTGAGGATAATAAAATATTTAAATTAATATTTTAAGTTTTAACTATTTTTAATTATTTATATAATTTAAAAAATACAATATTCAAAATTTATTATTAAAATACATTTATTTAATAATTTAAATTAAATGTATATAAAATTTTATAAGTTTTAGTTTAATGTAATAATATATAAAAAAATTTAATTAATTATTTAATTTATTTTATATTTATTTAAAACTTAATACTGTTATATATTTAATAAATTAATAATTTTATTAATATTTTATATTGAGTAATAAAAATAACAATAATTTAATTAGTAATTATCTTAATTAAAAAAATATTAATTATTTTATTCATTATTTTTAGCTTTTCATCATATACTTAAAAAGATGCTTTTTAAAAATTATGTTTAATTTGTTTTTTCTTAATAATTTTAAAAAATTAAAATAATTTTAAATTCTTATGAATATTTTTTTAAAAATAACTTTCAATCTATATTTAACATATTAATTGGATGACAAAATAATTTTGGAACATAAATAATTATATTATATTTAACATAAGATAGCATAATTATATTTAAATAATAAAATGTATGTAATATTTTTAAATATCTAAAAAAAGAGTTGAATAAATAAACATTTAAAATTCAGTTAAAATAATAGTTAAATATCATAAAATATGTTAAAATACTAATTTAAATAATTAATTATAATTTAATATATTTTTTCAAATATTTAAAAATTATTTAACTCTCTCTTTGCATCATGATCTCTCTGCCATCCACTCTCTCTCTCTCTCTCTCTCTCTCTCTCTCTCTCTCCGCTGTCAAATATTATCTCTTTCTCTCACCAATCTCTCTCTCTCCTGAAATTACTGAACGACAAGAGGGGGGGTGAATTGTAAAAGTCTTTCGATTAATAAAATTAACCCTAAACAAGAGTTCTAATTTTTTTGTTGTTTTTGAAATATTAAAACAAAGATTTATGCAAATTTGCTTTCACAAAAAAAAACATGCAATAGATATGACAAGATTAAAGTGCAAGCAAAAAGTAAGCAATGATAAAGAAAGAACACACCAAGAATTTTATAGTGGTTCGGTCAAAATATGACCTACGTCCACTCCCCGGAGTCCTCCACTCCGGGATTTTCACTATCAAAATAGTTCTCCTTTTGCCCCCCTTGGCAAGGCGGAGAAGCCTGTACAAACCTCCCTTTCACCAACCGGCGTGGCGGAATACCAAACTCTATTTTCACCCTCTTGGCGACGGCAGAGAACCTTCTCGTTTTTCTCCCTCCTGGAGAAGGCAGAGAACCTCGAGGTAACGGATGTAGACGAGCCTTTCCCTTGGAGATCCTTCCTCAAATCCTTCTCGGGCCACAGGAGGAGCAAGATGCAGCAAGCTTGGAGCAACCGTGTGATCTCCCTCACACCTCTTCTCCCTCACAACGCTCACCTCCTCCTTCCTCTCTCAACCCTCAAGAATTCCTCTAGAATTTTCTCCCTTGGAATCCCTCTCTAACCACGTTCACCCCCTCTGTAATTGTTACCCAAAAAAGACTTGATTGACACCTGAAAACGGGCTCCAAAAACCTCTGATTTCAAAATTAGCCGTTACTGTTCGTACAGTACGATTCAACATCGTACAGTACGATCTTCACAAACAGCCGTCGTCCTGGTACGAAGATGTACGATCAGTACAAAAATAAATCGTACTGTACGATATAATATCGTACGGTACGATCCAACAAGCTACTACTCGTACAGGACGATGGTCTGGACGATCGGATGTCGTCTCTATTCATCGTATGGTACGATTACTATCGTACAGTACGATGTTCAAATTTTCATTAGCCCTGGATTACATGCACTAATCACGGGTTAATTTTAAGTAAGTATTAAAAACAGATCGTACAGTACGAACTTGTTCGTACAGTACGAACGGCGCAAAATCACTTACTTAAACTATGTCACGGCTAGGGTTTTGGATCTGAACATATCGTACAGTACGAAAGACTTCGTACAGTACGATCTATTCACAGAATTGTCCACATAGCTTAGATCGTACAGTACGAAATAAAATCGTACAGTACGATCTACAGAGAAGAATTTTAGTTATAATTTGCAGTTAAAAAAAAACTCTCCCCCTGTGTGTGTGCATGGTTGCTCTTACTCTTACGCATTTTGTGGCCAGACTCAATAAAGTAAAAAGTGCAATAAATGAAAAATACAATATTTGACTCATACTCCTAATCTACCCGGTCTTGAGTCTTCCTTTCTTCCTGAGTCACTTGTGATCTTCCTGAAATGTTAGTGCTCAAGAAAAATAACAGATAAAATAATAATCAATGAAAAGCAGTTCCAAAACAGTCATTATTTGGCATCATCAAAATCTCAAACTCGGGGTCATGGGTTGCAACAATCTCCCCCTTTTTGATGATGTCAAATAATTTGTTGCAAGTAAGAAAGAAAACCATTTCTTTTGAAAAATATTTCTTTTGTTGTTAATTTTTTTTGTTTTTTTTTTTTTTTTAAATTAAACACAAGAAGAAAAAAAATACTACAAGTAAGTACAAAACAAAAGATACTGCATTTAGATGAATAGGCATTACAACAAACTTCTCCCCCTTTTGACAGCACAAAAAGAAGGAGCTACTAAAAGCAAAAAGTAAGAGAAGAAAACAAACAGAAACTACAATGCTAACATAAATAAACTAAGCAGACGGGTCCTGATCTGGTGGTGGTGGAGTGTGTGGTGATCAGGAGCAACCCTAAAGAATTTTTTTTTTTTTAATTTATTTATTTTTTTTTTATGCATTTATATCTATGACACCTAATCTAGTCCTCAAGGTGCTAAAAGTGTCAAAAGCTAATGGTTTTGTGAATATGTCTGCCAATTGATCTCCTGTAGCGATGTGATGTAATTCTATATCTCCCTTAGCGACGTGATCTCTAATGAAATGATGTCTAATGTCTATGTGTTTCGTTCGAGAGTGTTGAATTGGATTCTTAGAGATACAAATTGCACTTGTGTTGTCACACATGATCGAGATGGTTCCAACAGGTAGTCCAAGATCAAGAATTTGTTGTTTTAACCATAGTACTTGTGCAACACAACTTCCTACCGCAATATATTCTGCCTCAGCTGTGGAAAGTGCTACTGAGTTTTGCTTCCTACTGGACCAAGAAACTAATGATTGTCCGATGAATTGGCAGGTACCAGAGGTGCTCTTTCTATCTATCCTACATCCTGCGAAGTCAGAATCTGAGTACCCTAGGATTTCAAAGGAAGTGCTGTGTCTGGGATACCAAATTCCTAAGTTTGGGGTGCCTAGTAGATATCTAAGAATTCTTTTGACAGCAGTTAAGTGAGACTCTTTAGGATCGGCTTGGAAACGGGCACAAAGGCACACACTAAACATTATGTCCGGTCTACTGGCAGTCAAGTAAAGTAGGGATCCAATCATTCCTCTATATTTTTTCTGATCTACTGATTTTCCACTAGGATCCTTATCTAATTGGATTGTCGAACTCATTGGGGTGTTCATGGGTTTTGCACTATCCATTTCATATTTCTTTAAAATATCCTTAATATACTTTGATTGGCTAAGAAAGGTTCCATTATCCATTTGTTTTACACTAAAGCCAAGAAAGTAATTAAGCTCTCCCATCATGCTCATTTCAAACTCATTACTCATTGTTTTTGAAAATTCATCGCATAAGTTTTTATCCGAAGATCCAAACAATATGTCATCTACATATATTTGAACAATGAGAATTTCTTCTTTGACCTTTTGTAAAAAGAGTGTAGTATCTACACTACCCTTTTGAAATCCTCTATCCAAAAGAAATGAGCTAAGTCTTTCATACCATGCTCTAGGTGCTTGCTTTAATCCATATAGTGCCTTTTTTAATTTGAATACATGGTTTGGAAATTGTGAGTTTTTAAATCCGGGGGGTTGCTCAACGTAGACATCTTCCTTAATTACCCCATTCAAAAATGCACTCTTCACATCCATTTGATATAACTTAAAGTTCTTGAAGCAAGCAAAAGCTAAGAGCACTCTTATGGCTTCTAGTCTAGCAACCGGGGCAAAGGTTTCTTCAAAGTCTATTCCCTCAATCTGGTTGTACCCCTTAGCTACTAGCCTTGCTTTATTCCTTATTATTGTTCCTGAATCATTCACCTTATTCTTGAAGACCCATTTTGTTCCAACAACACTTTGCTCTTTAGGTCTCTTAACTAACTCCCAAACATCATTCCTGGTGAATTGGTTCAGCTCTTCTTGCATTGCTAGAATCCAGAATTCATCTCCTAAGGCTTGATCTATACTTGTAGGTTCTATCATAGAGATGAAAGCTGAGTGACTAACCTCCTTCCTAAGTCCATGCCTAGTCCTTACACCTTCTGAAGGGTCTCCTAAAATTAACTCTTTAGGATGACTAGAAGAATATCTCCATTCTCTAGGCAAAACTTCCTGAGGTTCGACCCTTTCTCCTAAGGTCATCGTCTCTACTCCTTGAATTGCCTCTATTTCATCATCTTCAATTTTTGATTCTGAGGGCTTATCTGATTCATCAAATACCACATGGGTGGATTCTTCTACTACAAGGGTTCTCTTATTAAAAATCCTATAGGCCTTACCTACAGAAGAATAACCTAAGAAGACACCCTCATCAGACTTGGGATCGAATTTTCCTAAGGGATGTTTACCATTATTTAAGATGAAGCACTTACACCCAAAGACATGTAAATGTGAAAGGTTTGGTGTCCTACCCTTAAGGAGTTCATATGGAGTTTTATTCAGCTTCGATCTAATGTTTACTCTGTTCAAAATATAACAGGCTGTGTTGACTGCTTCTGCCCAAAAGTATCTAGGAAGGGTATACTCCGCTAGCATTGCCCTAGCAGCTTCTACCAAAGTTCTATTCTTCCTTTCTGCTATGCCATTCTGTTGGGGTGTTCTAGGAGCTGAGAAATTGTGCTCTATTCCTATCTCTTGACAGAATGACTCAAATCTATCATTTTGGAACTCTCCACCATGATCACTATGAATTGTTGATATTTCACAACCTAATTTTCGTTAAATCCATGTGGAGAAAACTTTAAATTCCTCAAAAGACTCATTCTTGTGTGCTAAGAATCTTACCCAAGTAAATCTAGTAAAGTCATCTACAATCACAAATCCATAATTCTTTCCACCTAGACTGGCTGTACTAACGGGTCCAAATAAGTCCATGTGTAGAATTTCTAGTGGCCTAGAGGTGATCACGTCTCTAATTGAGTGAAAAGATGATTTGACTTGTTTTCCTTGTTGGCAAGCATCACATAAGTGGTCCTTGGTGAATTCTAACTTAGGTACACCTCTAACTAGGTTTTTCTGAGTGATGTTTCTAAGAGTTTTCATGCTAGCATGACATAGTCTCCTATGCCATAGCCACGAGTCATCAACTATTGTTTTCAAGCAAAATGATTTTGAACTATCAACGCAATCAAGGTCTAACATGTAAACATTGTTAATTCGTTTTCCTTCTAAAATAATTTCATCAAATAAACTAATCAGGCATCTATCAGTAAAAAACTTAACATCAAAACCTTTGTCACACAGTTGACTAATGCTAAGTAAGTTATGCTTTAAACCATCAACTAATAAAACATTTTCAATTATAAAATTCTTAGCATTACCAACAATACCTGAGCCTATCACCTTCCTGGTAGTGTTGTCTCCCAACGTTACTTTGCCTCCAGTTTTGGTCTCCAATAGGATGAACTTCTTCATATCTCCAGTCATGTGTCGCGAGCAGCCACTATCCAGGTACCACATGCTCTCACTAGGTCTTTTGTGAGAGCATCCCTACAATTTCATTCAAAGATTAGATTTGGGAACCCAAGTGAGTTTGGGTTCCTCCTTATGCTTGCATGAATGAGATGTATGCATGTTATGCTGTGATGGATGCAGTTTAGGTCTCCATACTAAGTGTGTCCTACGGTGAATTGTGCATGTGCGGGCTATGTGACCTAACATGCCACAAGAGAAGCACCTAACACCAGGAAATGGATTTACTAATCTATGAGTATGGTGGTGCCTCTTCCTAAGGTTTTGAAATGCATGCTGTGTTGGGGGTTTTCTAGGATGGCCTACTGTGAGTGATGCAATTTCATTTTCTAATTCTTTTATCTTTTCACTATAGGTTTTATTTTGAGCTGTCAATCCATCAACTTCTATCAATAGCAAGTGCTCACTATGATCTACTTCTAATGCAAGTGCAGTTAGTTTTTCAAACTCTACATCTAGTTCAATATGTGATGTTTTCAAGGATTCATGCGCTTCACTTAGTTCAATATGCTTCTTATTTAATGCATCATACTCATCAAGAAGTAACATGTGATCTTTATCTAAATCAGAATTTTCTTTAACTAAGTTAGCATGCTCAATTTGTAAGGAACTAAATTCAATATTAAGTTTAGCATGCATTTTCTTCAGTTTCCTATACGAGTCATGAATATTCTCAGAAATAAGCAGTAATTCATCATAAGAAAGTTGACATACCTCCTCTTGATCCAATTGATCAAGGTTATCATTAGCCATAAGACACAAATTTGTTACCTCCTCCTCTGCTTCTTCTTCTGATGATTCTGAGGCAGAGTCGGCCCAAAAAGCTTTCTGTGTCTTTGTCTTTCCTCTCTTGTATTTAACTTTGTCATCTCCTTTCTTCTTTGCTGGTTGACTCTTCAGATTAGGGCAATCGGCTCGAAGGTGACCTGGCTTCCTGCACTCAAAGTAAATTGTATCAGATGAAACCTTATTGGACCTTGAGCTCTTACCTTTATTCCAGCTGTTCTGATGACGCTTTTGTTTTCTTTTCAGGAAATTTTTGAACTGTCGGGTCATCAGTGCTATCTCATCATCTTCCTCCCCTGCAGAGCTTTCACTTTCTGAGTTGCTAGCTTTTAATGCCACCGTCCGCTCCTTTTTCTTTTCACCTGCATCACTTTGCCTTTGGCTCACTCCTTGCTCGTATGCAATGAGTGACCCAAGGAGGTTATCAATAGAATAAACATTAAGATCTTTAGACTCAGTGATAGCAGTTATCTTAGCATCATAGGAACTAGGTAGGCATCTAAGAATTTTATTCACTTTCTCAGAATTTGAAATTTCTCTACCTAATGCATGCAATGATGTCACAATTTGGGTGAACCTAGTGTACATGTCAGAAATTGTTTCGCTAGGTTTCATACGGAATAATTCATAATCATGCAGTAGAATGTTAAGCCTAGACTGTTTTACTTCGTTTGTTCCTTCGTATGTGATGCACAGTCTATCCCAAATCTCCTTACCAGAAACACAAGTAGATACTCTCATATAGTCCTCAGATTTCAATGTACAAAAAAAAACAGTTTAAGCATTTAGCATTCAGTTGGGCTAATTCCCTATCCTCATTGCTCCATTCAATAAAAGGCACAGAAGTTTTCAAACCATTAACTATCTTGAACGGTGCAACATATCCATCATTTACTAACATCCACATGCGGTAATCTATAGATTGCAAAAATGTAGACATTCTAATTTTCTAGAAATCAAACGGTATGTTATCAAAAAGTGGTGGACGAGTTATTGAATAACCCTCCGCAGTGTTACGATTACCAAAATTCGACATGATCGTTTTTTCAAGGTTTTCTAAAACACTATTTTTGAAAAAAGAAGCTCTGATACCAATTGAAATTACTGAACGACAAGAGGGGGGGTGAATTGTAAAAGTCTTTCGATTAATAAAATTAACCCTAAACAAGAGTTCTAATTTTTTTGTTGTTTTTGAAATATTAAAACAAAGATTTATGCAAATTTGCTTTCACAAAAAAAAAAACATGCAATAGATATGACAAGATTAAAGTGCAAGCAAAAAGTAAGCAATGATAAAGAAAGAACACACCAAGAATTTTATAGTGGTTCGGTCAAAATATGACCTACGTCCACTCCCCGGAGTCCTCCACTCCGGGATTTTCACTATCAAAATAGTTCTCCTTTTGCCCCCCTTGGCAAGGCGGAGAAGCCTGTACAAACCTCCCTTTCACCAACCGGCGTGGCGGAATACCAAACTCTATTTTCACCCTCTTGGCGACGGCAGAGAACCTTCTCGTTTTTCTCCCTCCTGGAGAAGGCAGAGAACCTCGAGGTAACGGATGTAGACGAGCCTTTCCCTTGGAGATCCTTCCTCAAATCCTTCTCGGGCCACAGGAGGAGCAAGATGCAGCAAGCTTGGAGCAACCGTGTGATCTCCCTCACACCTCTTCTCCCTCACAACGCTCACCTCCTCCTTCCTCTCTCAACCCTCAAGAATTCCTCTAGAATTTTCTCCCTTGGAATCCCTCTCTAACCACGTTCACCCCCTCTGTAATTGTTACCCAAAAAAGACTTGATTGACACCTGAAAACGGGCTCCAAAAACCTCTGATTTCAAAATTAGCCGTTACTGTTCGTACAGTACGATTCAACATCGTACAGTACGATCTTCACAAACAGCCGTCGTCCTGGTACGAAGATGTACGATCAGTACAAAAATAAATCGTACTGTACGATATAATATCGTACGGTACGATCCAACAAGCTACTACTCGTACAGGACGATGGTCTGGACGATCGGATGTCGTCTCTATTCATCGTATGGTACGATTACTATCGTACAGTACGATGTTCAAATTTTCATTAGCCCTGGATTACATGCACTAATCACGGGTTAATTTTAAGTAAGTATTAAAAACAGATCGTACAGTACGAACTTGTTCGTACAGTACGAACGGCGCAAAATCACTTACTTAAACTATGTCACGGCTAGGGTTTTGGATCTGAACATATCGTACAGTACGAAAGACTTCGTACAGTACGATCTATTCACAGAATTGTCCACATAGCTTAGATCGTACAGTACGAAATAAAATCGTACAGTACGATCTACAGAGAAGAATTTTAGTTATAATTTGCAGTTAAAAAAAAACTCTCCCCCTGTGTGTGTGCATGGTTGCTCTTACTCTTACGCATTTTGTGGCCAGACTCAATAAAGTAAAAAGTGCAATAAATGAAAAATACAATATTTGACTCATACTCCTAATCTACCCGGTCTTGAGTCTTCCTTTCTTCCTGAGTCACTTGTGATCTTCCTGAAATGTTAGTGCTCAAGAAAAATAACAGATAAAATAATAATCAATGAAAAGCAGTTCCAAAACAGTCATTATTTGGCATCATCAAAATCTCAAACTCGGGGTCATGGGTTGCAACATCTCCTTCCTCTCTATCTACAGATAAATACAATTTGCCAAATTTTATGGCATTTTTTTATTACGCCAAATTAGTTCGCGCAATTTAGAAAGCGTCATTTAATATAACGTATTAGTTTCTTTTTAAATTTTTAATAATCAATGCTTCTTTTATTAATTTTGATTATTATCATGCTTCTTTATAAAATTTGGCCTAAAATCAAAGTCTACTTTGATTTTGTTGCGGGCTAGAATATACACGATGATAGGGTTATAAATTATCACCCAATGTTGTACGGATATATATCCATCACACAAATAAAAGAAAAATGAAACATCAAAATTTTTATGTAGAAAATCATGGAAAAGGAAAAAAAAATATGGGGTCATGCTCAATTGAAATGATTTAACTAGTGTTTGAGTAAATTACAAGTGTCTGATTAGTCTTTGATATTGAGGACGATCAAATTACAATAGTCAACAATCAGATTGAAATATGAAGGTCGGACGGAAGTCCAAAGTTAGTTTGTGACCTAGAAAAAAATTGGACAATAGTTGGCGGTCAGAAGTCTGACGTCCGTCGGTGGTCAGGCAAAAATCTGACATCAATTGGCAATCAAGCGTTAAGTCCGACGTTAGTTGGTAGTCGGACAGAAGTCCGACAACAATCAGTGGCTAGGCTTAACTTTGACGGTTGTCGAGGATTTTGGCAGCAAGAGAAATCTCTTCCTTCTCTTTTTTTCTTGTTCCATCCCATGAGAATGAGATATATATTTATAGTTTTATGAGAGTGAAATGACCAATAAATAGGAGGAAGAATCATGGCAAATTGTGAGTGGTTTGAAGGGACGGCCGATGTTGATCCCATTGATTGTAAATCATTTATTGGGCATTTGAATGCCTTAATGATATAAAAAATTGACGATCTTAGACTCATTGGATTTGTCTCATCGAGCTGCTCGATTCAACTATAAGAATGTCACGTTTGCTAATCCAAATTATGATTTAAACCTTCCAAATAAAATTCGGTTTTTGATTTGGACCCATTTGTGCTCGGATTGAGTTGAATTTGGTGTTGATGGTTTCATATTTTTGAGATGTTCAGTTCGACTACAAGTTTGCTAAAATTGGAATTTAGATGATTTTGGATTTAATTTTTGAAATTTCCACTTGATTTTGCCTCAAGATTCGTGTCCGATCAAGATAATTTTTTGATGATATATCAGATTTGATTGTATTGATGTTTTATTGAGCCCAAATTGGTCTATCAAACTCCAAATGGAATCTAGATCATGGTTGTGTTGATATCATGAACATTAGAATCAATTTAATTATATAGGTTAAAATGGCTCATTCTTCGTGCATAAAGTGAGACGACTCATTAGAAGGTTGGAAACTACTAAGGGTTCCTTTGAGGTCAAAAAGTTTTTTATTTATAAAATTGATTGTTAAATTATTACGTAAAAATAGTTTTTTTAAATGCTACTGTGAATATTACAATTTTTTTTGAAAGTTACATGATAGTTTTATTATAGCTATTATATTCTTGTACATCTAGTTGTAAAAAATAAAATTTACACAACTCTATTTGGCTTATTGGTTGAGAGCTTAGGCTTCCAAGTAAGAGGTTCAGAGTTCGAGTTTATGTGTATGCGTTGTGTATGTGAATTTGCCTTAAATGACCTAAATGTCCAAAAAAAAAAAAAAAAAAAAAAAAAAATTTCACAACAGATTTTAACAAAAGTAACAAAAAGAAAATAGTGAAGTCAAATTCCCCGAATAGAGGAATTGCAGATACTCTGCCTGCTTGCTTCTCCATGAAGCCCTGAATACCCTACCCAGAGGAGCTAGCGGAAACGAATATGGTACTGAGGTCGGCAACGAAGAAAGCGGTGGCGGAGAGCCCAAAGAGGTTAGCGAACCTAATTGATCTCGCCAATGTCCCTTCCACGCTCAGAGAATTTGTGGGGCAGTCTCAAATCTCCCGTCACGGCTGCTTCATTCGTGTTTGGTCTTATATTAAGGAACAAAATCTTCAGGTTCGATTCTCCCCACTATTTTTCTCCGTAATTGAACTAGTGGTACGAACCACAACATAGGCGAAAAGAAAATTCAAGTTTTTTTTTTCTTGATTTTATTCAGATTTGTATTGATTTTGATTCATTTTTGCCATTGCTTCGTAGATTGTCTGACGATTTTAGCTAAATTGTTTTTACCTTTTGCTGTCTTTGGGTAGTCCTCTTATAGAAACTGAATTTTTCATCATATAATTAATAGATCAAGGCTTGTGAAGAATAAGCTTTTGAGCTAACTAGAAACTTGATATGGTTTGAGAATCATAAAAATCACGATGAAATGTATAGCTGATAACGAGTCAACTTTCATTGGTTTCAGCTAAACTAAAAAATGTCAATATCAATTTCAAGCTGGCTAGAAATCAAATAAAATTTGGGCCCAGCCTCGACGTGAATTCCCTCAACTTTTTTGAGCTTGCTCAAAATTGATTCCAAGCCTTAAATTTATTTTGAGTTGGCTCAAATCAAAATGAAAACACATGTTGGAGGTAGCGGTGGAACTCAATCACTTTCAAATAAACTATCTCTTAGCCCAGGGGCCTCAAACCAAAAAACACATGCAACAAGAGGGAAATCAGCAATTTCACTTGAAGAGTCAAACAACCTCCAATTTTCAAACGAAATGCTCCATTGCAATTGGGACATCAAATTCGCCTAAGAGGGAAACCTTCGCAGTCAAATCGATTAGATCGATAAAAACGGATGACCGACACCCGAAATTGATGCACGATGTTGCCCAAAGGACGTCTGATCACAAAACATACTTTTACATTGCGTTCAAAGCATCACCAAAAACAAAAAAATGACCATAAATTCGTTTAATTGAAGTCGCGCGAGGAGATTGGAGTGAATCCCGAGGCAACATCGCATAAATGGAAGAAATTGACGCACGACATTGCCCAAACAACATCCGATCACGAAACAGACTTCGTCGTTGCATTTAAAACATCGACAATGCCTTAAATGGACTGTAATTTTGCCCAATTAAAATCGTGTGGTGAAATCAACATGTATTTCGAGGTAAAATGCATGGATTTTGAGAAACTGCATGCAAATTAAGACGTCGACGCATGAATTTCGAGGTACACGAATCCCCACTAGATTTTCGTTGCTTTCATAAAAATATTTTTAATAATAATAATAATAATAATAATAATAATAATAATAATATTATTATTATTATTATTAAGAAAAAAATTATCAAGTTAATGTTAACTTATCTCAAACTACTAATGCATCAGCTCTGATCGGATCCCTGAAATCCCGACGTAAATCCTGCGTCTTAATCACAGCTTATCTCGATTGAACACCTTGCCTCGTTGTTAAAACGAGAAACTGAAGTGGGCTTCTGCTTCTTCGCTCTCACGTTGAACCGATACTCAGAACCGCAAAGCTCCTATCCGGCTCCTCACACTGTTCGATTTCCCTCTCTTCCTTACGATACCTGTGCCAAATATAGTACCCTGTCCCCTTCCAGTGCCTCAAGTAACTCTGCCCCAACCTCCTCTCTTTACGTGAGTAGACAAACACGGTATCCTGTCCGATCCAGCGGCTCACTCATCTCTGATACTTGCTTGATTCAACATCTTCCATCGAACTCAAGCTCTGTCTAAGTTTCAGCTCTGATTCGGCCCGTAGCCCGTTTGATCCAGCTCCCATTCAATCCAGCTGCTCGTTCAAACTCCCTGTATCAACCTGATCGAACCACCACCTTGTCGAAACTAGGCTGGGATCTTGCTCATGACCGAACTCTACAGCCGTAGACACTTCAACGCCGCTGCGATTTTAATCACACGACTGTTCAACCCTTCCTTCTGACTCTCTACCTGAGCCCCTGTGCTGCTTAACACCTCCAACTAAACCAAATAGCCAAACAACTCTAGTCTTCCTAGCTACAAACCAATCCTCCTCCCCCTTTCCACTCTCTACGTTGTAGGATTGAAGACTACGACTACGGTGTCACCCGACACCTGTCCTATGCGCTCTCATAGCGTGGTAGGGAAAGCCCAGCTCCCAGAATTTCCCCTAAATGGGTAGACTTCAGGAGGTTGCCGAAATGCAGAGAACAAGAGTACCTAAACTTATACAAACAACAGGGGATTTGAACCTGAATGAACAACATGGAACTTGAATGCAAACAAAACCACATGGAATAGAGTTTGAACAGTAGGGAACTGGAATTTGATTTAACAACATACCATCACATTAACAAAAAAAAAAAAAAATGTAAATGTTAATTAAATATCCAGAGCATTCAAATTTAACATAAATAATAAACGCAGAACTTGTGATGAACAGAATCTCAAGTATAACTTGCTTGCATGGAAAGATCAATGAGAGCTATGAAAGAATGTAATGGTTGACCTGCAAGTTATAACATAAAATCCCCAATGAATATTAGAAGTTGTCATGATGATTGGGATACAAATATCATCAGGCGACATTATCAGGTTCATCATTCATGCTGTAGATCATCTTCAAAGCTTGATGCACACAATGAAGCTCGAAGTACCTACAATAAGTTCTCAACAAACACAATGATGAGTTTATAAGCAAAGTAAGGGGAACATACGACGAATGCTACGACTCCCTCGTAGTCAACGACAATTCAATGTCAAGCAAGCGTATTAACCAACATGCAAGCAAAGGCGAATGACATGTAACAAATGCAAATACCTACAAGCCACCGTAGGAGACTCGTCGTGCATGCTACATGTTATTTATAAGCAAAATATAGGAGAAATATGACAAATAAATATATTTATGCGTTGTGTTTGAAGATTCGTATTCAACGCAGCTCACTAATGAGTAACAATAAAGCATTTGTAGTGCATACAATTCTTCACCTGCAAACAATAAAACCCCTTTGTAAATGCACACAGTGCAACATGCAGCTAATATTATTGCAAACAAGCACGACGATCATCTTACAATTCCCATGAACGTTGAAAGATATATAAGCAAAGATAGCAACTCGCTAACCAATATGCATAGGAAAATTAACGATGATCATAATTCATCTGGTAGTAGATATTGACATACAGATGAACACACTAAGCCTACAGACAAATGGTGATATTCCCTATAGACATGCACAAGAAGCACGTAGGAGAAGCCAGGATGTTCATACAACGAGTACATCGGTGTCCCATGAGCAGTATTAGATGATTTGCATCCAACACATCTTGCCCGCTTATATTGGCAAAAAGCCCATATTGCATATAATAATCTTTCCTGTAGGCGGTGATAATAAATATTCAGGAGGCCTACAACGAATGCAACCATTTATGAACAATAACAGGAGGCTCGCTAGTGCACGACAGTTTACTTGCATAAAGCGGCAAATGACCTGCAGCACAGCGCCATGTTACCAGATCTGCAACACCCATATAAGAGGACATAAGACGTTTACCAATTCCAAAACCAAAACTTTGCCTACCTATCAACAGGGGCCATTTGCATAATCAATCATTAAAAAAATGCCTCTCCTTATACATTAAAATATGATTACTTTCATGGGTCCCGAAGAGCGTGTTGTATGTACGCACGTGACATCTGAGGATGCTACGCGGTTCAAATATGAATCCAAGTTTGAATCCGATCCTTCTATATGAATGGATAGGAGTCGACACAGCTCGAACTATTAAACAAATATATGGTCGCGACAGCGACTGTGATATTTATTTCATATGTTCATATTATACTTTCATGGTCTATAATAATGAAAATTCATTAATAAAAAAATCACGAACATGATCCTCTACCGGCAAGTTAACAGAGTTGATAAGGTTTAACCAATAAACTAAAATTGCCCATAAAAGTTTCAATGATAGCCATACTGATAGAAAATTACAATTAAAGGGCGCCCAAACAGTAAATGACTCCCAAATGCCCATAAAAATTTATAATCCCCAAAAATACTAAAATTTAAAATATTTAAAATTAAAATAAATCATCAAATGCTTAAAGAAAAATCATTCCACCATTCGTAATAGTTTGCCAGTTGGACAAGTTTGAAAATCACTTCATCTCATAAAGAGCGAATGTCTGGTTAAGAATATCACTATGATTTATTCTCAATCAGTTTCTTACTAGTAAGGACATGTCACATATTCTCTAACCGGTGGTTTCGTCGTTAAATGACACTACATGTAAACGATTATGATCAGGACACTTTGAATCGGGTGGTTTTGTCTTCAAATGGTACCACTAAATTACGGTCATGGTTAAAGCCTCTATGTTTTCCAATGACTTTAAATCCTTTAGATATGAATACATAGAATATAATCAATAGGGTACAAAACCCTCTGTTAGCTAGGGTGACTTCAGATTTGTCCCCTTTGACAAATATTCCCCAAAAGTCTACAAGGTATCATTGGACAAAACAACCCATGACTGCCAAAAAGAATCCTTCTATCAGGTTGGATTGACTACCTCCTTTTACTGAGTAGACTAGAGACCATGATGATCAGGGACGACGGAACCATGGGATCTTGATCGGGTTTATCATCACTCCCCCACTATATTCTTTAAGTATATTGTGGTAAAATTTCTATTTTTAAATGTTAAATTTTCAAATATCGAAACATGCTGCTACTATATGCTAGATACTACCTATCTATTTGATGCCATGCATTTATTTGACAACTAGCCTTAATCGAAAGTTATCTCTTGCTATCGGTAGGTGTAATTAACTTACGCATATAGGAAACCTGAACTCAGATCATAAGGTTCTCGTAAAATGAGGACGAAATCTCTGGGTAGTGTCTTATTTAAAACG
This sequence comes from Dendrobium huoshanense, assembly GCA_016618105.1. Taxonomy (NCBI): domain Eukaryota; kingdom Viridiplantae; phylum Streptophyta; class Magnoliopsida; order Asparagales; family Orchidaceae; genus Dendrobium; species Dendrobium huoshanense. The sequence goes on from CM028348.1 coordinate 47,366,666, forward strand.
CAATATGACTTTTAAAAATTTGCCTCAAAACGCACTCGTTAAAACTCTCCATGAAGACTGGAAAGAAAAGAAAGGATTTGTGGAGAGGTTGGGGTGCGAATCTTTGAAGCCCACAGGGCCCTATAAGGATAACTAGCTATTATGTCGATAACCTTTTGAAAGTGTGAGCCATTTTTAAATTTTGTATTTGTATGTGCTTCTTATGCCTAAACATTCTATCTACATATTTAACTTTGAGTGGGCCCTTATTTTGTGCTAACATGAATTTAGTTAGTACTTTATTAGGGTTTCAAGTTTGGTCATGATTTTATTATTTATTATGTGTAGTGAGCAAACCCACTTTAACATGTCTTGTTTTATGTGTTTATTACTTGTAGCATATACACTTTTGATTGAACAACATTTAAGTTGAACTTAGTCCTCGAAGTGCTAGCCTTGTTACCCTTTCATATAAAAGATTAGGTAAAAAGTAGAAATATGACTTGTATGATAAAGAACATTATATGAACATGCATCTTCATGGGGGTGTTGACTTCCACTAAGCAGCCAAATAGAAATGAAAAAAAAAACTCTCAAAATCATTACTTGTTACTGTCTGTGTCGAATCCCTTATCTCTAACGTATATCTGCCCATATCCCGCCAAATCAGCCGCTTCAACAGTGCCTGCTCCCTCAGCAAAATGGCGCCGAACAGTAACCATACCCGCGTGCTGAGAGCTCATCGGTCGCACTCCCATTGAGTCTTTAAATACCCGACTCAAACGAAGCATTCGCCCAGCTTCTTCTCCTGCGACACTTCAAACACACAGAAAGCTCTCGCATGCAGAAATTCTGTGAGACCTCCACTTCTCCGGTCAAATCCTTTGCCAAGCTTAGCCTCAAGACATCCGAACTCCACCTCTCAAACCTCCATCCACAACTCCCTGATCTCGAGCGAAGGCCTTAACCGACCCCTTCCTCTACTTCATCTAGCTTGCGACCCAGAGAGAGAGAGAGAGAGAGGAAGAGATCCACCTACCCGCACCCTACCTTGCCCGATCTCTAGGCTGAACCCCTGCTCCGACTGCTTTGCCCGATGCCCACTTTCTGTCAGTTTGGGAAGTTACGACATTTTTATTGTAAGCAGAGACGGGAGCAGCTTTCTATGAAGGTAACTTTGTCCCTGTCGTGAGCATCTTTGGCCAAATCCCGCTAATCCACCAAGCCTAAAAGAGGGAAAGTGAGGATTTATCTTAGCCGTGGGGGTTAACATGAGTTAGCTTAAAATCATGCTCAAAATCAATATAAATCCTGTTAAGCATGTTTTTTTTGTATTATTTATTATTAAAATTAATTTTATCTTAATTATAATTAATTTTTAATAATAATAATTGATTATGTTTAATTATAATTAATTATAATTAAATATTATAATCATATTTAATTAATTAATAATAATTAGTTCCAATTAAAATAAATTATGATTAATTTATTATAGTTATGGTTAATTATTATCATTAATAATTAACTATAATTTATTAGAATTAATTATAATTATTTATTTTAATTTAAATTAATTATTATCAATTATAATTAATTATGATTAATTATTATAACTATAATTAATTATTTTTATTTTTTAACTAATTATTATTTATGTATTTAATTAGAATTTTGTAGTTAATTATAATAATAAAAAAGGATGACCTTTTGCCTTGATCCACATGCCGTCATTCCTCGCGAAGGTATAAACTATTAAACCTTAAAGCTCCGAGAGCTTGTTTTCGTTATTTGCGGCAGACCGAAAAATCGTCAATACACGCCTTTATTGCGCGTGGTGGGATGGGACCCCTGTGCGACACTACGACGAGAAGGGTAATCATCTAAAGGCCCTACTTCAATGTTCGTGGCACATCAAAAAATCGCATATACACGCCTTTATTGTGCGTGGTGGGATGGGACTCCGGTGAGGCACCTACGGCGAGGCGGGGTCACTCATAAGTACCTCCGAGCGGGGGGAAAGCAAACTGTCATTTTAAAACGGGTATCGCCAAAGACCCCATACACGCCTTTATTGGGCGTGGTGGGAGGAAAGATCACGGCCGCGGTGTCCTTGTCCGAGGACACCTACCATACACGTCTTTATTGCGCGTGGTGGGAAGACCCAATTTTCTCGTAGTTTTCCCCTAAACAGGGGAGACGCCAGGAGGCTCCCGAAATTTCGGGTGAACACGAGATTGTACCTGGACTCATTTGAACTCAAAAGAACAAACAGTGGATTATGACTTGTGAACTTGGACTTGGATTGAGTTGAATCTCAAATGAATTTAACTTGAACCTAAATTAAAACTTGGATGAAAACAAAGCTTTGCACTTGAAAGTACTATAAGGAATTGAACTTTAACTCAACAAAAAATAATCACACAAATGATAACTAAAGAGTTAAACCTTTCCAAGAGACATTCAAATGAACTTGTGGACTTCAATATGATAACAAGAAACTTACACAAAATGCTGGACAATAAAGAACTTGTGGACATAAAATTTGAGCTTGCCACTTGAACTTAAACTTGATATGATATGGACAATTTGGACTCAAGTTCAAATGAACAGGATCATGTTTGGACATTGAACATGAATACAAGCAAGAACTTGCAACTCGACTACAAAGGGGCTTAGACTTGAATCTAAAAGGGAACTGCAATAAGCATGAGCCTAAGTTGAATTTGAACATAACAAGGATGATTAAATAATAAGGGATTTTATTTGGAATGATAACCAAAATCCTTATGAAATGTTAAAAGTACCATCATCCTAATTTGAATAAGAAAAATTTGAGTCATTCAAATCTTATGCAAGGAAGCAGGTGGAAGACAAGTTCTTAATGAGGGTGATGAATGATGAAAACAAGTGACATCTATACCAACTGTACAATTAACTATAATAAGAAAGATTCAAAATGTAGCTTGATAACAAGTATTAACGATGCATAACTCGATTGATTCATTCACTTTCAATGAACATGACGACTCACTAGCGGCCGTATGCAAGAAATGCAACATACTCGACGTTAGAAGATTCACAATGTATACAACGCTTCATTCACAAATAAAAGTAGAGGCATTCTTCGTATGCATAATGACTGACCTCCAAGATTGGGAGTTGATGACAAAAATCTTACAATGAATTTGATGCTCTCATCCTTAAGCAATAATGAGGAGATATGCAAATAAATGAAGCAACCTACCAATCCATACATATAAAGAGGTGGTGGTAATGCAAATTATTATGAATTATCATAAAAGATCTGTAATACATACAAGCTCTCCTCAAAGACAGATGTATGTGCCACATGCCACTCATGTGTAGATGCAGAAAGACTTTAGTAAATACAGTATCCTGAAGTTAATTTCAGATCGTGAAGGAATACATCTACCTACCTATTTGTAGCAGTGACGAATGTACTACATGAGCCAAATACCACAACAAAGTGCATGAATAATACAACAGATACAAGCTCCCACGAGCTTCTGCTGGAGCCTTGCTACGAATATACATACTATTTACGAATAAATGCCAAAGGACTTCAACAAATACAAGCTCCTATGGGCTATTGTGGGAAACCCGTTATGTATTCAACATATCACCTATGGATGAATACTGAAGAGCTACAACAAATATGATCCTCTAAATGTTGTTGTTGAATAATGTTTAAATAATCCAAAATGTTCATGCACATGCACTATAGTTTGTATACACATAGGTACACTAAAGGGGCATGTATAATTAAACACCCGCATGGGCTCTAACGAGCATGTTATTTGTACACACGTGACGTCTAGGGATGTTGCGTGGGTTGATGAGTGAATTCAAGTTCGAACTCGATCATTTTATACAGATCAATAGGAGTCGACAAGGTTTGAACCATCAAATAAATATACGGTTGTGGTGACCGGTATATTTATTTTAATACATTCATATTAGGCATTTGAGGCCTATAATTAAGAGAATTCACTCATAAATGTATAAAGCCTACAAAACCCGATCCTCCTAAGTAGGAGTCGACAGGGTTTAATTATAAAATGCCCTAAAACACCGCATGGGCCCCGACGAGCGTGTTATTGGTATACACGTGATGTCTAGGGATGCTGCGCGGGTTGATAAGTGAATTCAAGTTCGAACCTGATCATTCTATACAAATCAATAGGAGTTGACAAGGTTTGAACCATTAAACAAATAGAAGGTTACGATGACCAATATATTTATTTTAATACATTCATATTAGGCCTTCAAGGTTTATAATCAAGAGAATTCACTAATAAGGACATAAAGCTTACGAAACTCGATCTTCTATCGACAAGTTGATAGGGTTGACAATGTTCAAGCTTTGAATAAAAATAACCCCAAACAACTCAATGATGACCGTGTTGAATGCAAATTTCAATCGGAAGGGTCCATTCAAAATATTTTAAAATGCCATCCCAAATACTCAAAAATCCAAAAAATCATAGAAATAAATAAATGTTTAAAATTGAAATTAATCCATTAACATTTAAAGCAAAAATTCATTCACCATCCGCAACAGTTTGTCATGGTAGACAAATAAAATTTACTTCACCTCAGAAAGAGCTAATTCCTAGTTGAAAATATCACTAGGATCTATTCTCAAACAATCTCCTGCCAGTAAGAATGTGGTACGTTTCCTCTAATCGGCGATTTTACTGCCAAATGACACAGCAGGAAAAACGGTTATAACTCGGGGTCCTCTGAACCGAGTGGTTTTGCCGCCAAATGACACCGAGAAATACTGGTTATGGCCAGAGCCAATACGCTCCTTAATGTCATCAATTCCTTGAGATATGAATAAATAGGATATAATCGATAGGGTACAAAGCCTTCTGTTAGCTAAGGTGGATTCAAATTTGTCCCTTTAGACAAATACCTACACTAGGTCTATAAGGTCCCCTTGGACAAAGCAACCCATGGCTGCCGACAAGGATCATTCTGTCAGGTTGGGTCGATTACCTCCTCTGACTAAGTATATCAGGGACCACGATGGCTCGAGGCGATGGAACCATGGGATCTTGATCGGGTCTATCATCCATTCCCCCACCATTCGCTTTAAGTGTAAGATGGTGAAATTTTAATTTTAAATATCAAATCTTCAAACTTTCAAAATCCTCAAATTCATTGCTTCTATTATATGCCAGATAACACGTATTTTATACGTATCTGATTGATGACTAGCCTTAATCGAAAGTTTTCTCTCGCTATCGGGAGGGGTAATTAACTATAGGGGCTTACGTCTATAGGAAACAAGAACTCAGATCATAAAGTCCTCGTAAAATGAGGGCGAAATCTCTAAGTAGTGTCTTATCTACAAACCCATATGTCTTCCCAAAATTTACCCCTAAACTTTACTCCGTTAAAACTCCCTCACCGAAAAGAAAAAGCAATATTGCGGGCGGAGGCCGGGGATTGAATTTTCGGCGCCCATAAATTTCTAGCGACTCCGCTGGGGATTGGTTTCTCTTTCCATCTTTGGCTAGTCGTCTCAAAACTATAGTAGTAACAAAAATCAATTTGAGCTTAAAACTTAGAACTCTTTCAAAATGATAATTCAAAGAATTAGATATTTGAATATTCTAAAGAATTATTGTTCAAATACATTCATTAAGATAACACATTTAGCAGTACTTTAAATTTGTATTATTTGAATTGCTCGCTAATATTATCTGCTTTTATTTTTTGTTTTGTGTAAGTCTCTGCACTATGAAAGTGTGAGGTGATGTATCAGATTATGTTTACTAACCCTTACCTTTCATTTGTGCAGATGGATCTATAGAACATCCCGATGACCATCTAGCTTGGACGAGGAGCCAGGATTCAGCTGGCAAATGCTGTTATTGAAACTGAAAATACTGGAGCTACCATTCAGTTTGGTAGTATTGATTTTCTTGCAGTCGTTTCAAAGACTACTGCCATTCCTGCGAATGGCAGGGGTGCTGAGAGGTCTTCCAAGAGACTCAATGCTGATGAAGCTCCCACCCGTCGTGTGCATCTGCCAGCACAACGACCTGCTGCCAAAAATCCTCATAAGAGGATTTCTATATTCGAGAGGCTGTCGTAGCCTGAAATCCCAGCCACCAGGAGAATTGTGAATGGTGGAAGAGTATCTGTGGTGACTGCAAACACCACACCCCTGTCAATCGGGTTATCTGCACCCAGGAAGAATGATGTTGAGGCTTCCTCATCTGGAGGAAGGCTCACCATAAGACAAAGGAGAAAGAAGAACGTTGAGCTACGAGCCCAGCAACAACTACTGCCAGTGCACCCATCCAACCTACCGGCCCGAGAGCCTGAAGCTATCATTCTAACCCGGAATGGGTTTGCATACCTATAGTGGGTAAAGAGAAATAGCTTTATTGGAGAGCTAAAACAATCTTTTTGGGATTAACGGCTTGAATCCCCAATCCCTCCGAGAAAGAAAGAGCCTGAGACTCTATCAGCTCGGGTGTATAGAGTCCTGAAAACTGTGAAGGAGAAGAGGCTGAAGAAGAAGAAGTTCCAACAGCCTTTAGTGATCGAGGACAGGAGAACTCCGCCAAGAGAACGCCTATCTGTCATAGCGGAGAGAAAGGAAAGAAAGTATACCCCGCGCGGTGAACGTCGGGGCGTGACACCTGAACCATATGTTCAGGGATCCGCTGCCAAAAGATCCCAGTAGAAAGGAAGGCAAATCTAGAGGCCAAGGCCTCGTGGAGAAGAAAGAAAAGAAAGAAGAACTGATCTGGGTGTGCATCTGGTACAGCTTCCTAGAGATCCGCCACCATCTACAAAGAACGTCAGAAATGGGTCCCAAAAGGATCCACAATGACTTTCCTCCATACAGTCGACACCTTGGAGAATCCTCCTGGGGATCCCGTCACCCTCCATCCCCTCCAAAGGAAGAGACTAACTTCGACCGCAGCCTAGTGGTCGAAGAAATCTCCTTACCTAACCAAGAATTGGAGATCCAGTGGCATCGCCGCTTAGAGATCCGAGTAGTAGAAGAAAATATATAAGAGGAATAAAATATATAAGGGGAAGAATAGCTCGAAGGGGAAGAAAATATCGAAAGAATATATGGAGGAAAATCTAGAAGAAGAATTGGAAGAAACAAATAATGCCTTAGAAATGGAAGCTGTTTATATGGTGACACATATAGACATCAATGATGGTGCTAATTATGATGATGAAGATGACGATCGTTGGCAACCACCACCTAGGCAAATATACCGACATCGTTGTAGAGAGGGGTCCACCACTGGCAGAGGTGGCCATTCCCAAGAAGAAGAGGAAGTGGAGGAAGTAGAGGAGAATCCCCTTGATGATAAAAATGCTACACTCGCCGACATGAAAAGGTAGATGAGGCGACAAATAAGAGCCAAAGACAGAGAAATCTCTCAGCTGAATGAGAAGATGATTGAGATGATGGCTTAAATGGGGGCAATGATGCAGATAATGCAGAAATTGCTGCTATTGGCGCCATGCCTAATCCTCCTCCAGATCCTCCAAACTTCCAAGTGCCGCAAGTATCAGGAGTAAGGGTAGCTCCTGAAGGTGGTCATGAAGTCCATAATACCGTCCACCATGCCACCCCACAAAATATTGCAAGTACTTCTGAACCTGTGACTGCTGCACAGTTGGAAGGAATAATCACAGAAAAGATCATGGCTATTATAGTCCTTGACCAAGCAAAAAAATTGGTGGGCAAAAGTCGTCCGTATCCTGCTTAATACGACCAAGTACCGTACCCGAAAGGGTATTCGGTTCCAAAGTTCAATACTTTCAATGACAAAAACAATCCAAGACAACAACTAGCACAGTTTAAAGCCACATGTGGGAATATAGGAGGCAACGATGCCCTGCTCTTCCGACAATTCGTTAGCAGTTTAACAACAACTGCTTTCGAATGATATGCTAAACTACCAAATAACTATGTAAAAATATTTGCAAAGTTAGAATTTATGTTCGTGAAGAGGTTTGCTAGTGCAACTGAGAAGATCACGATCGCTGACCTTGCTCTGGATAAAAGAAAAAGAGAAGAATCAGTGACAAAATATATCACTCGCTGGCGCAACTTGAGCTTGAAATGTGAGCAACAACTTGAAGAAGAGCATGACGTACAGTTGTTAATAAGTAACATTGATGATAAGATGCAACTCTTCTTGTGCATGGCTACAATCAACACATTTCAAGACTTGCTAGACAGAGTGGTCAAGTTTGAGAAACTAAACATATCAAACTCAGAAAATCACTCTAATAAACCCAAGAAGGCTAGGCCTCGGGTGTTAGAAGGGGTGAGGCCGACTCTACGTTTTTCTCCCAGACGAACAAAGAAAAACAGGTGGTTTATAACGTAGACAAGGGCAAGCACCCAATGCAGTATGAAGAAAACACAAGCAGGCCTACAACCCTCGCCCCCAGCCGAAGCTGATACTCGGGGGCAACAATAAGCCACGAACTTATCAGGGTGGAGGAGAACGCCTGAGGCAGGCAATAGGAACTGATGATAGAACGTTCCATTCCCTCAAAGATAAAATGAATAAAAAATATTCATTCAAGAGGGAGAGTCGCCAAATTATTTCGATAAGTGTTGAAAGATGGTTTAGAACTGCCTGAATGCAAGAGGCCCGAAGAGTCGAAGCACACTGGTAACCCAGATTATTGCCCATATCATCGGGTACTCAGCCATCCTATTGAAGATTGCTACATCTTCAAGGATTGGCTTGAAAAAAAGTATAAAAAATGGGAACTCACATTGTCCGACAATGTGCTATCTCACCCTAAAAAAGAATAAATTCGGGTGGTTACGTCCTCTTTTGTACCCCCAATTGAAGAAAGAATAAATGAAAAGAAGTTAGCTCAAGAAGAGCAATGAGAGACTGCAATATCCAAGAAGACAGTGAAAATGTTGAAGCAACTTGAAGGAGTTCTAGGTGTAAAGTGGAAGTCTCCTATTGAGTCGATAGATTTGAAGGCACTGCCTATGGTACGACCTTATACTTCTAAACAACTCTCTAATCAAGCTGGTTTTTCAACATCTGGAAAGATACAATCTTCCAAGAAGAAGACCAAGTTGAAATAGCCCAAGGAGAAGATGACTGCGACTCAATGGGTTATCGACAGTTTGGATGAATACTACCAAACTGTGAGGACGACCTATCAAGCTCGCTGACTTCATGTCAAAGCTTAAAATAGATGGAGCTGAAGAAGATGATGAGAATTCTCTTCTTACATAAATATATCGGGTCATTTCAGTGACACTAAGTATCTCGATAAAAGTAGAGTACACTGAAGAAGTACTATCTGAATCATGTATGATGGTGTTTCCAATGGATTACAATTCGGAGGAGAATTTGTATTTTCTAGAGGAAGATGAATCAGACCCTAACATAGCGTCTCAGATGGGACATGTAAACCTAGGCGGTGACTCTGAATCAACACATGAGTCCTCTAGACGCAACAATGACTGACTCTAAAAAAAATGCGCCATTAAATGACTCTGAAGCAGAGGAGATTGCTTAAGTGCAGTTGAGAAGCAGCAAGATACTACCGCCTCCACTGAAGAAAGGGGTCTCCAATAAAAACAAGGAGAAAAAGATAGTTATCAATAATGATATTATCCCTAAAGATCCTAAGAAAAAGAACACTTCAGCCAATAAGATAGATTATAATATTTTATCCCATCTGAGAAAAATACCTACATAACTTAGCATATATGATGCCTTGGTAATGTCTAAAGACCTTCGGGAGACTCTGATTTAGGCTCTCAAAGATCCCAAGAGATACGAGGCATATTTGCTAAACGTAATTTGACTGAGCTTCTACAAAGTCGTAATGAGCCGTTCATCACCTTCTCGGAAGAAGACATGATGCTTGGGACTGCAGACCATAATCGTCCTCTGTATGTTATTGCAGAGAGCGATAAGCTGATCATCAGTCGAATCCTGATCGATCCCGGATCTTCCATAAATCTAATAAGCTTGAAAGCGCTGAGCTCCATCTACCTTGATGTGGAACACATCGGGCCAGATAAGCTGATGGTATATGGTTTCAACGAAAAAGGATAGAAGACCCTCAGATCATTCATGCTTCCTCTTGTATTTGGAGAACTCCATATAGAAGCTAAATTCGATGTGATTGATGCGGATACTTCATTCAAGGCGCTTCTAGGTCGTCCCTGGTTGCATGTTGTCCCGTCAACATTACACTAGTGTATGAAATATCTCAGAGATGAAGAAGAATTCAGGATCTCTGGTGACATTCATCTCTTCACTATACATGAAGCCACAGTCTATGAAGACACAATACTTCATACCAAAGAAGTAAAAGTCTTCAAGTTCTCTCAGGGCTAAAGTATTAAACTCAAAGGCTGCAAAGCGACCTGAACGGGAAGGTGAGAAAAAGCAGCTGGGGAGAAAGAAGGTAACGACGACTCTTCCCAAGGCACTGATCATTCCCAAAGAAAAGAAATATGTACCTCACCTAGGGAGTGACACAGATGAAGATGATATCACCCCAATAAAATCCTGGATAGTTTGCTAGTCTACCGTTGAATGGAGGGAGGTTTAATTTTCAAACGATGATTATGATTATGACTCTATCTACATGAATACGGTGCATGATGTATTCTCCAAGAGGATAAGCAGCATATCGATCTCAGATAGCGTACTCGTAGTCACGCGTATCCCCCTATAACACTTCAAGGAAATCATTCTGCGTGAGGTGCATAAGGTTGAAGAATTCGCTACCATTTATCTGCCTCCCCTTAAAAATGGGAATGTGCTAGGGAATGTGCTATATTCCACGAGAATTCGTGAAGAAGAGAATAATGACTGGTGTTGTATGCTTCTCGATTCTGAAGAATTGCCATCTACGAGGCTACCTAGGTTCAATACCAAAAATATTCAGAGAATACTACGAAAATAAATCAATATCTCTACCACCAAACGACAACTTCGTACAAGCTTGGGCCTTTGGTATGGAAGGAATTCACGTCCATTACGACGGAAGGATATAGATGCATATAAGGGTATCAGATTCATCAAATGAAAGTTCCTCTGAAAAGAGTCTTGTCAGGTAATCACATGCATGGAAATTGAATCCGATGATGGTGGTGTTGAAGAGATTTATGAAGTTGATGATTATGATAAGCAGCTCGTAGAAGCCGAGCCTGCACCAGAAGAGCTTGAAGATGGTGGACAAGTAGCCACCATGGATGAGCTAAAAGAAGTTAACTTGGGAACTGAGGAGGATCTTTGCCCAACCTTTATTAGCTCCCTCTTACTAGAAGAGCAAGTGGAAGAAATAAAAGAACTCTGTGAATTCAGGGACTGCTTTTCCTGGACATATGCTGAAATACCTGGCTTATCCCCTAATATGACAATTCACATATTGACCATCAAACCAGATGCAACACCTATTAAACAAGCTCCAAGGAGAATGAGATTGGAGATTGAAGAACATGTGATTGTAGAAATAAAGAAACTTATAGATGCAGGCTTCATCCAAGAAGAAAAATATGCCGATTGGATTGCAAATATTGTCCCAGTGAAGAAGAAAAACGAGCAAATTCGTATATGTATCGACTTCCGGAACCTCAACAAGACATGCCCAATAGATGACTTCCACTCCTTGTATCAGAACTATTAGTGGACAACACTTTCGACTATGATATATTCTCATTTATGGACGGATCATCAGGTTACAATCAAATCAAAATGACACCTAAAGATGAAAAGCACACATCATTCAGGACGCTCATCGACATTTTCTGCTACACAGTCATGCCCTTTGGCCTAAAGAACGTTGGTGCCACCTATCAATGGGCAATGAATCGTATATTTGATGAGTTAATACATCAAAAGGACGAGTGCTATGTGGACGACCTTGTTATCAAAAGCATAGATCGAAGTGATCACATAAGTGATCTGAGAATCGTGTTTGAGAGAATCAGAAAGTTTGATATGAAAATGAATCCCCTCAAGTGTACTTTCGGGGTCTTCTCTGGCAAATTCTTGGGGTACGTCGTCCGTCATCGAGGTATTGAAGTTAACCCCAACAAGATCAACACAATCATGGAGATGCCACCTCCAAAGAACCTTCGATAACTTCGCTCCTTGCAAGGGAAACTAGCTTTCATTTGATGATTCATATCGAACTTGTCGGGTAGGTGCCAATCATTTTCAAAATTGATGAAGAAAGATGTTCATTTCAAGTGGGATGAAGAATGCTTGGAAGCGTTCGACAGTATCAAGTACTTGTTAAAACCTCCTATTCTAGCAGCGACAATTCTGGGGAAGCCTCTTATACTGTATAAAGCAGCTCTAGAAGAGTCTCTCGGAGCCCTATTAACCCAACATAATGAAGAAGGGAAAGAGAATGCGCTCTACTACATCAGTCGGAGGTTAATTGGAGCAGAAATCCGCTATTCCCTGATTGAAAAGTATTGTTTGGCGTTGATTTTCACAGTTCAAAAACTCCGCCATTACATGCTGTCTCACAAAATCACCCTGATATCAAATATTGATCCGCTGAAGTTCTTGATGACAAGACCAGCGTTAACAGGTTGCCTGGCCAGGTGGGCAGTATTATTACTACAGTTTGATATCATATACATGCCACAAACGGCAGTGAAAAGGCATTGTAGTAGACTTCTTGGCAGCACATCCTATCCCGGCGGATTCCCCGCTAAACGATGATTTGCCCGATGAGCAAATCATGTTAGTTGAGGAGAATGAATAGCTGTCATTCTAGGAGATGTACTTTGACGAGGCATCATCTATTAAGCCTGGCCGATCTCCAAATATTGCAAGGGCCCGAGCTGGCATTGGTCTCATTTTTGTAACACCTAAGTGAGACATAATGAGGTTTTCGTTCAGTTTGACTGAACCTCAGACTAACAACAAAGCCGAGTAGGAAGCTCTAATAGCAGGGCTGGAGATTGCGATCAATGTTAGAATCCAACATCTCCAAATCTTTGGTGATTCTTAGCTTGTGATAAATCAGGTCCTCGGTATTTACAAGTTGGCAAAGTTGAATTGACTCATTATCACCGACGAGCTTTCGAACTTCTGAAGCAAGTACCAAATTTTAAAATAGCTCGATTTCCTAAAAATAAAATGCTAAAGCAGATTGTTTGGCCAAATTGGCCAAAGAAATGACGAACATCAATGAGGAGAGGCCTATATTCATTTGAGGGTCTTGGAGCCCGCTCTGTTACAGTTTCCGAGGGCAGAAGTACATGATTCAAACCAGCAAGATATACTTCCAGTTGATCCTCAACCTCTCCATCAGATTTATTATGGAAAATTATTCGGAAGGATATCATATAGCCATTCATCGACTACTTCAAAGAAAATAAACTCCCCACAGAAAAGTTCATAGCTGCACAAATTAGAAAAAGGGTGTTGCGATATGTGTTTGTTAACGACATGTTATATTGACGAGCTTTTGATCAGATGTGGCTACGATGCTTAGGGACCAAAGAAGCTGATAAAGTAATAACAGAAGTCCATGAATGACTTTGTGGAGCACATCAGTCAGGTCCCAAGATGACAGCTAAAATCAAGAGAATAGATTACTATTGGCCGACCATGGTGAGAGATTGTATTGACCATGCTAAGAGTTGTCATGAATGTCAAATCCACGGTGATGTTATACATCAACCTCCAAATTCTCTGCACCCAGCGATAACATCTTGGCCATTTGAATGTTGGGGCATAGATATAATCGGTCCAATAGACCGCCGTCATCAACGGGACACCGCTTCATCCTGGCAGCAACAGACTACTTTTTTAAGTGAGCAGAGGCGGCTCCATTCAAAGAAGTCACATCCGAGCATGTGATTAATTTCTTTACCCATAATATTATTTATAGATTTGGTGTGCCACGTCGCATAATCTCAGACAATGGTACTGCATTTAAAAGTATAAAAATCTATAAATTTGTTGATCGTCATAAAATCGATTGGCGGTACTCGTCTATATACAACTCAAAAGCAAATGGTTTGACAGAAGCCTTCAACAAGACGTTAATGAAGTTGTTGAAGAAGATCCTTACTAAGAACAAAAGAGAGTCACATACGAAGATGACAGAAGCGCTACGGGCCTATCGTACAACTTATAAGATGCCAACCAAAATCACTCCTTATTCACTAGTGTTCGGAGTTGAAGCCATATTACTATTGGAGATTGAACTACCATAACTCCGGGTAGTAATTCAGAATGATCTCACTCAAGAACAGAATGCTCACTTGAGAATGGAGCTCGATGCACTCAATGAAGTCAGGTTACAAGCTCAACAAAACCTGTAAATCTATCGAGGAAGAATGACAAAATCCTTCGATCGTATGGTGCGTCCTCGGGCATTTCAAAAAGGAGAATTAGTCCTAGTGCTGAGAAGACCAATCATCTCACAATGAAAAATTAGTGACAAATTTGTATCCAATTGGGAAGGTCCCTTCGTCATCGAGAAGGTGTATCAAGGAGGAGCATATCAGTTGATCGATCTAGATGATCAGAGGCCCATGCCACCAATCAACGGCCGATACTTGAAGAAATATTATGTATAAAACTGCCCAAGAAAATGTTATGTTTAATACGCTATGTTTTCGTACATGCTTATTAGTATATATATTTCATGTTTTGAAATTCTCTTGCGTACCAAGAATGCATTTCAAAACCCCCAATTAGTCTAGGGGCATTTTAAATATTTATTTGGGTTGACATCGTGCTATGCGCCGAGATCCCCAAATAAATATTTAAAATCTAAAGATTCCGAATTTATTCTGCTCTAAAATGTCCCTGCAATACAGGGGGCATTTTAAATATTTATTCGGGTCGACATCGTGCTGCATGCCGAGATCCCCGAATAAATATTTAAAATTATCAATTCAAATGTTCTTTTATGCCAAACAATACAAAGACTTATTTTTTAAAGTATATGCAGGTGATCTTTCAAAAGTTCAAGACAACATCTTCTCCAACGTACCAAAGTTCAAAAGTCAAGAAAGAGACTTTTGTGACTACACACTCCCACAAATTGGGTCAGGAATGTTTGAAGTCTTTCAACAGCCTGAAACTTAAAGTTCGAATGGGTGTAAAAGGTCGGATCCAACACGTCCAAATATGGCCGGATCGCTGGCAGCTCCGTCTACTCAATACGCCATAAGAAAGGTCGTAGTAGCGAAACCCCCACTTCGTCAACCCATCAGTAGGGACTGTAGGAAGCACGAGGGCAAATTTGGCTCGACCAGTTCAAGTGATCGTAGTCTACAAAATTCTCTCAAATGACTGGAGAATCAAAGTTCCAACGAGAAGTATGAATCTCGAGCAACTACCAAATGCGCGTAGACTCCGAATCTTCAACCACAAATGATGACTTTAAATCTGCCAACTTCAATGAAATCAATATTGGGAAGCGCGATTCCCATAACTCAAGTCTGAAGTCTAAATGAGTTTAAAAGGTTGGATCCAACATGCCCAAATATAGCCGGATGGCTGGCAGCTCCATCTACTCAACAAGCCATAAGAAATGTCATAGTAGAGGAACCCCCATCTTAACAGCCAGAAGACGAAGAGCTGTCAAATCCCAGCTCTCCTGATCTGATGAACTCAAGTGACTCAGATTAAAGTCTTCTCAAGTGGTTAAGAATCAAGATACTACCTACATTTGGTATTATCAATCAAGTTCAAAACCTGCAAATCCTTCAATAAATCCGCAAAGCACAAAGCAGGATATAAGGAATTTTTCTTCAACAAGTCCGCCAAAATACAAAGCAAAGGACTGAAGAAAATTATTCCAAAGTTCATGAAAAGCCTATGGTTGTACTAAGAGGATTTCGTCATCAACAAGTCCATTATGCACAAAGCTCTGAACCGATGACTTTTCGCCATCGACCTAATATTAGCCTAAGGGTTTAAGTCGCCGGCATCTACTCCATCAAGCCCGCAAAAGCAAGATGCATAGAGCCAAAGGTACAAAAAATCACCTGACAAGTCAATAAAGACAAATCAGGTGATTCTTCATCAATGTCCGCAGCACAAAGCACAGGGCAGAAAAGATCATGATCTCACGACTCAAACTAAAGCTACAGAAAAAGTCTCCTGGATGATATCTACAAATGTCCATAAAGACTGGGGGTATTTTAAATATTTATTTGAGTCGATATCGCGCTGTATGCCGAGATCCCCAAATAAATATTTAAATTTTTGTCAAGATACAACCAAATGATGGAAGAATGTTGGGCATATACAGAAAGGCTATAAACTAAAGTGATCGTGGTGATTAAAGAGAACAAATGATGGTGATGCTATCCACTAGCGTCAATCTACAGAGTGATGCTCTAAGAACCTAAGTATGAAGTATTCTATCACTCTCATATGGATCCCTACTTGACTAAAGCCAATATATCAACCATCTGTAGAAGCATCTAAAAGATCCATAAAGACGCCGTGATGGATTATTTGAGATCTGAAAAATGAAAATCTTAGTGTGACATCCAAATAAACTTTTGGAGATCCACTAAATAAAAACTCTTAGTGTAACATCTAGATATCCATAGGGTCAATCAACATACAAAAAAAGTGGTTCGCTCTAGACGTGTATCACATTTGTTGGGGGGCATTTGTTGACTTCCACTAAGCAGCTAAATAGAAATGAAACAAAAACAAACTCTCAAAATCATTACCTGTTGCTGCCTTTGTCAAATCCCTTATCTTTGACAAATACCTGCCCATATCCCGCCAAATCAGCCGCTTCTATAGTGCCCGCTCCCTTTGCAAAATGGTGCCGAACAACAACGACCCATACCCGCGTGCTAAGAGCTCCTTGGTCGCACTCCCGTTGAGTCTTTAAATACCCGACTCAAACGAAGCATTCGCCCAGCTTCTTCTCCCGCGATGCTTCAAACACACGCAAAGCTCTTGCACGTAGAAATTCTGTGAGACCTCCACTTCTCCGGCCAAATCCTCTGCCAAGCTTAGTTGCAAGACATCCAAACTCCACCTCTCAAACCTCCGTCCACAACTCCCTGCTCTCAATCGAAGGCCTGAACCGACCCCTTCCTCTGCTTCATCTAGCTTGCAACCCACAGAGAGAGAGAGAGAGAGAGAGAGAGAGAGAGAGAGAGAGAGAGAGAGAGAGAGAGAGAGAGGGAGAGATCCACCTACCCGCACCCTACCTTGCCCGATCTCTAGGCCGAACCCCTGCTCCGATTGCTTTACCCGACGCCCCCTTTCTGTTGGTTTGGGATGTTGCGACATTTTTATTGTAAGCAGGGACGAGCAACTCTCCGTGAAGGCAACTTTGTCCCTATCGTGAGCTTCTTTGGCCAAATCCCGTTAATCCACTGAGCCTAAAAGAGGGAAAGTGAGGATTTATCTTAGCCGTGGGGGTTAACAGGATTTAGCTTAAAATCATGCTCAAAATCAATATAAATCCTGTTAAACCTGTTTTTTTATTATTTATTATTAAAACTAATTTTATCTTAATTATAATTAATTTATGATAATAATAATTGATTAGGTTTAAATATAATTAAGTATTATAATCATATTTAATTATTATTATTAATAATTAGTTCCAATTAAAATAAATTATGATTAGTTTATTATAATTATGGTGAATTATTATCATTAATAATTAACTATAATTTATTAAAATTAATTAAAATTATTTATTTTAATTTTAATTAATTATTATTAATTATAGTTAATTATGATTAATTATTATAACTATAATTAATTATTTTTATATTATAACTAATTATTATTTATGTATTTAATTATAATTAAGTAGTTAATTATACTAATAAAAAAGCATGACCTTCTTTTGCATCGATCCACATGCCTGCATTCATCGCGAAGGTATAAACTATTAAACCTTAAAGCTCCGAGAGCTTATTTTTGTTGTTTGTGGTGGACCTGAAAATCGCCCATACACGTCTTTATTGTGCGTGGTGGGATTGGACCCCTGTGCGACGCTTACGACGAGACGGGTAATCCTTCAATGTTCGTGGGGCACTGGAAAATCGCCTATACACGCCTTTATTGCGCGTGGTGGGATGGGACCCTGGTGCGGCAGCTACGGCGAGGCGGGGTCACTCATAAGTACCTCTGAGCGAGGGGAAACAAACTGCCTTTTTAAAACGGGTACCGCCAAACAATGTTTAAAATTGCGTATTCGGGTATTGAGGCGTTTTTTATTCGTGAGGCGAGGCATAAGCCTCAAGGCGTTTTGAGGCGTAAGCCTCAAAATCAAAAAATTGTGTAAATATAAAATGATAAATTTTTTATATACTAATGAGTGAATAATATAAAACATAAAAAAATATAAGATATGAAGTGAAATCAAAATATCCCAATAATAAGACAACATGAAATGTAGTTTAACTCAAAATTCTATCTTTCCCAAATCCCAGTATTCTTTTCATTAACATATAATTCAAATTTTCAAAAATAAATAGCAATGACATATCACATAAGAACTCATAAGTCATCAACACTGTCATCACTAAGGGGTTCTTCATTTGAATCATAATTATGATGAACTGCTCTCTCCCCTTCCTCCTCTCCTATAGAGTCCAATGTCGGCCATTTACTTCAAGATTTATGTAAGTTTTAATATATATAGCGTGAGGCGAGGCAGGCCTCAAGCGCCTCATGCCAGTGAGGCGAGGCGGGCCTCAACCAAGTTGAGGCGCAAACCTCATAAAGAAAACTCGAGGCATAAGCATCAAGGCGTTTTTTACTGAAATTGCGCAAAGGCGGGCCTCAAGGCGAGCCTCATATTGCGCAATTTTAAACCATGTAGCCAAAGACCCCATACACGCCTTTATTGCGCTTGGTGGGAGGAAAGATCATGGCCGCGGTGTCCTCGTCCGAGGACACCTACCATACATGCTTTTATTGCGCGTGGTAGGAAGACCCAATTTTCTCATAGTTTTCCCCTAAACGGGGAGGACGTTAGGAGGCTGCCGAAATTTCGGATGAACACGAGATTGTACTTGAACTCATTTGAACTCAAAAGAACAAACAGTTGATTATGACTTGTGAACTTGGACTTGGATTGAATTGAATCTCAAATGAATTTAACTTGAACCTAAATTAAAACTTGGATGAAAACAAAGCTTTGCACTTGAAAGTACTATAAGAAATTGAACTTTAACTTAGCAAAACATAAGAATGCAAATGATAACTAAAGAGTTAAACCTTTCCAATAGACATTCAAATGAACTTGTGGACTTCAGCATGATAACAAGAAACTTTCACAATATGCTGGACAATAAAGAACTTAAACTTAAACTTAAAATTTGAGCTTGCCACTTGAACTTAAACTTGAACTTGATATGACGTGGACAATTTGGACTCAAGTTCAAATGAACAGGATCATGCTTGGACATTGAACATGAATACAAGCAAGAACTTGCAACTCGAGTACAAAGGGACTTAGACTTGAATCTAAAAGGGAACTGCAATAAGCATGAGCCTAAGTTGAATTTGAACATAACAAGGATGATTAAATAATAAGAGATTCTATTTGGAATGATAACCAAAATCCCTATGAAATGTTAAAGTATCATCATCCTAATTTGGATAAGAAAAATTTGAGTCATTTAAATCTTATGCAACCAAGCAGGTGGAAGACAAGTTCTCAATGCGTGAGGGTGATGAATGATGAAAACAAGTGAGATCTATACCAATTGTATAATTAACTATAATTAGAAATATTCATAATATAGCTTGATAGCAAGAATTAATGATGCATAACTCGATTGATTCATTCACTTTCAATGAACATGATGACTCACTAGTAGCCGTATGCAATAAATGCAACATACTCGACGTTAGAAGATCAAAAACGTATACAACGCTTCATTCACAAATAAAAGTAGAGGCATTCTTCGTATGCATAATGACTGACCTCCAAGATTGGGAGTTGATGATAGAAATCTTACAATGAATTTGATGCTCTCATCCTTAAGCAATAATGGGGAGATATGCAAATGAATGAAGCAACCTACCTATCCATGCATATGTAGAGGTGGTGGCAATGCAAATTATTATGAATTATCATAAAAGATCTGCAATACATACAAGCTCTCCACAAAGACAGATGTACGTGCCATATGCTACTCATGGGTAGATGTAGAAAGACTTTAGTAAATGCAGTCTCCTGAAGTCAATTTCAGACCGTGAAGGAATACATCTACCTTCCTACTTGTAGCAGTGACGAATGTACTATATGAACCAAATACTACAACAAAGTGCATGAATAATACAACATATACAAGCTCCCACGAGCTTCTGCTAAAGCCCTGCTACGAATATTACATATTATCTACGAACAAATGCCAAAGGACTTCAACAAATACAAGCTCCTACGGACTATTGTGGGAATCGCGTTATGTATTCAACATATCACCTATGGATTAATACTAGAGAGCTACAACAAATATGAGCCTCTACATGATGTTGTAGAAGAACTGTTAAATAGTCCAAAATGTCCTTGCACATGCACTATAGTTTGTATACACATAGGTACACTAAAGGGGCATATATAATCGAACACCCGCATGGGCCCTGACGAGCGTGTTATTGGTACACATGTGACGTCTAGGAATGCTGCGCGGGTTGATGAGTGAATTCAAGTTCGAACCCGATCCTTCTATACGGATCAATAGGAGTCGACAGGGTTCAAACTATCAAATAAATATACGATTGTGGTGACTGGTATATTTATTTTAATACATTCATATTAGGCCTTTGAGGCCTATAATTAAGATAATTCATTCACAAAGGCATAAAGCCTACGAAACCCGATCCTCCCAAGTAGGAATCAACATGATTTAATTATAAAATTCCCCCCAAACACCTGCATGGGCCCCGACGAGCGTGTTATTGGTACACACGTGCCGTCTAGGGATGCTGCGCGGGTTGATTAGTGAATTCAAGTTTGAACCCGATCATTCTATATGGATCAATAGGAGTTGACAAGGGTTTGAACCATTAAATAAATATAAGGTTACGATGACCAGTATATTTATTTTAATACATTCATATTAGGTCTTCAAGACTTATAATCAAGCGAATTCACTAATAAGGGCATAAAACCTACGAAACCTGATCCTCTATCGGCAAGTTGATAGGGTTGACAAGGTTCAAGCTTTGAATGAAAATAACCCCAAACATCCCGATGATGGCCGTGTTGAATGCAAATTACATTTGGAGGGGTTTATTCCAAATATTTTAAAATGCCATCCCAAATACTCAAAAATCCTAGAAATCCAAAAATATTTAAAATTGAAATTAATCCATTAACACTTAAAGCAAAAATCCATTCTCCCTCCGCAACAGTTTGTTGAGGTAGACAAATAAAATTTACTTCAGCTCACAAAGAGCTAATGCCTAGTCGAAAATATCACTAGGATTCATTCTCAAACAATTTCCTGCCAGTAAGGACGAGGTATGTGTCCTCTAAATGGTGGTTTTGCCGCCAAATGGCACCGCATGATAAACGATTATGACCCTGGGCCCTCTGAACCGAATGGTTTTGCCGCCAAATGGCACTACAAATTACTGGTAATGGCCAGAGCCAATACGGTCCTTAATGACATCAAATCCTTGAGATATGAATCAATATGATATGATTGATAGGGCACAAAGCCTTATGTTATCTAAGGTGGATTCAAATTTATCCCCTTAGACAAATACCCACCCCAGGTCTACAAGGTCCCCTTAGACGAAGCAACCCATGGCTGCTGACAAGGATCCTTCTGTCAGGTTGAGTCGACTACCTCCTCTGACTAAGTAGACCAGGGACCACGATGGCCCAGGACGACGGAACCATGGGATATTGATCGGGTCTATCATCCATTCCCCCACCATCCGCTTTAAGTGCAAGATGGTGAAACTTTAATTTTAAATATCAAATCTTCAAACTTTCCAAATCATCAAATTCATTGCTGCTGCTATATGCCAGATAACACGTACTTTATACGTATCTGATTGACGACTAGCCTTAATCGAAAGTTCTCTCTCGCTATCGGGAGGGGTAATTAACTATAGGGGCTTGCACCTATAAGAAACCAAAACTCAGATCATAAAGTCCTCGTAAAATGAGGGCGAAATCTCTGGGTAGTGTCTTATCTACAAACCCATCTGCCTTCTCAAAATTTACCCCGGAACTTAACTCCGTTAAAACTCCCTTGCCGAAAAGAAAAAGCAACATTGCGGGCGGTGGCCGGAGCCGAATTTTCGGAGCCCACAGGGGGTTAGGATTCTAGGAAAGGAACATGGTAGTTTTTAGACTTCAAAATATGATATGGTAATTGAGGACTTCATAATATCATATTGAGCTTTGTGTGACATGTCGTTAGATGTAAAACTTCTTGAGGTCTTTTTTTTTGTTTTAAAAGACTTTATTATTTTATCATATTTCATATTTTATTTGCTTAGTTATGTTCTAACTTCAAAGTGATTATCAATTTGTTTAAAGTCATTTATTTAGTTACAAGACTTAAAAAAATCTCACCCCTAAAGCTCCATATAATGTTTTTAAGAATTTTCTCAGATGTAAGGAACCATATTTAGGAAAGAGTGCTAAACTCAATTTTGATATACATCCACTTTATGGTGTTGTGAGTTTTTGAAAGATCAATGTGTAATATACAAAATTACAAGAGACAAATATGTATCATTCATCTACTATAATATTTTGCTAGTGTTTAAAATAGATAGTGTGCTTTGTTGTTATTTTGAGATTTGAGGCATTCATATTTTCAAGGAATTTGAGGGTAATTGGTGTGTGGTTGATGGGGACATCAGTTGGAAAGTCTACCGTCGACGTGGCCGTAGATCTACGGCTACGATTTACCCGATGTATTTTTGATTTTAGTATGATCATTTTATTTTGATGTATTTTATTTCTGCACTTTTCCCTTTTTACCCTTGCTTGAGGGATTGAGTCTTGTAGCCCCTCGAGGGTATTTTAGTCTTTTATGTTGTGTCTTTGTAGTAGGCTATTTATAGCCCTTTTCTTGTACTTGTGATGGTTAATGAATGAATGAAATAAAATTTCCTGCATTTTCTTCTTCTTGGAGCTTTTGTGAAGGCTTGAGAGAGAGAGAGAGTTTGAGAGCTTGGTGGAGCCTAGGAGAGGCCACCCGTCGTACCCAACAGTCACCGCCGGTGGCTCTTGGTTCTCCTCATCCCCTCTTTCCATTCTACTCCCACATCCGCCACCGGTTATCCCCACCACCAATCACCACCTCATAATCTTTCCCTCCCCAAACCTTACCCCGCCATCACCCCAAACCGAACCCCACCTTCATCCCGCCGGCCCTCCTCTTAGCCGCCGGCATCCCTTTCCTCCACCACCATTCCTTGTCAATCGTCGGCCCCATCTCGTCTTCCCTACGAGTTTTCAAATTTTGAAATTCATTGTGGAAGTTTCCAAATTTGCCCGACGCCAAATTAGGAAAGTTTCAATGACGTTTCAAATTCAAATTTGAATTTGAGCGGATTTGAAATTTTCATCATCAATTAATCGGAGTGGATTAGGAAACGCATAATTACTTTTCCCCTAATCCCTCTCCCCCTCTCTATGCCGCCGGCCCCATTAATGGGCCCCTCTCCTTTAATGCTCTATTAAGGGGTATTAATGCATGATGTTTGAAATTCAAAATCTATGACTTTTCCCTCCAATTTTACTTAAATCTGAAAATAATTTCAGATTTAGGAATTAGACAAATTCTATTCCACCTAACCTAGCCTCCCCTAACCCTAGCCGCCTCCCCCTCCCTCATAACCCGCCGACCACCCTCTCTCCACCGCCTCTCTCTCTTTCTCTTTTCACCCTCCTCTCAAGGCATAGCTCCTACTTCGATTGAAGATGGAAGATCAATCCGGAGCTTGAAGTTTAGCCTTACATCTCACGACGTTTCTTCGATAAAACTTCGCCTAGCCTTGGACGGAACAATCATTGGAAGGTACGTGGGATTTCTACGACGTCTCTCCGTGAAGGTGATCCTTTTCTTTCTTGATTCTTTTACTTTTGAATTCCGAATTCTTCATGAGAATTTGTTCAAAGCGAGAGATTGTGTCCCTTTATTGCCATCCACTAGCATTCGTAGGATTTGTTACTTCTTTGCATTAGATCTCGTTGTTAAACAAGGGTTAAGTTGGAAACTACTTCGCATGCAACGTCTTATTTTTCCTATGCGTTTTGATCTAGCTTAGTCTCTTGTGTAGTTTAGCCTAAGCGAAATAACTACTTAATTGTTTTACATTGTTGTTTTAATCGCTTTAACGAGAATCTAAAGTTGCTCTTGAAATCTTTTTGTGCAAATCTCCAATTACACATATAGTTCTACATCAGTGGTACTATTGATCTTTCAAGTTATGGGGTTACTTTTATATAATCAATCATTTTAATATAAAGTGAAAAAACTGTAGAATTCAAAATTTTCTTATATTATCTAAATCAGACAAAAGTTTTAGGAAAAAATTATGCAAAGATTGAAAGACAAGAAAAATAACAATGCAAACTCTGAACAACAAAAACAACAACAACAACAACAAGCCTGTATCGTAGCTTGTGGGGGGCAATGCAAACTCTCAATTTGTCAAAAAATCTCCAAGGTTGATAAAAGAACTGATATATTAGATAGTTTTTTGTTGAAGCTTGAGAGCTCCATGAGGATACTAATGTATCCCACCATGCTAATATCTTTAGGGCAAATAATTGAGGTTAACAAAAACTTCATCTGGTAAGAGAATCCACAATAAATGATATTTAGTAGGGCTTCTTTTATATTAAATTAGTTTATTTGGAGGAGATATTGATGAGTCTTCTTTTGGATATATCCTAACAAAGGAAAATTTTAAAAATTTTCCTATTTTTGATGAAGGATGGAGTTTAAAACTAGGTAACTTGTTTTTTTTTAAATTAAATCTTCAGAAATTGAAAATGGTATTCAATATATGGATGATTTACGATTTGATCCCTTTCTTATAATAAGAGAGTAGAAGCAATAGTAACAGAATGTCTTACTAAGTTTTCAAAAATCTGTTGTGTAGAAAACTTATTTAATAGGTTATGAATAAAAGAAACATTATATCTAGTGAGTATAACCAATGAAGGCACCAAAAGATTTGAGATCTTTTGTTTGAGAACAATGAATTGCTTAAATAAGTCTATAGGCTCATTAGGATGGTCTCATTGATGAATAAATTTCTCTAAACTTTGTAGTTGAGATGTTAAGATGATGAAACTAAATTTTGATTTTGTAAGAATGACAAGTGCTTTGAATGAAGGCCAACCAAAGATATGTTGTCACTAGACTTGAAGGGCCTTTTTTGATGCTTTGGGCAAACTACTTACAAAGGTGATGTAGAGTTTCTATCTCTCTAACATATCTTTTGATGGGTATGGATTATACATTGCCTTTAAAAATCATGAAGGGAAGTGAAATCTCTAGCACTTGGGTTCTTCTTCAGGCTTGGTCTCAAGGATGTGAAAATTTTCTAGAGTTCAAATAAATCTATGGAGAACTCTTTGATGGAGTGATTTTGAGTTGGGTATGGATTAGGTTTTCTAACTTTAACGAGCTCTTGAGAATTTGAGCACAGCTTTATGTTTAGTCTAGAGGAGCTAAAATGGTATTGAAACTAACATGGAGGATTGTAAATTAAATTCCTTGCCACAAAATTGCGGTCTATTTATAGGAAGGAGCATTAAGTAGTTAAATTGCAAAAATTATGTTTTAAGGAATTAGTTTGTAAGTCAGGATGATTGGTTTGTGGTGAGAATAGGTTAGTATGTGTGGATTGAACTGCATTTCAACTCTTAGGCTATTTTTATATGCTAGTGCCAAGCCAATGAGAAGTTTGAACTAGCAAGTAGGCTATTAGGGACGCTAAATTGGACACCTTTAACATGTTATGGAGGAGCTAGCAAATTCTATAAACTAAAGCTTCTTGACAGTATCATATTTTATTGTTCCTTGTCACTTGTTTGATTAATATTGCCTCACTTATTCCATATCCTTTAAGTTAGAGTCATAGGTAGGCTTTATTATTTTTTGTTAGTGAAATGCCATCCCCAATAGCCTATAGTAGTATACCAGAGTGTTGTATCGATCTTGATTACTCTTTCATGTTGAAAAATTTTAATGTTGTGGGTGTTCAGATAAGATTGGGTCATACATGGAATTGGTTTGTGTTGGGATGACTAGTTTAAGTTGAAGATAAACCATGGTGTAGGGACTTACTTTTTAAATAGGCCTTAGTATGCTAGTCCTCACCTTTACTAATAATAATAATAGCTGACTTGTAGAGTACTTGTGTAACAGAGTTTAAAGGAAGTTCCAACTTGTTGCTGCCATGCTATTACTTCCACTAGTTGGAGTTTGAGAGCCAAATGTGTTCTACCGTCACTCTTAGACACTCTTAGACACGTGTACATATGAATTCTCTTTTGGAGTCTTCTACAATGCATAAATATGGTGACTCATTGTTGAACACTTTTTTTTTTTTATTTTAATTGTTAGCCAAGATGTAAAACCAGCAAAATCCATGATATTACGGACATGAATGGTGTGCCATTTACAAAAAAAAAAAAAAAAAATCAACCAGTCATTAGTTTCACACAAAACGGCATCTAAATATAGTTTGGTTGGAATTTTATGTTGCCTTGAAAGAATAGTTTGAATTGTTACAACCTACTGATATGATACTAATATATTTCTGTCTGTGGTCTACATGTGGGATATGCCCATCTAATGAGGATGAAGCTTCACTTCAAACCATTTTGTTTGGTTTGTGGCAGTTTAGGCACTAGGTGAAGAATAAAAAAAAGGAGTATAGCCTAATTGTCGAGGGTGGCTTTGGAGCCAGGGTTAATTTGTCTCCAATGTAATTCGGAGGCTATTGCCTATTGGTTTGATTCATAGAAATAATTTCGATCTAATGCAAGCTACATAAATTAAGCATTCTCCAAACACTATATGGATGAGAAGTCGCATGCATTATGGACAATTTTTTTAGTTTTAATATGATTGTGTAACATTTGCTCAGTGATAATTATTGTTGAGATGATTCAAGGGAAAAAGAAAAATAAGAGGCACTATGTTGTAAATACGAGACACCTATCCATTTGATTAGTTAAGGGAATGGAAGAAAGTACTTAGTTCAAATTGTATTATGTTAGGCCTGCCCCTCTTGGGCCGATTGAACCGGTCCCTTGTAGACCGGTTTTCACAAACAGCAGGCGGCCCAAGGGGCTGGGCTATGTTGCACCGATACGGATCGGCGATACGGATACGGGACACTCCAATTCTTAAAAATACAAGATAAGGATACAACGTGGATACGACATTATAATATATAAATAATACATAAAAATTAAGAAAGTAATCAAAATGTAATATTTTGAAATGACAAAAAATTTGAAATAAAAGTAAGCATTAAATATTTAAATGTCTAGTACAACAACAAAAACAAGAAGATAAATTGTCCAACACATGAAATTTCAACTATTCAATATAAGGAATGATATGATTAGCTTCTTCGGTGGTTTGTCTTTGAGTTTCTGTATCATCTTCAATAAATATCATAGCTTCTAATTCAGGCTCATCAAGTGAAAGATTAGAAATTTCTAATATTCCCATTTCCTCAAGAGATTTAAATCCATCTCCAGCAACATCCCACATCATGTTGTATCATTCCATATAAGTTGGAGTTTTTCTTGAGAGAAGCCGAAGGTTTGTATGCACATAAACTAAATCTTCAGCCGTTGTGTAGTAATTTTATTTCTCTTCATTGATTGGATGAACGAGTATGTACTTCAATTTCTTTCACAACAAGATGAGGATGAAACTTGGTCATGCAATTTTATGGCGATTGTTTGAAGTAGAGGTGCTGAAGCTTCATGTATAATCCACCATATTTTCAGATCAATTTTCCACCTATCACGCAATCACTCTTGGTCACCAAAGTCCTCTAAATAACAAAAAATTTTAGCAACTCAATATTGACATTTCTTCCCTCTGAAAAATAACGCTTTAAACATGTCTTCCTCATATTTAAAATTTCTAAATCTTTATGCGGAGAAATTCTTTGAGGATCCTCTTGAAGCCATTCTTTAGTTGAATATCTTCAAAAAATATTAAAATAAAAAAAATGAAAAAATGTTGAAATTACTAAACAACAAATTGTGAATTAATAATGAAAAATGTTGAAATTTATCTGGGATTTAGTGAGTGAGCCAAGCTATATCCCCATCTAATTGTTCTCTCATTTGTAAATTAAATGCTTTATCCAAAGCACTATCTACAATATGTTTTCTTCTTTTTGGTTCAAATCCCTCCATCCGAAAAGGCCCCTTATTAACAGTATTGTGATCACTTCTAATCGAAGAAGATGATGAAGGATATGAAGCATGAGTGCTTGGAAGTGGAATATATTTTGGAAGCTCTTTTTTATTCTTTTGCTCAGCTTCACTGATTTTTCTTTGCAATTCAGCCATTTGTGATGAGCTTATATTCGCGCATACTTTAATTCCATGACCACTAATCTTCAACAAACGAGCTTTCACTCTATAATATGATCCTTTGTATGTGGCATTATAAAAATTGCATTTGAATGCAGTATTGCCACCCCCTTTTGATGTTTTACCTATTTTTGTCACATAACCCCACAGAGGTTTGTTATCTTCAATATTGGTCTCTGATGCACCATCAGTAGACCCAATTCCTACACCATTAGAGCTCATTATCCTACAAAGGACCGACACAAATTAATCCACATGAATTTGAAACATGAAAATTTTTAATTAAAAGTGTAGATATGTTGCGCCTATGCCGGGGGTCCAAGGGGGCGCTTCCCCCTGCCCCCCCCGGGAACAAAATTTTATTATAAGAGTTGCTTTAAAGTTTTCTCTACGATCTCAGTACTACTTGGTACCATTCAGTACCCCTTTGTACCGAGCAGTACCGAGTTCTGGTACCGAGCAGTACTGAGTACCGAGTACGGAGTACCGAGCAGTATCGAGTACCGAGCAGTACCGAGCGGTACTGAGCAGTACCGAGCGGTACCGAGCTGTACTGAGCGGTACCGAGCTGTGTCGAACGGTACCGAGCAGTACCGAGCGGTACCGAGCTTACGATTAAGAAAACGAAGAACGAAGAAAACGAACCTTCAATACTCACGTCGCCTTCACTGTTTGTGTTGTTGAGTCGCTCCGTCGACGAAGGATGATCCTGTCCGCTTCTATGCTCGCGTTGTCAAGCCGCTCCTTCGACTATAAGGAAGAAGACGAAGACCAATGCAGAAACAAAAAACCTAGCTCGCCGAAATGTTCAAGCCGCATAAATGAATAAGGATATCGAACAGATAGCCGAAATGAATAAGGCAAATTACGGCTCTATTTTTTTAATAGGACACGCGTATCCGATATGCGTGTCCGATCAAATTTAAATAATATTTTAATTGGACACGGCAAAGCCGTATCCGACATGTATCCATGCCGTATCGGAGGCGTATCCGTATCCGACATGTGTCTGATACAACATACCTCATAAGTAGGCGTATCCGTGCAACATAGGGGCAGGGCATAACCAGGGAAGAGAGAGAGGGGGCCGGCTGCCACCATGGGCCCACATGCTAATTAAACTTGCTTTGGAGGGAAAATTTTGAATTAATGGGCTGTTTAGAGAATTTATAATTGTCCTTTGTTTTTAATTAGTTCTTTAGGGAGGGTTAGGATTTTCATGTGGAATTTGAATTTGAAAATTGAGATCACTTGTGTGCTTGGGCTCTAGTCTCTCGACTAGAGATTTGGAGAGTTGTTTCTTCTTCTCGAATTAAAGAAACTTGTATCTTTTGCTATTTTTCTGCATCTGTTAGTGGAATACTGCATTGTTCTCTCAGATTTTCATATTTTCTCAAGGTTGCTGCTATCAAGTTGCAGTTTTTTTTCAAAAATAGTAGTTTTTCTGCTTTGGGTACGTGTTTTCTATCATATTGGTATCAGAGCTCGTCGATCCAAGGGTTATCAATGGCTGGAAGGAAGGTTGAAGTCTTTGAAGGAGAACTTGGACAACTAAAGTCAGATTTTGAGGAGAATACCTCTAATTTTCAAAAGCCGTTTGCATCCATTCATGAAAAGATGGATGGAAGGTTCGTTGCCTTGGAAGACACGATGAAGAAGATGCTTGAAGACAATCAAAATTCGACGACATTAGAAGCAAAGGAGACCATCGATGACCATGGGAGAGGAGGAAATCTAAACCCGTTTAGGGGGAGGGAAAATTCGGAAGTGGAGATCCTTGAGGGAGATGACGGAATGCCTCCTCTAGAATCATTTTCTTGGGAGGAGATGAGTATGAGCTACAAAAGGAGGGGTGCTGATTTTGTGGGGAGAAGGGATGATTTCTACTGTCGGGGTGCTAATTTTGAAAGAAGAAGAGGGGAATGTGATGAAGGGTTTGGGTATGATTGCCAGAGGGAAGATCGTGACAACTGAGGAACACCTCCTCTTCGATGAATGGGAGGTTATGGAGGATTCAAGGGAAACGGGGGTGACCCGAAGGTGAGAAAGCTGAAGATGCCCTTCTTTAAGGGCGAGGACAGCCATGGCTAGATCTACAAAGTGGAGCGTTACTTTACTGTCAACGGGTTGACAGAGGAAGAGAAGCTGACGGTGCCAAGATTGTGTTTGGAAGGAAAGGCACTGTCATGGTTCTAATGACGAGACATGAGGAAACCCATTCGAAGCTGGAGGGAGTTCAAAGATTGTTTACTAGAATGTTTCCATACCAGTAATGAAGGAGATTTCTATGAGCAATACTTTGTCCTGACATAGGAGGAAACCGTGACAAGTTCGAGTATCTGGCCAGCAGACTAGACCGGCTCTCAGAGACAGTGCTAGAGGGAATCATTTTGAAGGGGCTTAAACTAGAAATTCGGGCAGTAGTTAGGGTGATGAGGCCATGAGATTTGCGAGAGGCTATGGAGCTAGCACAGTTGGTGGAGGACCAGAAGCATCTGGAGAGGGGGCCTAAGTGGAGCAACTTATGGGGATCATTCAGGATGATCACCACCTTTTTAGCTTCCATTGGACCTGCACCAGAGAGTCCGAAGGAAGTTGCCAAGGAAAAAAGCTGGAGGAGGGGGTAATGGGGGAAACTTCAAAAGGTTCACTGAGAAGGAGATACAATAGAAGAGAGCAAAATGATTGTGTTTTAGATGTGATGAGAAATATATGTCGGGGTATAGGTGTAAGGACCGAACTCTTTAGTTTCTCACCGTCTGTGATGACGAGGAAACTGAAGAGGGAGATGAGAGTGGGTTGGAGGTGAGAGTGGGTTAGAGGTGGAGGAAGAGGAGAAATTGCACCTGGATGTGGTAGAAGTTTCCCTAAACTCTATGGTGGGATACACCCTGAATCACACCATGGAAGTTAAGGTAGAGACAGCTGATATAGAAGTGGTAGTGCTTATAAAAACCCATAATTTTATCTCCACTCAGATTGTTGATTTGCTGTGGGTGAAATTAGTGGATGCAGGCGACTATGGGGTGATGATGGGCACTGGAAAGGAGGAGATGGGTAGAAGAGTTTTTAGGGGAGTGGTGTTGACCATTCATGGGATATAGGTGAGGGAAGATTTTCTTCCCTTGGAGTTGAGAAGCATTGATGTCATTGTGGGGATGAAGTGACTACAGACCTTGGGGGAGATCAAGATAAATTCAGTAATACTGAGGATGAAACTGGTGGTTGGGGTGAAGAGAATGGTGATTCAGGGTGATGCAGGGCTATTTAAGACTGGAGTATCTCTCAAGTCTTTGATCAGAACCATAGAGGAGGTGGGAGGAGATATTTGGTGGAGTTACATTGCTTGGAGGGGGTCAGACTGGAGGAGGGAAACATTCCCTCTTCAATACAAACACTAATCAAGCATTTCTGTGAGTTTTTCCAGCCTCTTCAGGGCCTAACTCATAAGAGAGAGCTGGATCATACCATTACCTTGAAGGATTGGGTGTCGCCGATGAGTGTCCATCCGTACCGCTATCCTCAGATTCAGAAGGATAAGATTGAGAAGTTGATCCGTGAGATGCTAGAAGCTGAGATCATCAAGCCAAGTGTGAATCTCTTCTCTAGTCCAGTCCTACTAGTCAATAAGAAGGATAGGAGCTGGAGGATTTTTGTGGACTACAAAGCCTTGAACAGGGGGATAGTGCCAGATAACCTCCCAATTCTTGTGATTGATGGGCTCTTGGATGAATTGTTTGAGGCCATAGTGTTTTCCAAGCTAGATTTGAAATCAGGATACCATCAAATCAGAATGGGGGAGACAGACATTCTATAGATAACTTTTAGATCACACGAGGGGCATTATGAGTTTTTGATAATGCCATTTGTGCTTTCTAATGCCCCAGCTACTTTCCAGTCTTTTATGAACAGGGTGTTTAGGCAGTACCTCAGGAAGTTTGTTCTGGTGTGTTTTGATGACATACTAGTGTAGAAGTGTAGAACAAAACTAAGAAGGAGCATTTGGAGCCCCAGTACTTCCAGTCTTTGGTTTTGGGAGTCCTATAGGAGGATCAGCTGCAGGACATCCTAAAGAAGTGCAACTTCGCCCAGGCTAGTGTGGAGTATTGGGGACATGTAGTGTTCCAGGAGGGAGTGGCGACCGACCAGTCAAAAATTAAGGCAGTACAGAAATGACCTATGCCTAGGAACATAAGGGAGTTGAGGGGTTTCCTAGGACTGACTTGTTACTATAAGAGATTTGTGAGGGGGTACAGTATCATATCTTGGCCCTTGACCGAGCAACTGAAGAAGGATAATTTCTTATGGGGAGAGACAGTGACTCAGTCTTTTGAGAGATTGAAGAAAGCCATGACTACAGTTCCAGTTTTAGGTCTTCCGAATTTTAGCCAAATTTTTATAGTGGAGACTGATGCGTCAGGATATAGGTTGGGGGCAGTGCTTATGTAGAATCATAGGCCTATAATATACTTCAGTCAAGTGTTGTCAACCAGGGCTAGAATGAAGTCGGTATATGAGAGAGAGAGTTGATGGCTATTATTTTGACTATTCAGAAGTGACGCACTTACCTATTGGGTAGCTTTTCATTGTCTGGACGGATCAAAGTAGCTTGAAGTACCTATTGGAGCAAAGAATGGTGACTGATGAGCATCAGAGGTGGTTATCCAAACTACTAGGCTATGATTTTGAGATCCAATACGGGTCTGATTTGAAAAATAAAGCGACTGATGCCTTATCCAGATGTGTTAGAGAACTTTAGGAGTTGGCTGTTTCAGTACCGCTGATGGTAGATTGGGGGGCCATCAAGGAAGAAAGTATGCAGAATGAGGTGTTGAGGAATATTAGGGAGGATTTGAGGAAAGGTGATAGTAGCCATCCTGAGTACTCTCTTGAGGGGGAGAGGCTGTTCTACGACAGTGTAGATGGAGGTCATTTCGGGGTACAGAAGACCTATAGAAGGCTGACACCTAAGCTTTATTGGAAGGGGATGTATTAAGATGTTGAGGAGATGGTGGCGAAGTGTGAAGTGTTCCAGAGAAACAAATATATGACAATGACTCTAGGAGGACTACTACAACCCTTGACACTTCCAAATAAGGTATGGGAGGAAGTGTCCATGGATTTCATAGATGGCCTACCACGATCATAAGAGTTCACAATCATCATGATGGTGGTTGATAGACTGAGCAAGTATGCACATTTCATCCTCTTATGACATTCATACACCATAGTGCCAGTGGCGACAACATTAATCAGAGAGGTGGTTAGGTTGCACGGAGTTCCAGAATCGATTGTGTCTGATCGGGACAAGGTGTTCCTCAGCCAATTTTGGAGGGAGCTGTTCAGGTTGCAAGATACTGTTCTCAAGAGAACCACTGCTTACCATCCACAGACAGACGTGCAAACAGAGGTTGAAAAACAAAGTTTGGAGACTTATTTGAGGTGCTTTGCTTCTGAAACACCACGAATGTGGGTAAAATGGTTAGCATGGGTAGAGTATTGGTACAATACTTCGTACCATACTGCCTCTTAGATGACTCCTTTTAAAATGTTGTATTGAAGAGACCCCCACACTTAGTGCATTTTGGGAAAGGAAGCACGCATTTCTTCAGTAGAGCAATACTTAGAAAAAAGGGACAAGATGTTGGAAGAGTTGAAGAAACATCTGTTGAGGGCACAACAAATCATGAAGAAGCAGACAAATACATATATGACAAAAATACAATATGAAGTGGGGGGAGAAAGTGTTCCTAAAACTGCGGCCTCACAGGCAGAGGTCAGTTGCCCATAGAAGGAACGAGGTACTTTGGCCCTTATGAGATTGTGGATAAAATTAGAGCAGTGGCATATCGTCTGAAGTTACTCATATCCGCCACCATAGACCCAATCTTCCATGTGTCACAGTTGAGAAGAGCTCTAGGGGAGCAGTCAGTTAGTACGGAGTTGCTAGCTACACTTACAGAGGAGTTATAAGTGATACTAGAACCACTGGAGCTACGAGGTGTCAAATCAGTTAGAAAGGGAAACCAAGAAGCTCTTATTAGGCGGAGGGGCCTTCCCGATTTTGATGCTACTTGGAAGCCCTATGAGAGGGTAAAAGTTCAGTTCCCTTCATTTCAGAGGATAAGGTGAGTCTTTGAGAGGGGGGTAATGTTAGGACGGCCCCTCCTAGGCTGGTTGAATCAGTCCCTAGTGGATCGGTTTTCACATATAGCAGACGGAATCCTGCATTGTTCTCTCATATTTTCATAGTTTTCTCAAGGTTGCTGCTATCAAGTTGTTGTTTTTCTTCCAAAAACAGTAGTTCTTCTGCTTTTGGGTACATGTTTTCTATCATATTCTTTCAAGCCTTCCATTCTGATGCAACCAAAAAATATAGGGACCCTATATTTTTTGATCACAAAGGGAAATAGTCTTCCTATATAAAAGAAGACACAAAATACCTCAAAAAGAAGAGATAACTTAAATAAGACTAAGCAGCAGAAATTAAAACTACAAACGTTGATTTTAATAACTTAAACTCTTACAAACGACTGCAAATAAAATAAAAAAACACCCTAAAGTTGCTGCACTTGGAAGAAAGATACAGGTGGAATGACACTTGCGGAGAGACGAAGAGGTTAGAAGCCTAAGAAGAAAGGTTGGAAAGAGCCCGCAGGATTTCCAAAGCAAACCCGCAGGTTAAAGCTTTTCCAAAAATAACATATCATTCAACTAACTTCAAACATTACAAATCCCCCATATATATAGGTATGAAAGGGAAGATCAAAAGACACTAACATTAAATTCCCATAGGAATTCTAAACATTACAAACATTAAAAAACTTAAATGCTTTGCACGGAAAAACATCCCAAACCCAAGAACTGAAGTGGTAGCCGCGGGAGCAAAGGAGGCCACACGAGAACCAAGGGGCCACGATCACGAGAGGGAGCCCAGGCATGGGAAACCAGCAGCCGGCCGGAATCCAAGGGGGCAAAAGCACAAAAAGCCATGGTGGAATTCAAGGAGCCACCATGGGAAAACCAAACAACTTCTTGGGATTCCAAAAGCCCTTTTTGGAAACCCAAGAGATAACTTTAAGACATTAAAAACTATAATAAAAGTGCATTAAAATAAAGGATAAATATGAGATAAAACTTAGCTAATAATGAGCTAACCCTTAGTTCAATAAGTGAACTAAAGATCAGCTCATAAATGAGCTAAAATTTCAGCTCTATTTTGATTGAGCTAGTAGACTCAAGGAAAGCCAAAATTCATATTATTTTGGACATGAGATAACCCCCCCTTTGTCTACATCAGATTCTCCCCTTCTTGAAGAACTCAGCTCCTGATGAGTTGGTTGTTGTTGTCTTCCGAAGAGGAGAAGACGGAGCATCAAGTTCATTAATTAGGCCTTCATACTTCTGCATGATCTCATCTCATTTTTTCAGGAATTTATCTTGTAAGCGCTGCTTTTTCTTCATGTACCTTTCTGTACGTAGATGCATCCATACTTGAAGCTTGTACAGTTCATATTCCAGTGGATTTTTTGATTTTGTCGGGATACATCTATCCATAGATTCATCAATGTCTTCTGCCTTGCTTTCTTCAATTTTTTTTGTCTTTTTTTCATTTTTTTGACTGACTAAAAAAGACTCAAAAATTCAACCTAGACTCAACAAAATTAAAACTTGACAGACTCAGACTTGACTAGACTTGACAAAACAAAACTTGACAACCAATATAAATTTGACAGCTACAACTTGACAAATCACAAACCTAGGACTTCCTAACTTGCTCTGATACCAAATGATGTGATCAAAAAATATAGGGGACCCTATATTTTTTTATCACAAAAAGAAAAAAAGACTTCCTATATAAAAGAAGACACAAAATACCTCAAAAAGAAGAGATAACTTAAATAAGACTAAGCAGCGGAAATTAAAACTACAAACGACTCCAAATAAAATAAAAAGACACCCTAAAGTTGTTGCACTTGGATTAATATACAGGTGGAATGGCACTTGCGGAGAGACGAAGAGGTTAGAAGCCCGAGAAGAAAGGTTGGAAAGAGCCCGCAGGATTTCCGGAGTGGGTGAGAAAGAAGGTTGGAAAGAGCCCGCAGGATTTCCAAAGCAAACCCGCAGGTTAAAGCTTTTCCAAAAATAACATATCATTCAACTAACTTTAAACATTACAAATCCCCCATATATATAGGTATGAAAGGGAAGATCAAAAGACACTAACATTAAATTCCCATAGGAATTCTAAACATTACAAACATTAAAAAACTTAAATGCTTTGCACTGAAAAACATCCCAAACCCAAGAACCGAAGTGGTAGCCGTGGGAGCCAAGGAGGCCGCATGGGAACCAAGGGGCCACAGTCACGGGAGGTAGCCCAGGCACGGAAAACCAGCAGCCGGCCGGAATCTAAGAGGGAAAAAGCACAAAAAGCCATGGTGGAATTCAAGGAGCCAACATGGGAAAACCAAACAACTTCTTGGGATTCCAAAAGCCCTTTTTGGAAACCCAAGAGACAACTTTAAGACATTAAAAACTATAATAAAAGTGCATTAAAATAAAGGATAAATATGATCTAAAACTTAGCTAATAATGAGCTAACCCTTAGTTCAATAAGTGAACTAAAGACCAGCTCATAAATGAGCTAAAATTTCAGCTCAATTTTGATTGAGCTAGTAGACTCAAGAGAAGCCAAAATTCATATTATTTTGAACATGAGGTGACCCCCCCTTTGTCTACATCACATTCTCCAATGATGCTGATTTTTGTTACTTTATTTCTCTTTGCTCTTAATGTCTTGGTCATTAGCCTAGATATTTTTTAAGTAGATAGTCGTCACTTTCATTCATGAAATACAGCATATGACATAAAAAACTAAACAAGATATTGGAAATCCGCCCCATTTGCTTTTTTCGCAAGTATTTTTGGTCTACTTAATGAATTCTCACTCTCTATTCATACATTTTGCATTCACATTATATACTTCATGCTATTGATATGTTCTTCTATGGTTTTAAAAGTTTATCTTCATGTTTTTGCGTGAATTTGTTCTTTGCTCATAACCCTGAGTTATGAGCAAAATTTATTAAAAATATGATAGTTGCTTTACAGGATGCAGTCGACATGAATATAGTCAATTGCGATGACAAACTAAAGAGAATATTGCTTGGAAAGGATCAGATTAAACTTGCTGAACTTCCAACGCTTATCAAACTACTTTTCCCCAAACAGCCAAAATGATTGTTAAGTCCCAACTTCCAAGTTTTGACGAGGGAGTACTTTGGTGAACTTTCTGTCTTATTTTAACATTCCACCTGTTTTGAAGAAATATCACGCAATGAATTGCCATATATATGTCATCGAGGAGACAACATATTTTTGGATTGATTTCCATAGTGATAATGATCCTTGAATGAATGGTTGAATTATCTTTATGGATTGATTCACATTATATAATAAAATCCTTATTAATTTCTTGTTTATATTGTCTTTACTATTTTAGTTTCTATGGAAAAAGAAAGTACATAACTTATGAAGATTCCTACTTGTTGGGAACGTGACATGTTCTAAAATTTGTTTGGTGGAAATTGGATGAGTTATACTTTGGATTAGAAAAGATCTTATCCTGCATGAAAGTATAGTTTTTTTTTTCTTCGGCGGTGAAAAAAGGTCATAAATATTATTTTCCGATGAATTTCCAATAGAAACTAAACTGCCGGTAAAAGACACATAGGAAATACTTTCAGGGTTAAATATTTTTGTTGGAAATACTTTCATGCGGATTTCCGATGAATTATCCGAAGTAAAGGAAACACGTCACAATGATTTACCATAACCATTTTTGGCAAATTTTTTCGTTTGAAATTGCAACGAATTCCTTCCACTAGAACACCCGACGTTTCTTTGACAAAAAATTTCGCTAGAATTTATGGCGATTAATCGGTGGAAATATAGACGTTGGAAATTTTGGCATTATATTCTTATGATGAAATGCCTAAATTTTTATGCTAATTTTGTCGAAAGAATTTCCGGGTAGCTATTTTCATCGTAAATAGTTTCTTGGTGTAAATTTTGTTGGAAATCCACCAAAAACTTGCTTGTATATGAAAAAAATAAAGATAACATTCCTTTCAACGTTTCCTATTCGTACATCTACACAATGCATCACTAAACATTGCATAACAATAAATTTACTTAATAAGCATTGAACACTAATGAATTACTTAAACAACACCACTAACTTTGCATTAATGAAAACTCAAATAAAACTACTCACATTTTTAAATCAAAGGATTTGAATTATTAAAAACAAAATTTTTTCTTAAAAACTACACTTATCAACAAAAAAGATAAAAAAACTATCAATCTCCTTGCACTCCTCAGTCTCCTGAGGCTTTTGCTGGCGGTGTTGTTCCATGTCTGTTCATAACTAAACTTGCAGCTGAGCTTGTTGCGATTGTATATTTGCTTGAATTTGTTGCATCATTTACTTCTTAGGCCAACAACCCTTTTAGTGATTAATTGTTCAATCTCGCTGCCTCTAAATGATGCTGAATTGGATGTCTGAGCCTCATATGCCTAAGCTTGTGAGCCTAATCCATACACTCTCCTATGATGCATCCCTCCAATAGTCTGGGACCACAAATTATACTTTGAAGATGCTATCTCATATGAGAAGTAGAGCTCATTGACGCGTACAATTGTTGAAGCCTCAGAATGATGGGTAAGTAAAAAAAAATTGGCTGAACTGAACTTTTTCATTTTCATTGTTTCCCAAATTTTGGTTTGAATTGTGGTGCGTAGCAATGATGACATGCAGTTTCTGTGAAGTTATCCGTACAATATAACATACAACCACTAGTACAACTATTTTTTTTTTTTAAGAAATCAAGCCCAATTTTGATACTAACTTTTTCGTCTTATATAAAGTTGCTGAAATTATATTGTCCGTTGAGTAGCAGTTCGACAAATTCATTGAAACAATAACGAGGAATGTTATATTCTATCTTGATAACAGGGATAACTCAAAATAAGTGGTGAAATCATCTCAAATTGATTGTTGAGTTGCATGCAATAATTCATAGAAATTTTGTGCATCAATATTTGGTGGCTAATTTCTATGTTATCTAATTAACAAGTCAGTTGCATCGAATACTATCTCTTCATACGTCACATTATTTTCTTCATCAACTATTTTGTAACATGTTAAAGGACCACATTGAGAGATGTAGCTCATGGCCTTCATGTGAGTCCAGAATCAATAACTAAGTTGAAAATCTTTAGGGTATAAATCAAGCCTATCCTCAGCTGGTGTACAATGTGCTTGGTTTTTATGCTTTGAGTAAGGACATCTAAACTATTCATGTCATAAAAATGAAGGCAATTGACATGCCACATGAATGAAATATTCGATTCTATTGATGAATTCATTTGTCAGGCCTTTTCGTCCAGGTTATAGTCTACTATACAGCTATTACCTTGAGTTCAAATGTCCATATA
The DNA here is from genome assembly GCA_016618105.1 of Dendrobium huoshanense. NCBI lineage: Eukaryota > Viridiplantae > Streptophyta > Magnoliopsida > Asparagales > Orchidaceae > Dendrobium > Dendrobium huoshanense. Next base: position 47,406,743 of record CM028348.1, read on the forward strand.
TGCGCTCACGTGATAAATTTAGTCAAAGTTTAAAATTACTAACTTAGCTACATTTAGTCATTTACTAACACAATTTTTTAACTCACACAATATTTTTTTCTAAGTCTAAACATGAATATATAATTTTTATTCCTAAAGCTACATTTAAACTTCCTACACTAAATATAATAATAACAGTAATGCCAAATTTTTTACAATAAATATAAAAAATGAATGTATAAAATTGTAAATAAATATACAAATTTCTTATAAAAAAATTATAAATCAAACATAAAACAAGGCTATAATATAATAAAAATGACGTTATATGAAAAACTATACGTAATATATGGCATATAATAACAATATGATTTGATATTTAAATTTAAAAATTCATCACCTTGCACTTGAAGCAGATGGTGGGGGAAGTGATGATAGAACAGATCAAAATCCTATGGTTCTATCATCCTGGGTCAATATAGTTTCTAGTCTATTTAGTTAGAGGAAGTAGTCAATCCAACCTGATTGAAGGATCTTTATCGGCAGCATGAGTTGCTTCATCCAATGGTGTATTGTAGACCTGGGGTGAATATTTGTCTAAGGGGACAAGTTTGAATCCGCCTTAGTTAGTAGAGGCCTTTGTGTCCTATCGATCATATCCTATTGACTTATTACTCAATTATTTGAAGCTGTTGGAAAACATATGAGCTATAACCATGACCGTAATATAATGGTGCCATTTGGTGGCAAAACCACCCGATCAGAGGGTCTTGGCCATAACCATTTACCTGTGGTGTCATTTAGCGGAAAAACCATCAATGTGGTGTTATTTGGCAGCGAAGTCATCAGTTAGAGGGTACATGCCACATCCTTACTGGAAAGAGACAAATTGAGATTGAATCCTTATGCTATTCTCGACTAGACATTTATTATTAATGAGCTAAAGAGATTTTCAAATTGTCCACATAAGCAAACTATTGTGTAGGATGAATGAGTATTTTTGCTTTTAAGTATTTTGATGATTTATTTCAACTTTAAATATTGACATCATTGAGTGTATTTTAAGGTAATTTTGGAGGCATTTTTAAATGTCTGGGGTCTCCTACGGCTGAGATTTTTTTTCAACTTCATCGGGATTTTTTTATGGGCAATTTTTTTTTTTTGTTGATTGATCCTTTTCAACTCTATCTACTTGCCGGCATAGGATCATGTTCGAATCTAAATTTATTTCTTAACCCACATAGCATCCTTAGACATCACGTGTTTACCTACGATACGCTTGCCAGGGCCCATGCGAGTATATTCTATTACATGTATTTTGCATGATGCATTTGTATAATTATCATCCATATGTAGTGGATGTATGCGACACATCTTCACGTATCATATATATTGGCCTATGTATTTTGCATTTTGCATTTGCACAATATATAATTGCAATGTATAGTATTTTTTTTATATGTAGATGGAATATTATATGATATTACTTGAATGAATCCCTTTGGATCTTGCATATGCATGCATGAGGTCATTTTAAATTGCAATTGCAATGTCGAATGATATACTTGAATGAAACCCTTTGCAGTATGCAAATGCATGCATATTATGGAATACATATCAATATGTATTTTAATACATGAGGGGATATTTTTGCATTTTTAGATGTAGCTAGCTATACATTTTGTTTTGTTGATAAGTGCGCAAGATTTCTCTTTGGGATTGTTAACGCCTTATTTCTGCTTGTATAAATTTGCGGATCTGGTGGCGTGGCATTACGCTAGGTCTCAATGCATCTTCTATAAGCTATTATTTTCTTCAATGCTCAGTCTGCAGGAGTATTCTTCCACCATCAAATACATTGTACAATACATCAGAGATCTTCCACTAATGGCTGTAATTTTCATCATAGATGCTTTGCTGCAGTTTACAGGTGCATTTTTATACAACATTTCCAGATTATTAGCAATAGTTGTATTAAGGCATAATATATGATGATAAATAATTCCTGCCTTAAGAATTAATTCCTCAGCAATCTCAAGCTTCTATTGTAATACTATTCTCGTCCTTAGGGAGATTAGATTCACAAATTATCCAATACTTAGATTGGATGAGGACATCCAAATTGCATGAGGTTATTTTGTGATAGATAAGTGATCATGATTTGATCAGACCAAAGACTCGGCTGGGACACTTTTGTTGAGATAGTAGCAAGTTGCTACTTAGCTTTACATGTTTGACATTCTTGTAACTTATATTTTTTTTATTATTCAAAATATTATTATTTTTTATTAGTATGTTCTCCTAACACATTTTGGAAGAATTGTTTTTGTTTTTGTGTGAACTAACATTTTAGGGAAATCATACTCCAGATTGTTGAAGACTTCAAATCAAATTCAGTTTAGAGTTATTGTATTTTGAAGTCTGTATTTTTTATTTTTTTGAGTCTGAGAGAGTGTGATTTTAATTGAGTAACTGAGCACACACACACCGGGCGAGAATTCTAAATTCATTTTTTTGAACTAATCGTATAGTACGAATTGAATTTGTACGGGACGATCTTGTCGGTTATATTCCCCAGCAAGCAATGGAGAGAATGAAAAAATGTCAAAACATTTTCTAAGTATAGATCGTACGAACGATATTTTTTGTTCATACCGATACAATCTCCTCTAGAGTGTGCTTGAATGAAGATTGTATGAATAATATTTTTTGTTCGTACATATACGATCTCCTTTGGAGGGTGTGCTAATGAAGATTGTATGGACAATTTTTTTCATTCACACAGGGACGATCTCCTCTGGAGTGTGTGCGAATGAAGATCGTACGGATGATATTTTTCATTCGTACCGGTATGATCTCCTCTGGAGTGTGCACGAATGATATTTTTTGTTCGTACTGGGACGATATCTTCTAGAGTGATTTCGTTCATTTCATCCTACTGGTTCGTACATACGCATTTTGACATTTCTTATATTATTATGGGCCGAATATAGTTCGTCCAGATGATGATCGGGTAAGAATGCATTTCGTACCAATGCACAAAGGGCTTGTATGCAACAGTTTTTGAACTATTCATATGAATGAAATATGAGCGTACGGGATGATCGTGGATGCTCAAACTTGAAAAATTAAATTTTTTTGAATGGTTTTTTGTGTCTTATTTTTATAAAAGGTCCACTTAAAACTGACCTTTAATCTTTTTGTCATTTGATCTTCGTGATTGGTAAAGAGTCATTGAAGGAGAGAGTGTGAGAGAGTGTTTGAAGGAGATTTCTTCCCATTGGAGCGTGAAGGGTTCACATGGTTACTCAATGGTAAGTATCTCTGTTTGTAGTTTGTGTTTTTTTCACTCTTTCTCTTATCCTTCTAGATTGCTCTAGTGAAGATCTTTCAAGAATATCTGATTCTCTGTCGACACTTGTATAGTGTGAACAGCCAAAGGTTCTCTACCTACACTTGGAGAATGTGAATAGTGGAAGGTTCTCTGCCACACTTGGAGAGTATGAAAGGATGAAGGTTCTCTGCCTACACTTGGAGGGTGTATAAGGACGAAGGTTCTCTGCCTACACTTAGAGAGTATAAAAGGATGAAGTTTCTCTGCCTACACTTGGAGGGTGTAAAAGGACGAAGGTTCTCTGCCTACACTTGGAGAGTGTGAACAGCGGGAGTTTCTTTGCCTATACTTGGAGAGTGTGAATAGCGGGAGGTTCTCTACTTACACTTGGAGGGTGTAAAAGGACGAAGGTTCTCTGCCTACACTTGGAGAGTGTGAATAGCGGGAGGTTCTCTGTCTACACTTGGAGAGTGTGAACAGTGGAAGGTTCTCTTCCTACACTTGGAGGATGTAAAAGGACGACGGTTCTCTTCCGCACTGGGGTTTGGTGGAAGAGAGTTTTGTAAAGGCTTCTCCGCCTTGCTATGGGGGTAAAAGGAGAGTCACTTTGGTATAGTGCAATACCTAAAGTGGGAGACTTCAGGGAGTGGATGTAGGTTGTGTTTGACCGAACCACTATTAACTCTTGTGTCTTTTTATTTCTACTACCTTTTTATTTACTACAAATTTTATTTGTGGTTGAAAATTTTATTTTGAAAAACTTAAAATTAACTTGCTACAAATCTTTAAATCGGTTTCAAATTTTTTAATCCAAGAAAAAGTTCAAGTTTTAAAATTACCAATTCACCCCCCTCTTAGTTAGCCGTGGGACATTAGTTTAGGTCTAACAACTTATTCAAGAGTCAACGAGATTCAATAATTGGTATTAGAATTTTGTTTCAAAACCATAAGTTCAAACTACTTTTTTATTAATGAGCATGGCTACTTTTGGAAACTGAAACACACCTGAAGGGTATTCGATCACTAGACCTCCTTTATTTGACAATATCCCTTTTGATTTTTTGGAAAACACACATGTTTATATTTTTACAGTCACTTGATTATCGTATGTGGAACTTAGTACATGAAGGGTATACAAAACCAACTAGACTAGTTGATGGCGTCAAGAGTAGAAACACCTTTTACAGATTGGACTATAAAGAACATGACTTAGCACAACCTAATGCTAAATGTTTAAATAGTTTCTTTTGTGTACTTAAGTCAGAGGATTACATGAGGGTTTTCCACTTGTAAGAGTGGAAAGGACATATGAGATAGACTCTGTATAACTTATGAAGGGACTAATGAAGTTAAGCAGTCTAGATTAAACATATTGTTACATGATTATGAATTATTTCGCATGAAACCAAAAGAATCTATTTCTGACATGTACACAAGATTCACTCAGATAGTCACTTCTTTGCATGCACTAATTAGAGAATTAACAAATGCTAAAATAGTTATTAAGATTCTTCGTTGTTTGCCTACTGCTTATGATGCAAAAATAACTATTATAGTAGAGTCTAAAGACTTAAATATTTACTCTATTGACAATCTTCTTGGATCACTAATTGCTTACAAGGAGTGAATCAAAGAAAGATTTATGTAAGAGAACTACGAAGAGAGAAGAACATAACATTAAAATTAGAGGAGTTGGAGAGTGATCTATCATAACCTGAGGATTAAGACAATATCGCTTTGATGACTAGACAGTTTAGAAGCTTTCTGAAGAGGAAGCAAAAGAGATGTCAATAATGAAAGCCGAGGTAAGTTCAATAGGAATGTTAAGGTTTCTAATGATGTGATTTGCTACGAGTACAAGAAACCTGGACACATTAAGTCAGAATGCCCAAAACTTAAAGCCACTCCTAGCAATGAGAAGGTAGAGGAGAAATCAAATGTGAAGAAGGGCAAGAAGAAATTCTAAAGATCTTTCTGGGCAGACTCAGCTTCAAACTCGTCAGAAACTAAAAAAGAAGAGGAAGTCACCAACTTGTGCTTGATGGCCAAAAATCTTAATCAGTCATATCAAGAAGAGGTATGTGACTTAACATATGCTGAACTTTTAGAAGTTTTTGAAATAATACATGATGCATATAAGAAGTTGAAGAAAATGCATGCTAGTCTTAACCTGTAATTTCAAGAACTTCAGAGAGAGCATGAAATCCTTATGAAAGATTATGCATTAGTTGATAGCAACCACATGAGCTTACTTGATGAGTTTGATGATTTGAATAAGAAAAAAATGTGAATTTAAAATCATCCTATAAGGAATTGGGAAAAGAATTTAAAAATTTTATGGATGAATCAGAGAGTGAAAAATATCGTTTGAATTATAGCAAGAAAATTATAGAAGATTTAAACACATTTTTAAAATTGAATGTGGAAGCTCTCGAGAAAAAGTGGATACCCCCAAGATTTTAATAATCTTATTTTGTATCCAAAATTTATATAATCCAGGAATAGACATATAGTTATAAAAGATTGAGAAATCAATTTCCTGGAATCAAATATTTTAGTAGTGGCATGATTGGACATATCTCACACACTTGTACTTTGGATAAAAAAAACTCATTTAGTGTGGAGACCGAAAATGCATAAACCTAGAAATATCATACATGCATCTGTTTTAAAATTGCCAAAAGGTGAACCCAAACTTGTTTGGATTCACAGGTCTAGTATTTGATGATTTTGTAGGCACGCTCTCACACAAGGCCTCGTGAGAGCATATGGTACCTGTATAGCCGTTGCTGAAAACATATGACTGGAGATACTACACAATTCAAATCGCTTGAAGCCAGAAATAGAGGTAGGGTTACACTTGCGAATAACACCACAAAGAAGGTGGTGGGATTAGGTATGATAGGAAATTTGAAAAACTTTTTTATTGAGAATGTGTTACTAGTTGAAGGCTTAAAGCATAATCTTTTGAGTATTAGTCAGCTATGTGATAAAGGATATTGTGTTAAGTTTTTTATTACTAGATACATATTAAGCCTGAATGGTAATGATGCTTTGTGTGGTATATGGGTAAATAATGTTATATAGTATATTTGAATTGTATCAAAATTCATACTGCTTTTTATTTAAAAACTATTTTTGATGAGTTATGGCTATGGCATAGGAGGCTTTGTCACTCTAGCATGAAAAATCTTAGGAGGATTATCCAAAAGAACTTAGTGAGAGATATACCAAAACTAAACTTTACTAAGGATCACCTTTGCGATGCATGTCATTTAGGAAAACAGGTGAAGTCCTCTTTTCAGTCCAATAAGGATATTAGAACTTGTAAACCATTGGAGATTTTGCATATGAAATTTTTTGGACCAGTTGGAACTGTAAGTCTAGAAGGGAAGGTATACAGATTTGTGATTGTGGATGATTTTTCTATATTCATACGGGTTAAATTCTTATATCATAAAAGTGAATCATTTGAGGATTTTATAGATTTTTTGACTTGGATTCAGATGAAACTAGGGTGTGAAATTATAACAATTCAAAGTGATCACGGTGGAGAATTTGAAAATGAAAAATTTGAAGATTTTTATAAGAAAAAAGGGATTGATCATAATTTTTCTATACCTAGAATCTCTCAATAGAATAGGGTAGTCGAAAGGAAGAATAGAATATTGATTGAAGCTGCTCGAGCTATATTGGCAGAATATTCTCTTCCTAAATATTTTTGGGCTGAAGCGATTAACACATCATGTTATGTTCTAAACAGGGTGAACATCATATTGAACTTGAATAAAATACCCTATGAGTTACCTAAGTGGAGAACACCTAATTTGTCACATTTATATGTTTTTGGATATAAGGTGTTCATACATAACAATGAAAAATCTGCCTTAGGAAAATTTGATCCAAAATCAGATGAAGAAATTTTTTTAGGATACTCTAGTGTTGGAAAATCTTATAGAGTATTCAATAAAAGAACTTTGGTAATTGAGACTACACATGTTATTTTTTATGAATCTGGTATTTTGGATGAGTCGAATGTTGAAGAGACAGAGATAGAAATAAACACCCAAAAGATTAAAAAAGTTAATTTGGAAGAAAATTTAGAGATATAAAATCCTTTACCTAGAGAATTGAGATTTTTTAAAAACCATCCTAAGGAATTGATTTTAGGTGAACCTAGTGAGGGTGTTAGGACTAGGCGTGGACTGAGCAAAAAAGTTAATCATTCTTCCTTTATTTCGATAATATAACTTACAAATATAAATTAAGCACTTTTGGATGAATTTTGGATTTTTGCAATACAAGAAGAATTGAATTACTTTGTAAGGAATGAAGTTTGGGGATTAATTATAAGACCAAAAGATCAAAGTGTAGTTGGAACCAAGTGGGTATTTAAGAACAAAATGAACGACTCAAAAGTTGTTGTAGAAATAAGGCTAGATTGGTTGCTAAGGGTTATAATCAAATTAAAGGCATTAATTTTGAGAAGACTTTTGACCCTGTAGCGAGATTTGAAGCAATTAGGATTTTGTTAGCCTTTGCATTTTAGAGGATTTAAGTTATATCAAATGGATGTTAAAAGTGCCTTTTTAAATGGGATAATTCAAGAGGACGTTTATGTTGAACAACTTCCAGAGTTTGAAAATTCAAAATACCCAAATAATATTTTTAAATTAAAAAAGGCATTGTATGGTTTGAAACAGACACCTAGGGCTTGATATGAGAGATTGAGCACTTTCTTAATTGAGAGATCTTTTGAAAAAGTAAGTGTAGACATGACTTTTGTTTAAAGAAATTAAAAGACAACATACTCATTGTACAAATTTATATTGATGATATACTGAGTTAAATTTGGATATAAATCTTTATGTTGAATTTTTTAAAATAATTAGTAAATTTTAGATGAGCCTAATGGGAGATTTGAGTTACTTTCTAAGCTTTAGCATTAATCAAATTGAGGAAGGAACATTTCTTAGTCAGTCGACGTTTATTAAGGACATCCTCAAAAAGTATGAAATTGATACTACTAAACCTGTTAGTACATCTATGATTTCCTCAGTTCAGTTGGATAAGGATCCAAAGAAAAAATCTGTTGATCAAAAGAAATTTAGAGGAATTATTGGATCTTTTCTTTACTCGACTGGTAGTAGACCCGATATTATGTTCAGTGTTTGTTTGTGTGCTAGATTTCAATTAGATCCAAAAGAATCACATTTAACAGCAGTGAAAAGGATTTTAAGATATTTCTTAGAAACTCAGAACTTAGAGATTTGGTATCCTAAGTTCAGCTCTTCATTTGAAATAATTGGATATTCAGATTCGGACTTTATAGGTTGTAGGGTTGATAGAAAAAGTACATATTGAACATGTCAATTTATTGGAAATTCACTAGTCTCTTGGTCCAGTAAAAAATAAAATTTCGTAGCCCTATCTACTGTTGAAGCTAAATACATTACCTTAGGAAGTTGTGTGGCACAAGTTCTTTGGTTGAAACAACAGCTGATTGACTTAGGATTTATTATATGCATTATTCCAATTTACTGTGATAACACTAGTGCCATTTGCATTTCAAAGAAATCTATTCAACATTTAAGAATCAAACATATTGACATATGACATCATTTTATAAGGGATCATGTATCTAAAAGAGAAATTGAACTTAATCATGTTTCAACGAAAAATCAACTTGCAGACATTTTTATAAAACTACTAGCCTTTGATACTTTCAGTACATTAAGAACAAGGCTTAGTGTGATTGATCTGAATGTTTAAATAAAAATTCTGCAACTTTGATATGTGTTTTTATGTGTGTTTTACTATTTTTGGAATTTTTATGTGCTTATCTAAGTTTGTTTATGTGTTTTGAGCGCTATTGAAATGTTTTTTCATATTAGATTTCATGTTTTGGATTGATCGTGTAAATTTTCTAGTATTCTATTCATACTGTATGAATTAAATTCGTACTGGACGAATTCTGTAGTGTAATGAGCTGGGTAAGAGGTCAATTTGACTCGATCAATACAAATTTAGCTATGATGAATAGCTATTTTAATCTATTTAACCATCCACCTCCTCCAGATCAGGGCCCCTCAGAATGATTGATGTGCTTCTTCTATGTTTTTTTTTTGCCAGTTCTGAAGATGTGATGTGATGATGTTTCGAGTGTTTGTGACTATTGCTAGTTTTTATTTTTATGTTTAATGAATCTTGGATATTGATATCAATTATGCTCCAATGTATTATCATTTACCTTGCTATCAATAAAAACTATCTTATATTGTTTTAGTTAATTTTGATCTCTTTCAAAAATGTTTGTTAGCCTATATGATTATCTTGACATAATTGATATAATAAGTGGTATAATTTTAAAAGCAATACAAAATTTAAATTCATTAGAAAAATCTAATTTTTTAAAAAATTTAAGTTGGCTTATAACTCGATCAAGTTAAGGATATCAATCTCATGTTTCCTTTTAGACTAACATAATTTTAATATTATTATTGCAATTTTGATATTTTATTATTTTTTATTTCTTTTTTCAATATAAGTATCTTTGTACTTAGAGAAATTTGGGATTTTAGATTATCGATTTTAGAAATATCAATTTAAAACTTGGGAAATGTACAAATGTTTAAAAATCAAAAGAATGTGCAATGGTTTACAAATTAAAAAAGAGGCACAAAATTCACCCAATATAAAAAGATGCACAAAGTGTGTCATGAAAATTGAAAAAGATGCGCAATGTCTCCACAAGTATATGATCTTTTCTCTATATTTTAATCTTCAATTTTAAATACATCTTCTATTCAATTTTATTTTATATTGAAATTTGAAGTACATAAATTTTCCTTTCATCTACTTTGTAAAAATTTTCCTTATCTGATCTTCTATACTGATTCATGACCTTGATATATTGTTTTCTTGTCTATGTTATATCTAAACCTAATCATATGAATCAAACCTAATCATATGAATCATTCTTTTTCTCTAATGAAATTTATCTTGTTATTGCAAATATAACTCAATCTCTTTCAGGATCAATTATCAAAGGCTTCTCATATGACTTCTTATATTTTTGTAGTTCGTTTCTTCCTCTCTTTTTGTTGTTGTCAAAAAGGGGGAGAAATATTATTTGAATGTTTTGTTTGAGTCTTTTGAATGTTTTGATATTTTGTTATGTTTTAGGGTCATTTTTGTCATTTTAGTATAGTTTTTGTGTAAAAACTTAGAAAATTAAAAATTTATAATTTTTTTCATAATAAATACCCATTATATTCACATGATTACTCATTCAGGGGGAGTTTAAAAGAAATTTGGATTTTTTTCAATTTTACTCAAACAATAATTGTGTTTCCATCATCAAAAAGGGGGAGATTGTTTAGATAGTACTAAGTTGCTACTTAGCTTTGCATGTTTAACATTCTTGCAACTTATATATTTTTGATGATTCCAAATATTATTATTTTTATTAGTATTTTCTCCTAACATATTTTGGAAGAATTATTTTTGCTCTTGTATGTACTAACATTTCAAGGAAATCATACTCCGGATTGTTGAAGACTTCAAATCAAATTCAATTTAGAGTTATTGTATTTTGAAGTCTGTATTTATTGAGTCTAAGAGAGTGTGATTATAATTGAGAAACTGAGCACACACACACACACACACACACCGGGGGAGAGTTCTAAATTCATTTTTTTTGAACTGATCGTACAATACGAATTGAATTCATACGGGATGATCTTGTAAGTTATATTCCCCAACGAGCAATTGAGAGAACGAAAAAATGTAAAAAATGTTTCTAAGTATAGATCGTACGGACGATATTTTTCGTTCGTACCGGTACGATCTCCTCTAGAGTGTGCATGAATGAAGATCGTACTGACGATATTTTTCATTCATACCAGTACGATCTCTTATGGAGGGTGCTCTATTGAAGATCGTACGGATGATATTTTTTGTTCGTACCGGAGAAATCTCATTTGGAGTGTGCGCGAATGAAGATCATACAAACGATATTTTTCATTCGTACTGATACGATCTCCTTTAGAGCGTGCACGAACGAAGTTCGTATGGACGATATTTTTTGTTCGTACCGGGACGATTTCCTCTGGAGTGCTTTTGTTCATTTCATCCTGCTGGTTCGTATATATGCATTTTGACATTTCTTTTGTTTGTACGGGACAAACATAGTTCATTTAGACGATGATCGGGTACGAATGCATTTCATACCAATGCACAAATGATTTGTATGCAACAGTTTTTGAACTGTTTGTACGTACAAAATATGATTGTACGAGATGATCGTGGAAGCTCAAACTTGAAAAATTTTATTTTTCTCGACAATTTTTTGTGTCTTTTCTATAAGAGGTCCACTTAAAATTGACCTTTAATCTTTTTTTCATTAGGTATTCGTGATTGGTAAAGAGTGATTTAAGGAAAGAGTGTGAGAGAGTGTTTGAAGGAGATTACTTCCCATTGGAGTGTGACAGGTTCACAAGGTTTCTCAAGGGTAAGTATCTCTGTTCGTAATTTATGTTTTCTTCACTCTTTCTCTTGTCCTTGTATATTGCTTGAGTGAAGATCTTTCAAGAAGATCCAGTTTTCTGTTGACACTTAGATAGTGTGAACAGCCAAAGGTTCTCTGCCTACACTTGGAGAGTGTGAACAACGGAAGGTTCTCTGCCTATACTTGGAGAGTGTAAAAGGATGAAAGTTCTTTGCCTACACTTGGAGGGTGTAAAAGGATGAAGGTTCTCTGCCTACACTTGGAGAGTGTAAAAGGATCAAGGTTCTCTGCCTACACTTAGAAGGTGTAAAAGGACGAAGGTTCTCTTCCTACACTTAAAGAGTGTGAACAGCGGGAGGTTCTCTGCCTACACTTGGAGTGTGTGAACAGCGGGAGATTCTCTACCAACACTTGGAGGGTGTAAAAGGATGAAGGTTATCTGCCTACACTTGGAGAGTGTGAACATCAGGAGGTTATCTTCCTACACTTGGAGAGTGTGAACAGCAGGAGGTTCTTTGCCTACACTTGGAGGGTGTAAAAGGAAGATGGTTCTCTGTCACACCGGGGTTTGGTGTAAGAGAGTTTTGTAAAGTCTTCTCCGCCTTGCTGTTGGGGCAAAAGGAGAGTCACTTTGGTATAGTGTAATACATGAAGTGGGAGACTTCAGGGAGAGGATGCAGGTCGTGTTTAACCTAACCACTATAAACTCTTGTGTCTTTATTTCCGCTGCCTTTTTATTTACTACAAGTTTTAACTTTTTTGTGGTTGAAAATTTTATTTTGAAAAACTTAAAATTAACTTGCTACAAAACATTAAATCAGTTTCAAACTTTTTAATCCAAGAAAGGGTTCAAGTTTTTAAATTATTAATTCACCTCCTTCTTGGTTAGCCTTGGAACATTAGTTTAGGTCTAACAACCTATTCAAGAATCAACGAGATTCAACAACTATTAGATTTTTTTATCTTTAATTTTTCACATAATGCAAGATTCATTCAACACTACTTGTAGTCCGACACTAGGTATTCAAGAGCTTTTGGTCATTGCATATAGATGTAATACCTTCAACATGTAGGAAAGTTATAGTGCTACTTGACAGTCACTCACTAATTTTTGTAGACAAGCTATTATGCATTATAAGCTTTATTGAATTTGTTCACCATTAGCAGACATTCATGAATTGTCAGCTTAGCTCGTAGGCTAACTATTTTGCGCATTGCAGGCCTTCTACGACCACTTGTAGCAAGCTGTAGGAAATGCAGGTCTTCTAGTGTTATCTGTTCATGGGAACTACCACATGTATCTGCAAGACAATTATCATCGATTTTAAGAATATTGTTATATTTATTACATGTCAACCTCCTTTTCTTGCAGGGGATCTACCATACTTTCAACACATCTATCATCACTGCTGGTAGGTGTCATGTAGGGAGTATGATCATCTATATATGTTAGTTGGCAAGTTGTTGGTGGTAAGCAGGTTATCTTCACTATAACCTTCACTTATTCATCTGCAGTCATGTTGCATTGTTGACAAAACCAACGAATGAAGAAACACACACATCGACGTGAAGGGCCAAATGACCTCTAATTTTTAAATGGATTGCGCCTTTGTAATCAAGACGTAGAGCTTGCCTAACAGGAGGCCCTCGCAGCCAAATTGGATGAAATCAGTCCAAAGAGATGACTAACACCCAAAATTATTGCGTAATGTCACCCAAATGATGTCCGATCATGAAATGAATATCATCATTGCATATGAAAAATCATCAACACCCAAGAATCTCTTTAAACCTGTTCAATTAAGGTCATCCGAGGTGACAATACGAATCCTGAGTGACAACACACAAATTGAGAAACTTGACACACGACATCACCGAAATGATGTCCAATCGCAAAATGGATTCCTCCATTGCATTAAAAATGTCATCAATACCCAAAAGTGATAGTCAATTTGATAAATTAAAGTTGTGCGAGGAGATTGAAGTGAATCTCCAGATCAACATGAATCTCAAGGCATTGCATGCAAGTCAAGGAAATTGATGTGCAACATTGCCCAAACGATGTCCGATGGAAAATGAACTTCATCATTACATCCAGAACATCATCAAGATTCAAAATTTCCTGTTAATTTATCCAATTAAAATTGCGCGGCAAAATCGGCATGCATTCTGAGATAAAATGCGTGATTTTTAAGAAAACACATCAATCAAGGTTTTTTTTGGAAATCGTTGCTTTGTCGTCATTTTAAATTAATAAGAATATTAATAATAATATATTATTAACAATATTTCTGTTAATTTAGCAAAAAAAAAATGTCAAACGAGACATCAAATTAAAAATTAATGCATGACGCCGGAGCTAAGCCGTTTTGTATTAACTTCAGGATAGTTTTATTCCAGTTTGTAGTTGTATGGCTACTTAGGATTACTTCTTGTTTATGTTTGGTGTAGCCTATCATATTGCTACTATTGTCTATAAATAGGTAGACATTCATTGTATTAGGGAGATTAATAAAACTAGAGTTTCTCTCTTTTGAGAATTTTCTGTATCTTAATATTGTTCTTATGTGGTGGTTCTTTCTCCAAGGAGTTCTTGGAGTGGTGTCCGGCGACCGCCACCGGATCGTCGACATGGATTCATCGAGCCCCCTCCGGTCCGGTGTCATTTGGTATCAGAGCCGGCAAGCTCTTCTTTCTCTGTATCCTGCGTTTACGTAGGTGGTGGTGTTCTGTATCCTACTTTTACATGGGTGGTAGTGTTTTCTTTGTGGTAGTGTGTTGGTTTGAGACATACCAAAGATAGTTCTTCATCCAAGCATCCATACGACTGATATCAGCCATCAAGAACATAAGTCCGCCTCCCAACTATGTCCTATTGATGTCATATTGTCACATCCGTCCAAGAAATGCAAAATAACAGCCAGCTTTCTTCAAGGTAGTGTTTTGAACTAGAATCAAAGCGGCAAAAGTTTTACTATGTTCTGACATTCTCGAGCTTGGTGTAGTTCTTGAGGGAGTGAACAACACATTTTCCTGCAATTGTGTGGTGAAGCCCGGTGAAGACTATTGAAGACTGGTCCAAGAAGCTCTGGAGAGAGGAAACCAGCTGTCTCCAAGCTTTAAGTCATTGGATTACCGTCATCTTCAAACCACCTTCTCTTTGTTCTTGAAATACTTTTGTGGCGAACCGAGTGGCGAATCGGCTTCGGTGGCGAATTGTCTTCAGCGGCGAATCGGCCTCATTTTGCCAATAGTGAAGCCTCTTCTCCCTTTCATCCAACCGACTTCACAACGGCTAAAGATTCCACCTTCGCAACAAACTAGATCTATCCTCGACATCAACCAATAAAGCTACTATAAGCTTATTCGAACCACCAAGAACCATATAATTTTGATTCTTGGTCTAGAAATTAGTAGAAAAATAGAGCAAGATGTGGCCTCGTTGGACTCGGCAACGACCATTTTTTTTATTTTTTTTGAAAGAAATGCAAAGATGCATTAATAAAGAAAGAAAAATAAAGACTATTACAATCTACTCAGACCAACCCTAAACCATCACATTCCTCCTTCAAGATGTACAAGAAGGAATGAGGAATCTCCACATTATTAAGCTCAACCCAAATAAAAATCTTACTACAGGCCAAATTAGCACAAACATCCGCTAATTTGTTACATCTCCTATTAGAAAAAGAAAACAAAACTTGATTAAAGTCTTGTAAGAATGCAAGTTCCTCCTCAATTCTTCCCTTATTCTTCCATCTCTTCAAAGCTAATTGAAAAAAATTAATAATGTTGTAGTTGTCACCCTCTATAATCACAGCTTGAGCTTCATACATACATTCTCGCATTATATTCTTCAAGTAGTAGACAGCCAACAATTCCATTTGAGTTATATCCCAATGCAAATATTGGGCTCCAAATGCTAATAAAAATCTACCTTTATCATCTCTCACCACACCTCCAATTCCTGCCAAGTAATTGTTTTTTAAGTGAAGCATCTATGTTTATCTTTATCCATCTGGGTGGAGGAGGACACCAAGAAGAAAACAACATGTGCTGATTAGTGTCCCAATTGTCCAGATAGAACTTGATAAAATTGCTTACCATGGCCATAGAAACGGTATTAGCTGCAATTAGATTATCCGAGTCTTCACTATTTCCATGCACCAACTTGCATCTGTTTTTCCAAGTTAGGAAAATTGTTGTACAATACATATTTGCAATTAAAGGATTAGAAGCTGAGAAACTTTCTAATCCGTCCAAACAAGCTTTAAAATCTACAAATAGCGGAACATTGAATCCCCATTTGTTTAACAAGATAATGATCCTCTGCAATTTCAAACACCTACCAGCAATATGGCAGCTATCTTTATCTTCTTCACAGCCTCTCGGACAGCCTCGAATATTGGAAAGTTTTCTCTTCACTAGAAAGCATTTGAGGGAATTGCTTCATTGTAGAGTCTCCACCAGAACAACTCAACTATGGGTCTCATTTTTAATCTTTTCATCCATATTCAATGACACCCTTAAAGAAGTTAACAATTATAATTCTGAAGGGAAATTAAAAGCAGTAATTGATTTCAAGAATTTATCCACAATTACTACTTTGTGCAAATTATTCACAATTCCAAGAATTTACTAGGAAAGTTGAAGTGTACAAGAACTTGCCTTAAAGCTTGCCACCCCATACTATCGTAGGCTTGCTCCATGTCAATCTTGATAGCCAATAGTCCTCTTTTAGCTTTTGAGTGTTGGAATTTGTTGAAGACTTCTTGTGCCAACAAAACATGATAAGATAAGGAACGGCCTTTGATGAAAGCAGCTTGATCTGGTGAAATAATTTTATGAATCACCTTCTCCAATCTATTCAACAACATCTTGGCAATTAATTTATAAATAGTCAAACAAAGACTAATAGGACAGAAATTAGAGGGAAGCAAAGGACATTTGATTTTAGGGATCAACACAATCACTGTCTCCTTCCAAGACTGATGCATTACCCATGAAGAAAAAAACTGGTTCACAGCTTGCCAAACATCTTCATGAATAATCTTCTAAAAGCTTTTTAAAAAAGAGAATGTGATACCATCTATCCCAGGAGATATGTTTTTACCAGTTTTTCCAACCACAACCTGCAGTTCGTCCCTAGTGAAATCCGCATTCAACCTTCCTTGATCTTCTTCTATAATGAATGCCGAAGGCCTTGGCCAACCTTCCAACAAACATTCTCTATACCTCCACTTAAATTTAAAAAAATATGAGACGACTTTTTGTATTTCAGCAAAATCCTCAGTTACATTACCAGAATCAGTTTTGATATGATTAATCCAATTAGTATTCCTCCTTGCATTTGCAAAAGCATAAAAAAAAGATGAATTAGAATCCCCCTCTTCCATCCATTTTTCTTTAGCTCTTTGCTTCCACCAAGTGTTGAGACGGATAGGGTAATATTAAGTTCATTAATCTTGTACCTGAGAATTTGCAGTTTCTCAAAAGAAATCACACCATCTACCTCTTCCATTTGTAATTCCAGAATTTCTACCATCAATGCTTCCCTCAACAAGTTGAGATTTTTAAATTTGGCTTTACTCCAAAAAAATAAAGCTTTCGAAATTCTCTTGAACTCCGGGTCTACTCCTTTTCCAATCTTCCAATTTTTTTTCCACTACCGCTGCTGCCCCATGATAAGATGCCCAAACTTCTTCGAAACGAATGCTTCTATTAAAGATTTCAACCGGCTTGAAAATTTTCAAGATAATTGGATAATGGTCCAAGGCTATACGAGCCAAATGTTTCACCCGGGCTGTATAAATAAAATTCTGCGCAGTAGAGTTAATTAGACATCTATCCAATTTTTCTAGTATTCGAGCTCCACCCGTTTTATTATTACACCAAGTAAATTTAGGTCCAAAAGACCCAACCTCATGCAAATCATTATTAATCATGAAATTCCTCAAGTCTTTAGCACCTTGAGACAAAATGATTTTCTTCCCCCCTCTTTTCACTTCTTGAGACAAAACACAGTTAAAATCTCCACCCACCACCATTGGCAAATCACCATAACAATGCCTCTCTAAGCACTCCCAAACTAGCTTCCTTTCAAGAGCATTAGTACTCCCATAAACTGCGGCTACCACCCAACATCCTTTGTTTAGAACTTCCAATTTCCAAATGATAACTTGGAATGAGTCTTCAATAACCGAGAAGAAGGCCAAAACTTTTCTCCATAACACCATCAAACCTCTAGAGAGGCCATTTGATGGGTCCATGAAAGAGTCCCAATTTCTTCCCAAAAAATTCAACACCTGCGTATTATCCATGGAACTGATTTTTTTTTTCAAGCAATCCCATTAGAAACACATTATTATCTTTAATAATATCCTTTAGATATAGAGCAACCTCCACTTTCTTGGCTCCTCTACAATTCCAGAAATCCAATGAAGTCATTGTTTAAAGATGGGGGAAGGTCCCCCAATCTTTTTTTCTTTACCTCCATCCAATTTCCTATTATGTGATATGATGTTGCCCGAACCAAGAGACTTCAGCTCTTTAAGAAGCTTAACATTTTTTTCCTGAAGATAAGTTCTCAGCTACAACACCAATTAGAGGTGAATTTTCCTTCACAGTCACCTGTTCCAAAGCAGATTCCTTACCATCATCATATCCTGAGTTTTCCATACTGGCTAAATTACAGCCAATAATTTCACTCTCTTCAGTACCATCATCGCCAATCATCTCCACAGTCTCAGCAGCTTTCGTTTCATCCAGACCAGATAACACATCAAATTTATTAAGAACTGTGATAACAGGTTCATCAATATTTACCTCAGCCTGTAATTCTTCTAGAATTTCAGTTGGTTGTGCCGCAACAAAGTCTTTATCTTTTTCTACATCCACATTTTCAAGATTGGAATTGAATAATTCCATTTTCAGTATATTTTCATCTTCTGAATCAACATTTTTCTTTGAAGAACTAGTACCAAGTTTAGGGACAAAAACTTTCTTCATAGGAACTAAGGCTTTATTAAGAAAATTTTTCTTTGCAGCAGCCACTCTTTGACTTCTTTTACCATAATTTACTTGAATCCAAGGACCATATCTAGCTTCCACTTCAGGTGGATTTATACCAACAGAGTCTATTGATATATTCTGAGATGATTTGTCCATAACCACTGCTTCAGTAGCAATCCCCTTGACTTTTTTTTATTCAACATATTCATCACAGATGTGGCCTATCCTACCCACATCCAAAGCAGATTTTTGAAACTCCCTCATATTCAATTATTTGGAAGAATTTACCCGTCAAACCTTCCACCCAAACTCCAGATGGTAGTTTCATATCTAAGGGAACACGGAAGCATATTCTTGCAAATTCCCTTATACTCCATTGGAAAATATTCCCATCAAGGAGATAAGGTTTACCCACTAGAGAGGCAATTCTGCACATATTAATTTCATCCCAGCATTGAAGAGGTAAATTGGGTAACCTTATCCATAAAGGAGCTGAAATACCTTTTAAAGAAGTTGGATTAAATGAAGTCGTTCACTTGTCCAGATCTCTAGAACCTCCATTGAAGACTTCGGAAGATGGTCGCACCAGAACAGACAACCCCTTCCTGTAATTCGCCCAAGCTTTCATAGAAGGAAGGCGCTTACCATCCATCTGCGCCACCAGTAGCTGCTATAGCCTCCACCGGCGACTAAATCCACTGGAGCTCCGGCTGAAGAACGACGGCTTAACAACCCGCAAAAATTTAGGAGCCGCTGAATTCAAAGAAAGAGCTAACAGAATTCGGTTGAAATCCTTGACGTTCTCTCTCTAACTTTCTCTCTCTCAGACAATTGTCAATTTTTTTTTCCGGCAGTGACCACTTCAAGAAGCTGAAATTGAAGATCTTCAACAAGAATTTATTCAACTCAAATGACGATTGTCAAGGCTTGAACGAAGGACAGACTCGAGCACTCCCTAAGATGTTGATGGCTTCCGACCATGGGACAAGTACGCTCCCATGACGGATTCAAGATCCTTCATTCCAACTAAATATTTACGAACCGATGACGACGACGAGGGCATTTCAGATGATCAAATCTTTTTCACCCCAACCTCGATCGAGTTCAGCTTAGTAGAATTTGAAGATCCATTGTTGAATTTGTCGTCTTTACCTATCTACGATGAGCCCGTATATGATGAGTATGATGACGACACGCAAGTGCAACTTCAAAAATACCGTGATTCTGCTTCATTTCCTGAAGCATTTACAGCCCCTGTTAGCAGCTGTTATGACCATTCACATTTCCATATCAATTGCAAAGAGATCTATGATGAGTTTTCTAGGAATCAGTTTTCTTCAACTCTATCTGCAAGTATTTTTCATGCATATGCTCTAGTAGGGAGCTCAGAACAAGGTTCCCTTAGCTTTGATAACGAGCTCCTCCTCCTGAGACTTGGCTCTACTCATCCGTTTGTTTTGAACTTGCCGAAAGTTAATGACCTGAACATAGATGAGAGCTACTCTGACATAACACAAGTTATTTCAAACAGTGGTTGTGTCGGCCGTTCAAAAGATATTGATAAAATGCATAAATTTACTCATGGAAATTACTTGTTAAAGAACATGCTGAAATTTCCAAGCAGTGGATCTTCTCGAGTGCTATTAGACTTGCGATATCTACATGCAATCCAAGAAATACTTTCTGAACTAACCAGTTTGAAGTCTCTCCTAGGCGAGGTGAATGGCACTGGATGGAAATATCCAGACCGGTTTAACCAACCAAATCCGTCTCCTTCTGGTGGACAACAAACATCTTTCTATGAGCCTGAAGTTCCTCCTACCCCGGTAGTATGACGCCGGAGCTGAGCCGTTATTTGTATTAACTTCAGGATAGTTTTATTCCAGTTTGCAGTTGTATGGCTACTTAAATACTTCTTATTTATGTTTGGTGTAGCCTATCATATTGCTACTATTGTCTATAAATAGGTAGACATTCATTGTATTAGGGAGATTTGGAGATTAATAAAACTAAAGTTTCTCTCTTTTGAGAATTTTATGTATCCTAAGATTGTTCTTAGGCGGTGGTTCTTGCTCCAAGGAGTTCTTGGAGTGGTGTCCGGCGACCGCCACCGGATTGTCGACGTGAATTCGTCGAGCCCCCTCTGATCCGGTGTCAATGCAAGTTAATGTTACCTCGTATCAATCGAACTTGTCATCAAAAATCCCGTAAATCCCGTGAATGTAGGGCTTAATCGCCTAAATCACTACTGTTTGCTCGCGTTAAAATAAGAAATCCACTTCTCTGTCTTTATTTTCATGATAAAACACTCCAAAACTTCATCCCATTCACATTGTTCTTCGACTCTTACACTCAACACCATCCTGCCGC
Organism: Dendrobium huoshanense; assembly: GCA_016618105.1. Lineage (NCBI taxonomy): Eukaryota > Viridiplantae > Streptophyta > Magnoliopsida > Asparagales > Orchidaceae > Dendrobium > Dendrobium huoshanense. The sequence goes on from CM028348.1 coordinate 47,427,946, forward strand.
AGCCCCCTCTACACTTCGGTCAGCTTTCTTCTAACCAATCGAGCTCATGTCCAACCCTAAATTCTATTGACACCACAAGTTCTCTGTCTGATCTTCACCACCCGATCCCACCACAGAATCCCATACAGGATCCTTATACTTTAACACTTCATGTTCACCTTCAGATCAAACCCTGCAGCCTTGCACCGTGCCTGACTTCCTATAGCCGCAACTCCTCTGTCAAAATCCTATCTGAATAGTTATGCCTAGCCTTCCAACCTACACATCCACCTGGACCTTTTCTTAAACTCCCGATACATTTAATCCAGGCGCTCCTTGGGTCGCCAACCTCATTCACACAAGCTTACGACCGGCTGTTCACTTACAATCTGCATTGATGGTGAGCCGTCTATACCTTACTTGCCTGATCCACCTGCCTAATCCGTGAGATCCTTCAATCCTTGCAGATCACCAACCCTCTCAGCTCGGCTTGTGGTGCTCACAGCAAGCTACGCCTCGCTCTTCCGACCCCTAACTCTGATCTACAACACTTGTCAGCCACACCTAAGCTGAAGTTCACGCGACCATGCTTTTCTTAGCACCTCCAATCAATGTAAACAATAGATGATCTCTTTAGTTTTTTTTTAAACAACCTCTCTATCCGACCCGACCACCTCCTTGTACGAGCTCTTCCATGTGAAACTTATTATCACCTAGTTTCAAGCTACAACAACTATCTCTAAGAAAATTCAGGCTTGCAATAGTGTTCCTCTCGGCCCACTCGTAACTCTCTTGTTAGTTAATACATAAAGAAGAAAAAAAAGAAAGAATAAAAAGAAGAAGAAATTAAAAAAATGATGGATGAAATAATGAGAAAATAAAAAAAGAAGGGGATTTATGCAATTTATTCATTTTTGTAACCATTTTTGTCGTCGTCATTGTCACATCACGTAGGTACAATCCCTCAACTCGAGACCTCCAAAGTACTATTTTAGGCGTTCGCGGCGCGCCGGGGGACCCATTATGCATGCTTTTCTTAGCATGGTGGGAGGGAACCTTATGCGGCGCTTACGGCGAGGCAGGTGAACCTCATGCGCACTTTTCTTAGTACGATGGGGGCAAAATTTAAGTATCCGTATGTGCCTCAGTGCCAACGGGGAAACAACAATGTGTCTTCAAATTGGTACCCTCAAAGATCCATGCACACTTTTCTTGGCGTGGCAGATTGAAGATTACGGCTGCGATGCCACCTGACACTGACTGTGTATGAATTTCTTGATGTAGTGGGCGGGCTAAGACTCTTGTAGTTTCCCCTAAATAGGGGATACGCCGAGAGGTTATCGAAATTCAGAATGAAACGCTCAAGATTTGACAAATTGCAATAGACCACATGTGAACAAAACTTTAACAATTAACACGAACTTGCAAACTTGAACTGAATAAAATAACAAGAGGACTTGGTCAAAGAACACAAAGGACCTGTACTTGAATCACATGACGATGATATGAATTTGAACTTAAGCAATTTCGACAAGATACTGGGCTTTGAATTGTTAAATACTTAATCAAATATAAAAATGCAAATGCTAATTAACAATTTGAATCGTTCAAATGAATGTCAACAATCAAACAAAAGAACTCATAATAAAAAAGCCCTCAATGCACACAGAAATAACCAACATGCATGAGGAGATGAACAATAAATGTTGCGATGTCCTTGCAATCAATGATAATTCACCGGCGAATGAATACAACAGATCCTTATGAATAACAATAGTCTACATGCGACAAGTTTGATAGCTTCTTTGCACAAACACAACATGTTATGTATAAAGAAAGGAAATAAACATGTAACACATGCAAATCGTGATGAACAACAATGAATATGATAAGTTGTGAATGTGACGACCTCTCTCTTGTCAATATCAGCTTGCAAGTGAACCCATCGAACAATTGCAAGTGAGAAGAGACAACACATGATGAATACGATGGACTCCTACAATAACTTCTTTGAGCTCTTATAAAAAGGAAACGGAAAAACCCTAAATTCATACCACATATTTAGTGTTTGATCTTTGCTTCCTTTCATCTCCTTAATATTATAACATAAGATTAACAACATTTGAATGAAGGAAGTCTGCATTTGGACTTACAAGACGAAAAATGTATGAACATTAATTTTTTATTCATTTGAAGTGGTTAAACAATTGAGGGATCATTTCAGGTTGAAGAGAGACTTTGCTTGGAAGACAAGCGATGGAGCAATGGCGCATACAAAAAAAATGTTTTGAGTATTTGTCTCGTTTAAATATTTGTAGGGCTTGCTTATATAGTGCTGTTAAAAATTGTCACGACACCAAAATACAATCCAAAATTTTTGGGTCAGGATCAACTTGTTTATCAAACGGGTTTGGTTCGGGATTTTTCATATATGGAGAGAGAGAGAACTGTATAGTTGGAACGTAAAATAACTTATTATGATGCATCTTATCATTCATCATAATTTTGAATGGCTAAGATTCCATGTAACCCCTCTTATGAAAATAATATGTGCTAAATCATTCAACTAAAATAAATATGCAGGCCAAAGTCAATCAGGTTGCCAATTTAAGCATGAATCAGCTGGCTCAAATAGACTAAGGATTCATTTGTGATAATTTTCTTATTATTTTTAAAGCAGTTTTTTATATAAAATTTTCTATTTCAAAAAATTTTTACTCAAAAAAACTATTTTAAAAAGTAATAAGAAAACTATCCCAAATAAAATCTAACTTTATAAATAATGAAAATGGTTGATCAGATATGTGCTAAACTTATGTTATAATTTGTACGTTAAACAAAGCTTTATTCTAAAATTTTAACCTAATATTATTACACAAACGAAAATAATGGTTGCAATTCTTTCTCTCTACTAGCCTTTCGTTCAGATTTGTGCTGCATCTCACAACTTGTATAGTTATTCATAAAAGTAGCAAAAGGCTTAACAACAACAACATTAAGCCTTTATCCCATTACACGGAGTTGGTTGCATGAATGCTTTTTCTCCATTGTGTCTGATTAAGAGTTAAATTCTCATTTAGATCTAATAAACAAAGGTCATTTCTAATATTTTTTAGCAAAGTTTTTTTTTTTTATTTCTACCTCTACCTTTCTTAACATATGTTAAATCTAATAAATTTACTCTTCTAACCGGGGCATTGAAAGGCCACCTTTTTATGTGATCAAACTATCTAAGACGACTCTCTCTAATTTTATCTGCCACTGGAGGTACTCCAACCTTTCATGTATATGCTAATTTTGTATCCTGTCTCTAAGAGTAAACCCACTCATCCACCTGAGCATCCCCATCTCAGCAACACATAACATAATATTATGCTTCTCTTTTAATGGACAACATTATGCGCCATAAAACATTGCAGGTCTAATTACCACCATCTTATATAATTTTCCCTTAAGTTTGAGTGGTACTTTTCTATCACACAACAAGCCTGATGCCTTCCTCCACTTCATCCATCCAACTTAAACTAATAATATCTCTATCTATTTCACCATCACTATGAACAATAGGCCCAAGATATCACTACTGGAAAATCATATATTATCGACAGAATTTTCGGCGAAAAATTATTCAATTTCTGACGGATTTGAAAGTTTTATGGTGGATTTCTGGCTAAAATTTTTTTGCTGATGAAATCAATGTCGGTAAAATTTTCCAGTGTAAAAAAGGCGCAGGTAAAAATTCCCGGTGGAATTTTACGCCGTTAAAATTTCATCTGAAATTCTCTAAAATACTAAAAAATTGAGCTCGCAGAAGCTACCATTCCACTACCCGCGGAAGCCTTCTTGCTCGCTGCACGTGAAAGCTTGCCCGCCAGTTTGACGACCCATATGCTACCCACAGAAGACTGCCTGCACACTTACCCGTGCTTCCCGACGCCCGTGGGATTCAATCTCAACACCGGCAGGTTTATCAAGTATTTAACCAATTTGTTGCAGAGTAAAATATTTTACAAAGCTTAGTCTTATATATTTAAATAATATATTACAAAATTTAAAATTTAAAATAAATAATAATAAAATATATAAATTAATAAATAATTAAAATAACTTGTTAAATAAATAAATAATTAAAATATGTAATTAAATTAATAATTAATTAAAATAAGTTATTAAATTAATTATTAATTTAATAAATTATTTTTAATTATTTAAAAGTATATTAAGATAAAATAATATAGTTAATAATTAATTAAAAATTAAAATAAGTTATTAAATTAACAATTAATTCAATTAAGTTATTAATTTAATAAATAATTAAAATATATTATTAAATTAATGATTAATTAAAATAAAGTATAAAAGTATTATTAATTAAATTATGAATATATATATATATATATATATATATATATATATATATATATATATATATATATATATATATATATATATATATATATATATATATATATATATATATATATATATATATATATATATATATATTAGAAATTATTAAATATGTTGGAAATTTTGCCAAAAAATCCACCGAAAAATCCATCAGAACTACGTCAAAAAATCTGTCAAAAATATTTCACCACAATCCACCGAAAATTTCGCCGGTTATGATCGATTTTTTGTAGTGTATCTAAAATTTGTATTCTTATTATTGACTTGATCGCTCAAAGTCACAAGCCACCCCACTAGATCTATTACTACTAAAGTTACACTCAATGTATTCACTTTTTTATCCACTCAAATGATAACCTTTAGACTCTAAGGTTGACCTCCATAATTCAAATTTACCTTCAACTTCCTCTTTAGTCTTACCAACAAGAAGAATATCGTCAGCAAAAAACATACACTAGAGAACATCCTCTTGCAGTTCTCTAGTAAGAACATCCATGACTAAAGAACAGAGATATGGGCTTAAGGCAGATCCTTAATGTAATCCAACTGAAATTGGAAAATACTTGGTCAAAGCACCTTGTGTTTGAACACAAGTAATAGCTCCATCATACATATCCCTAATGACTTGAATATAAGCATTATTAATCCCTTTCTTTTTTAGAACTCTCCATATCAATTCTCTTGGAACTTTATCACATGCTTTCCCTAAATCAAGAAATATCATATGAAGATCTTCCTTTTTCTCTCTATACTTCTCCATCAAATCTTTCAATAAATATATGGTTTCCATAGTAGAACTACCCGACATGAATCCAAATTGATTTTGAGAAACATTAGTATCATGTCATAACCTATGCTCCATAATTCTCTCCCATAGTTTTAAAGTATGACACATCAACTTAATTCTTTTATAATTTGCACAATCTTATGCATTACCTTTATTTTTAAAGATAAGATTCAACACACTTATTCTCCACACATCTGACATCTTTTTAGTCTTCAAAATAATATTAAAAAGTTTAGTAAGCCAAAAAATTCCTTCATTTCCTAAGTGTTTCCACACCTCTATTGGAATATCATTAAGTCCAACAATTTTCTCACACTTAATTTTCTTTAAAGCCTCTCTAACTTCAGCTTTAATAATACGCCTATAAAAATAAAAATTTCTATTTTCATTTAGAGTGTTAAGGTCACTAAAGTTAATCGTATTTTTTACATTTTTCATTGAAAAACTTAGCAAAATATCTCGTCCACCTTTGTCGAAAATATCCACTTATAAAAAAAATACTTTTTGATCTTTTTTCTTAATTCATTTCACTTGAACTAAATCCTTACTAGGCATATCTCTTTCTTTGGCTAGCTTATACATATATTTATAGCTCTATTTAGTATCTAATTTATTATAAAAATCTTTAAAAGCTAAAGTATTTTCATCGCAATACATTCTTAGACTCATTACAAGCAAATTTATATCTTTATGAATTTTTATAATTTTTACATCTAAATCAACTTTTATAACAGAGCAAAAAGCTTAAAAAAAAGATAATATATTAGAACCACAAAAAAGTTTATTTGAAACAACTATAGTTTTGTTTAAAAGTTATCGTAAAGTTATTATAGTAAAATAATTTTTTTGAAAATTATTATAAAAGAAATTTTTTAGTATAGAAAATTTTTTAATGCAGTAAAAAGAATAATAGGTAAATAAAATTATGATGATGATGTGAAAAGCAAAGCAACAAGAAAGTCATGGCAAACATACTTTAAATTTTTGTCTTATGGGGAGTTCTCAAAATCTAAAAAGCTTTCATGACTTAATAATTTGAGGAATTTGTTTCTCCAAAATTATAAAGTTAAATGAAATGTTTAGCAATTTATCATCAATCAATTTCAAAAAATAATCTCAAAATTATTAATTTGTTTTTATATGGATATAATATATAAAAAAAATTAAGTTTTATATTATATTAATCTCAATATAAATTTAAAAGGGATTACATATCTATCACCTAACTTTTTATTTTAATTTTTTAAATAAAGTATATATATATATATATATATATATATATATATATATATATATATATATATATATATATATATATATATATATATAGTTAAAATTCTGTATATAAATTCCTCTAATTTTAATAATTTGAAATTCATTCTCATAAAAAAAATTAGTAATTTTTCCTAGAAAGGGGAACCTGAATGCTGAGTGCTGGCAACGGCATTCCCTGTGAGCAGCAACAAAGTATTCTAAGGAAAACAAAGTAGCTCTTTTTTGAACTACCTCCTCACGAGACATCCTTGAAGCCCTTTAAATTTCATCCCTCTCTAGGTTCCCTTCTCTCTCTCTCTCTCTTCCCCATTAAAGAATCAAGCAAGTGCTCAGAGCTCTCTCTCTCTCTCTCTCTGTCTCTCTCTCTCTCTAACCTTTTCTCTAATTAGTCTATCATCCCTTTTTTAATGAACGGATAAAATCTTCATTCACTCTTCCTTCTTCCATAATGAAGGAGGAGTACTTCTCACCACTAAAATTTTCTCTGAATTCAACAAATCTCCGTCTTCTTCTCCTTTCATCCTGAACAACTATTTCCTCAATCTTCCAACTTCCTCTTATGTATTCAAATCTTGAAACCCTCATACTCTGTAATCTACTTCTTTGGGTAGAAGTCATGTTGACTGATGATTCTGCTACAATTTGTAACTCTTCGAGAAGAATTCAACTGGAAGTCTTCACCTGCCTTAGCCTTGCCTTCTCCTTCAGCTAGTCCTATATACCTTCCCAACTCCATGACAAAAATGAGTTCTTGCTTGGGGGCTTTATGGCTGGGAAAAAAAGGCAAGGCTGGCGGCAGTATAACATTGCCGTCACCGCTCGATCCTGTTTCACTTCCCTCGTCTTCTTCTCCTTCATCTTCTACATTTCCAAAGCCGAGATCTCCTGCTTTAGAAATGGAGATAATGGAGAGGAAGAGGTGGGATAGTTTGGAGTCATGGTCGATGCTACTGGATGCAGGGAATGCCGAGAGCTCAGAAGCAAATGATGGGGGAGAGCGAGAGGAATGGATGGCAGATCTTTCTCAACTTTTTATAGGGAACAAGTTTGCTTCTGGCTCACATAGTAGGATTTATAGAGGAATTTATAAGCAGAGGGCAGTGGCTGTGAAGATGGTGAAGATTCTTGATCAGGATGCGGATAAACGTGAGAGTCTGGAGAAGCAGTTCAAGTCTGAGGTTTCTTTCCTTTCTCGCCTATATCATCCAAATATAGTGCAGGTATGAAATAAATTAAATGATTTTGTGTTTTTGTGCTTTTGATGAGTCAATGTGATTTCTAGGATTCAGCTTATTCGTAAGTTGTGGCACCTAATTTTTACTCGATGAATATTTAGTTGCGGGTCTTATGTAGTGGTGCCGGTTATTCTATTAAGAGAGTCTTGTGGATTTTCTTATATTTTGAAGCTGATCTAATTTTTTTCCTTATAAATTGCAATTGGGGAGGGTTCTCTTATGCTTGTATAAGAGGAATTAGAACTATAATTTTTTACAATTAAATCCCAATGAATCTACAACAATGATAATATGATGTAATCATCAATTGGATGTATCAGTATAAAACTCTTATGTATTTTTGTGTTGATATTCTTTTTTTTTTTCTCTTGAAATTTGAATTAGGTTTCGCCAAATCCCAAAGCTTGAGGTCAGAGATAGATTCATCGTTGTTGTTTGAGGTGGGTGAGTTGAGTCTTTGGGGGCAAAAAATTCATCTTGACGAACCACGGACTAGTGTTTTTGCATCATACTGTATCTCATTTTTTTTGTATAAATTAAGCACCACTTAAGTACTCCTAAATCACTTTGAATGTCATGCATTGTAAAATCTTGTACTTGATTAAATAGAGTTTCCTAATATCACAACAAGCATGATATATGGATCATCTGTTAGACATCAACATATTCTATTTAATTCTAAAATTGTACAGTCAAACTATTAAGCATGTGTTACAAACATGACAGATCAACCGACATCCATGAAAGCCTACCAACTATGAAGATGAACTCTAAGACAACCAACATTGACAACATGATGTTTGAATGATTGGGTTACAAATATGTCATAAGCACTAGTTTATTTTTATTCTAATTTAACTTGAGGAAGACCGGGTCTATTTATTCTATTTTTAGTTTGTTCTACGTAGACCTGGTCTATCTTGTAAACTTTGCCTACTCAAGTAATAGAAATAGTCTCCTATTGTAATAAAATGTTATGGATTGAATAATTTCTCTTCTCATCTTAATTTTTTTCTCTTTTGGAGTCTACACCTACTCTAAAGGTACCCTTCCTTCTTGGATGCTAAAAGGGATTAAGCTATTCTTTTGCTTACTATCTTTGGGATATACAAAAAAATAAGCTGTTCTGAAAAAAAAGTTTATGAAGCTTTCTTCTTTATCATTTGATTGAGTGCATGCATGCCTCAGTTTTTATAAATTATGTACAAATCAAATGCTTCCATTTATTTTGATTTACCATAAACATTTGCTGTAAAACATATTTATCTCCAGAATTACAAAAAACATAATACCACATTGTCATAATCATTGAATATCTGCTGGTTCCATTTTTCAGTTCATTGCAGCGTCTAGGAAGCCTCCAATGTACTGCATCATTACAGAATATATGTCTCAAGGTACTCTAAGAATGTATCTTCACAAGAAAGAACCTTACTCTCTATCAACTGAAACTATTTTGAGGTTAGCCCTTGACATTTCTCGTGGAATGGAATACCTTCATTCACAAGGTGTGATCCATAGGGACTTAAAGTCTCATAATTTGCTACTTAATGATGAAATGAGGGTCAAAGTCGCAGACTTTGGTACTTCTTGCCTTGAAACTCAGCTGACAGATTCCAAAGGTAATATGGGAACTTACCGTTGGATGGCACCGGAGATGATCAAGGAGAAGCCCTATACTAGAAAGGTTGATGTTTATAGTTTTGGAATGGTGTTGTGGGAGCTTACAACAGCTCTTGTTCCATTCCAAGGGATGACTCCAGTGCAAGTTGCTTATGCTGCTTCTGAGAAGGTAATTTGCGATTTATTTCTTCAATTTGTTTATTTATTACTTGAATTTAGCATATAAAAAAGTTAGCTTGATTCAAATACTATAAAAAGAACACTCCAAATATCTTTTGCATTATTAAGCTCCAACTATATAGCCAAGCTTATTGAGTTCAGTTAAGCACTATTAATTAAATATTTGTCCACACAGCTAAGCTTATTGAGCTTGTGCTATTAGGCCTTATGCCTCTATGCAGAATGCAAGCAACATAAATGCTTTTAACCACCTTTATTTTATTTTATTTGTTTCATTACAAAAATTTGTGCATTATATAATAAAGTGTGTGAAGTTGAATTTTAGTTTAATATTATTTTTCAGTTGGAAGTTGAAATTAAGCTATTCTTTTGCTTACCTTACTTCACTCGGCCCTTTTTTTATAAGTTTTGAGATTTAAATTTTGGTTCCTCATACTCTCTTCTTCCTCTCCCTTTTACAAAAAATTTCTAATCCGCATTACATTTACCATTTTATCTTTATAATTAACAACTTATATAAAAGAAGTCAACATTTTGTCACTTCCTGCCTTAAGAGATGTTCTTATTGGGGCCTTAAATAATGTTTTTCACCTCTACAACATTTAAATCCCCCATATCTTTTCCAGCTTAATGTAAACATAACCATTTTTTCGTTTCGCTTATTGTTTGCAGTAACAGTAATCTAAATATTTACAGTATCAATTTATTCCAAAATAATAATTTAATCTATTAAATCAATAACTTAATATTTGTGATGCTGATGGAACTAAAAAAAATATATTTATGTTTTTTTTTTTTCAGAATCTGAGACCTCCATTATCAACCTCATGCTCTCCTGTTCTCAACAATCTGATTAAGAATTGTTGGTCAGCAAATCCAGCTAAGAGACCAGATTTCAGTTATATTGTTTCAGTTTTGGAGAAGTATGATACATGTCTTAAAGAAGGGCTTCCTATGTTGGTGAATCAAGAACTCAATATCAGGAATTCTCTCTTAGGACTAATTAAAGGCTTCAAGAGATGCATTCCAGCAAGTCCCTCAGTACCTGTTCTTGCTTAATGGAAAATTTACCTGATATTATTGTTTATATATTTATATTATTTCATCACTTTATCTGTGAAAAGATCTTGAGATTTTCAAGTAATGATATTCTTAATAAAGAATCATTGTGAATGAATTGTTGCTGATAGTTGAATGCATTTATGAAACCGATTGTATAGTTGAGAAGAACAAGTATGCAGAATATTTATTTTAGGAATAAAGATGTATGAATTCAATATATTTGACTGGTTGTTTTCTTTGCAAATTAATTTTAGCAACAAGTTTACCTCCATTAAAATATTAAAAGTAAATAAAAAAATAGTTTTATATAAGAGTAAGACCAAATTAAGGACCCGCAAAAAAAAAAAAAAAAAAAAAAAAAATCTTAAAAACAAAATCCAGTTAAGAAATAACATTACAGCCTCAAGAATAATGGAACTCCCAACTCAATCTAGCAATATCTGGAATTTAACCTTTTGATCTCTTCAGTTGAAAAAAGCAATGTTAAGCATAAATGATGGGTGGCAAAAATTTATATTAAAATATGTTTAAAATTCAGTAACTATACTTTCTTTAAGATTAGTGATATAGATAAAGAGCTTGTGTTGCACTAATCTCAAAGCAAATAAATGAGTTTCAAAACAATAATCATACAATTTATTGTGGGCTCCGAATATTCGCACCCCATCCTCCCCTGCATTCGGGGGAGTTTTAACGGATTAGGTTTCGAGGTAAATTTTATGAAGGCAGATTGGGTTTGTAGATAAGACACTACCTAGAGATTTCATCCTCATTTTGTGAGGACTTTATGATATGAGTTCTGGTTTCCTATAGGTGCAAACCCTTATAGTTAATTACCCCTCCCGATAACAAGAGAGAAATTTTGATTAAGATAAGTTATCAAATAGGAACGTGGTATCAAACATATAGTAGCAACATGGATTTGGGTGATTGGAAGTTTGATATTTAAAATTTAAAATTTGAAGTGATGATGAGCCCGATCAAGATCCTATGGTTCTTTCATGCCAGGCCATTGTGGTCCATGATCTACCTAGTCAGAGGAGGTAGTCGACCCAACCTGAAAAAAGGATCCTTGTCGGCAGCCATGGATTGCTACGTCCAAGGGTACCTTGTAGACATGGGGTGAATATTTGTCAAAGGGGATAAATTTGAATCCACCCTAGCTAACAGAGGGCTTTATGCCTTATTGATTCATATCTCAAGAATTTAGTACCATTGTGGAGCATACGGGCTCTATCCATGACCGTAATTTAGTGGTATAATTTTGAAGCAAACAACCCAGTTTAGAGGGCCCTGGTCATAAATGTTTAATTGCGGTGCCATTTAGTGGCATAATCACTGATTAGAAGACACGTGTCATGTCCTTGTTGTTAAGAGATTGAGAATGAATCATAGTAATATTCTTAACTAGACATTAGCTTTTTGTGACCTGAAGTGTATTTTCAAATTTGTTTACCTCAATAAACTGTTGCGAAAGGTGGATGTGTTTTGCTTTAAGTTTTTGATGATTTATTTCAATTTTAAATATTTACATTTTGGTATTTTTTTTTTAACTTCAGGCATTTAGGTGGTTATTTAAGTGTTTGTAAACATGTCCGATTGAGATCTATGTTCAACATAGCCATCATCGGGGTATATGTGCAATTTTTATTTCATTAATTTGACTTTGTCGACTCTGTCAACTTGCTAACAAAGGATAGGGTTTGAGTCAACTGTATGCTCTTGCTAGTAATTTTCATTATTTATAGACCTTGTAGGCTTAACATGAACTATAAAACGAATATTCAGGCCGACACCGTGACCATATTCATTTGAGAGTTTAAGCTATGTCAACTCCTATCTATCCACATATAAGGATTGGGCTCAAACTTGAGTTCATTTATTGACCTGTGCATAATCACGAGACGGCACGTGTGTAAATAAAATACGTTCATCGGGGCCAAGCATATAAAATATTTGGAGTTCACCCCTCCAATTCAGATTTGCATCCAATACAACCATCATTGGGGTATTTAAGGGTAATTTTTATTTATGGATTGAATCTTGTCAACTTATTGATAGAAGATTGTATTTGTCATGGGCTTTGTTCCCTTATAAGTGAATTTTTTTTTAGGCCTTGAAGGCCTAACATGAATGTATAAAATAAATATCTTAGTCGATGCCATGACCATATATTTATTTAATAGTTTGAGCCATGTTGACTCATGTCTACTCGCATAGAAGGATTAAGCTCAAACTCAAAGTTATGATTTGATCCGCACAAAATAGTCAGACGTCATGTGTGTACCCATAATTGTTGAAACTCGTTAACAATGAATTAGGTTGTTAAGCCTAAGTTTATGTCCCATGGCTAACCAAGAGGGGGGTGAATTGGAATTTTAAAATTTTTTTACCTCTTTTTAAAAGTTTGTTAGGGATGTTAAACCCTATGAACTTAGTCAACTGTATGCTCTTGCTAGTAATTTTCATTATTTATAGACCTTGTAGGCTTAACATGAACTATAAAACGAATATTCAGGCTGACACCGTGACCATATATTCATTTGAGAGTTTAAGCTATGTCAACTCCTATCTATCCACATATAAGGATTGGGCTCAAACTTGAGTTCATTTATTGACCTGTGCAGCATCACGAGATGGCACGTGTGTAAATAAAATACGTTCATCGGGGCCAAGTATATAAAATATTTGGAGTTCACCCCTCCAATTCAGATTTGCATCCAATACAACCATCATTGGGGTATTTAAGGGTAATTTTTATTTATGGATTGAATCTTGTCAACTTATTGATAGAAGATTGTATTTGTCATGGGCTTTGTTCCCTTATAAGTGAATTTTTTTTTTTTACGCCTTGAAGGCCTAAAATGAATGTATAAAATAAATATCTTAGTCGATGCCATGACCATATATTTATTTAATAGTTTGAGCCATGTTGACTCATGTCTACTCGCATAGAAGGATTAAGCTCAAACTCAAAGTTATGATTTGACCCGCATAAAATAGTCAGACGTCACGTGTGTACCCATAATTGTTGAAACTCATTCACAATGAATTAGATTGTTAAGCCTAAGTTTATGTCCCATGGCTAACCAAGAGGGGGGTGAATTGGTATTTTAAAATTTTTTCCCTCTTTTTAAAAGTTTGTTAGGGATGTTAAACCCTATGAACTTAGTCCCAAGCTAACCAAGAGAGAGGTGAATTGGAAAACTTTAAAACCAAAGATAAAACTCAACCAAAAACACCATAAATAAAGTGCGGAAGAAAAATAAATGCGGAAGCGATAATAAGAAAGAACACACCGGATTTATAGTGGTTCAGTCAAACCTTGACCTACGTCCACTCCTTGGAGGCACCCTCCAAGTATTGAACTAAACTAAGTGTCTCTCCTTTAGCCCCCACAGCTAGGCAAATAAGCCCTTACAAAATCACTTCCACCTTCCCCGGTGCGGCGGAGTCGCCGGGTCCTTTGACACCAAATAGATCTTCTTTTTTTGTGAACTTACCTCGAGACAAGCCTTGAATCCAATGGTACTAAGATGCGAGTTTGCCAGAGCAACCGTGTGGATTCCCCACCACACTCCCTTGAGTTCCTCCCCCTCACAGGATCTTCTCCCTCTCAAACTCCACCCTTTCCTCTCTCTCTTTCAAGCTCTCTCTTCAAGTTTCCCCCACAAGAACGAAGCTATAATGACTGCCAAAGGCACTTACAAAGTGTCTTGTCAAGCTTAAATAGAAGCTCTCAAAATGAGCTCATTATTGCAAGTTGCCGACATTATCATCCAGGATGATAGGTATATATCGTCCTGGTTGATCAGTACAAATTCAGCTTATCAGTTCGGGATGATCAAAAGAAAATTGGTTACATCGTCCTGGCCGATATCATGATCATCCAGGCCGATTAGTTTAAAACCGATTTCAATCATCCTGATCATCGCTCTGAATTCGAGCTGTCCGACCGATTTGATCGTATCAATCAACCATTAATGCTTTCCAAAGAGACCAGATCAATTTAGGCATAATTGAGTTAGATCGGCCTGGACGATATAAATATCGTCCTGGCCGATTTCCTAAAATAAAGAATTCCTAAACTGATTATGGCGGTTGATTCTTTCTGAATTAAGACTATCGTCCTAGCCGATATCAATGACGGCTGCCTTAATGAGGATGCCCTAATTAGGGTTTCTGATTTTGGACATATCGTCCTGGACGATATAAATATCATCCCGGCCGATATTACCAAAAATAGAAATCTTATAGGAAACAATAGGAAATCTTTCAAGTTACAAATCAATAGATCCCACACCAAATACAACATACTCAAGAAAGAAAAAAGATTACAAACTGACACAGACCTAGTCTACCCAATCTTGAGCTGGTTCCAAAATTACAGTCTGATCGTGTGGATCTGAAACGTTAGCACAAAAGGCAATCGTAGAGAAATAAGGAATGTTTGCTATCATCAAAATCATAAACCATTGATCCGCAATAATCTCCCCCTTTTTTATGATGGCAAACAATTTAATTTGAATTTTCAAAAAGAACAATTTCTCCTAATCCCCCTCACTAGAATAACACTTTTAAAAAATAGGGGAGAAGAAAATATTTTTGTTGTTTTTAATTTTTTGAAAACAAGATACACATACGATAATAGTACAAAAATTCAACAATACGTTCTCCCCCTTTGACATTATCAAAAAGAGAGGAGGCACAAACAAAAGCAAAACGAATAAAAGAAAATAAGAAAACATTTCATGATCTAGTGAAAAACAAATATTCTTAAAATGAGAAAGTTACCTCTTGGTTTTAATCAAAAACTTAGTAAAATTGGATTGACAACGCATAGTCCAGAAAAGGTTAGAAATTCATAATTTGATAATCCCAACTCAAGTTCCTTAAAAAGGCAAAAACTTTTTGATTCAAGATCTAAATCAAGGAAAAAATTAGAGAAAGAAATAATAATTTTTCAAAAACTCTTTCCATAAAATATATCTAATAGAAGATTAATTCCTAAATTTTTGAATCAAGAATCAAGATTTTCAAACTCAAGTATCGAAAGTATCAAGGGTTTTCTTAAGCTTTTTAAGAAGAACAAGAATGGTAAGCATTAACTTTGTGGGCTCATTTTATGCCTCTTGACAATTGGTTGGCGCACTGTGCATTTTTTGATACACTTTGTGTATTATATATTTTAAATTTGGTGTCTTTGCGCATCTTTTTATTTTTGGCATCATTGGCCAATTTTTTGAATATGCTTCCTTTCTTAATTCTTAAAAATAAAGGAAAACCCATCTTAGTGACAAAGCGAATTGCTCGATTAAGAAAATTATGAGTTAGATTTAAAAACTTGCAAAAGATTCCTTTGCGATAAATAAAATGTAGGGAGATAAAAAATTTTGTTTCAAAATCCAATTTAAATGATGAAAAATATTTTAAATCAAAAGTAGGATAACCTTTTTTAGAAAACAGAGATTGAGAGTTAAAAATAAATGTGTTTCCTTCATTTGACTGTTTTAGAGAAGTCAAACACAACTTATCAAAGATTTCAAAAAAAATCAGGAAGTATATTTTTCATTTTTAGAAAAGTGAATGTGTGTGTTGATGGGAGAGAAAAACTTTCACGAAAACAAAAATTTCAAAGAATAAACAAAACAAAAACATAAAAATAAAAAAGAAAAACACAAAAACACAGCACAAAAAATACGAAAGGCTTTTAACCATTATCTCTCTCCTAGTCTGATGCTTTAGAGATCAGATATGCACATGTGATTTTTTGCCTTTCATTATTTCTCCAGTTTAAATTTTGGTTCGCCTTGCCCTTTTCTTTCGTAGGAAGAATTCTTAAATTAGGGCACTGATTTTTCATATGTCCAGGCTTCCTACATCGAAAGCAAATAATGTCAGAAGAAATATGGACATCTTTACCATTTTTACCTTTTTTCCACTTTTGCTTATGCTTTGGTGAGCTTTATGATTTGCTTGACAAGTCATTGCATTCGTCACCAACTAAGCAATATTTTTCCGTATCTTCAACTTTTAGAACAATCATTTCACCTGCATCCAAAAGTCTTTGACCCAAACTTTGCTCATAGGCAATGAGTGAGCAAATTAAATTATCAATAGAATATTCATTCAAATCTTTGGATTCACAAATAGCAACTACTTTAGTATCAAACTTATCCAGTAGACAACGAAGAATTTTGTTAACTTGTTCAAAATTTGAAAATTCTTTTCCTAAGGCATGCAATGATGTTACAATTTGAATGAACTTGGTATACATGTCTAAAATCGTTTCAAAAGATTTCATGGAAAATAGTTCAAAATCATGCATTAACAAATTCAACTTGGATTGCTTGATTTCACTAGTGCCTTCGTATATGGTGTGCAATTTATCCCAAACTTCCTTACCGGTAGTACATGTGGATACTAACATAAAATCATTAGAATTTAAAGCACAGAAAAAACAATTTAAAGACTTTGCATTCAATTGAGCATTGAGTTGTTCTTCCCTATTCCATTGACTAAAAGGAATATCAATTTTAACTCCATTAACAATTCATGACGGTGATGAATAACCAGTTAAAATCATATGCCACATACGAAAATCTATCGATTGCAAGAAAATAGACATGCGAGTTTTCCAAAAATCAAATGACATATTTTCAAATAAAGGAGGTCTGATGATTGAATAACCTTCCGTAACATAACGATTAGCCATGGATCAAAAAGTTCAAAAACTTTTAAAAACTTATTTTATGAATCCTGCTTTGATACCACTTGAAAGTTCGTTAGGGATGTTAGGCCCTATGAACTTAGTCCCAAGCTAACCAAGAGAGAGGTGAATTGAAAAACTTTAAAATCAAAGATAAAACTCAACCAAAAACACCACAAATAAAGTGCGGAAGAAAAATAAATGCGGAAGCGATAATAAGAAAAGAACACACCGGATTTATAGTGGTTCGGTCAAACCTTGACCTACGTCCACTCCTTGGAGGCACCCTCCAAGTATTGCACTAAACTAAGTGTCTCTCATTTAGCCCCAAAAGCTAGGCGGAGAAGCCCTTACAAAATCACTTCCACCTTCCCCGGTGCGGCGGAGTCGCCGGGTCCTTTGACACCAAAGAGATCTTCTTCTTTGGTGAACTTATCTCAAGACAAGCCTTGAATCCGATGATACTAAGGTGCGAGTTCGCCAAAGCAACCATGTGGATTCCCCACCACACTCCCTTGAGTTCCTCCCCCTCACAGGATCTTCTCCCTCTCAAACTCCACCCTTTCCTCTCTCCCTTTCAAGCTCTCTATTCAAGTTCTCCCACAAGAACGAAGCTACAATGGCTGTCAAAGACACTTACAAAGTGCCTTGTCAAGCTTAAATAGAAGCTCTCAAAATGAGCTCATTAATGCAAGTTGCCGACATTATCGTCCAGGAGGATAGGTATATCGTCCTGGCCAATCAGTACAAATTCAGCTCATCAGCCCGGGATGATTTGGGACGATCAGAAGAAAATTGGTTACATCGTCTTGGCCGATATCACGATCGTCCAGGCTGATTAGTTTAAAACCGATTTCAATCGTCCTGATCATCGCCCTGAATTCGAGCTGTCCGATGTAGATCGTCCAGGACATCATCCCGGCAGATCAGGTGATCGTCTTGGCCGATGTGATTGTATCAATCAACCATTAATGCTTTCCAAAGATACCAGATCAATTTAGGCATAATTGAGTTAGATCGGCCTGGACGATATAAATATCATCCTGACCGTTTTCCTAAAACAAAGAATTCCTAAACTTATTATGGCGGTTGATTCTTTTTGAATTAAGACTATCGTCCTGGCCGATACATATATCATCCAGACAGATATCAATGATGGCTGCCTTAATGAGGATGCCATAATTAGGGTTTCTGATTTTGGACATATCGTCCAGGATGATATAAATATCGTCCCGACCGATATTACCAAAAATAGAAATCTTATAGGGAACAACAGGAAATCTTCAAAGTTACAAATCAACAAATCCCACACCAAATACAACAGACTCAAGAAAGGGAAAAGATTACAAACTGACACATACCTAGTTTACCCAATCTTGAGCTGGTTTCAAATTGCAGTCTGATCGTGTGGACCTGAAACATTAGCACAAAAGGCAATCGTAGAGAAATAAGGAATTTTTGTTATCGTCAAAATCATAAACCATTGATCCGCAACACGTTTGAGTATTTTAAACTAAAATTAAAATTTAAAGAATTTTTTAGAAATAGTTTTTCAACCACAGTTTTAAAATAGTAAATCACAAAAATAAAAAAAGTAGCAAAAAAATAATGACACCAGATTTATAGTGGTTCGGTCAAAACCAGACCTATATCGACTCCCCATAGGCACCCTCTAAGTATTGCACTAATACCACGGGTGTCTCTCCTTCTGCACCCACAATAAAGCGGAGAAGCCTTTACAAAACTCTTTTCACCACTACCCGTTGCGGCATAGAACCGTCATCCTTTTACACTATCACCAGTGCTGGCAGAGAACCGTCTGTTTTTTCATACTCCTCTGATGTCGGCAGAGAACCGTTCGTCCTTTCAAACTCTCCTAGTGTGGGCAGAAAACCCTTCGTCCTTTCACACTCTCCTAGTGTGGGCAGAGAACCCTTCATCCTTTCACACTCTCCTAGTGTGGGCAGAGAACCCTTTGGCCTTTCACACTCTCCTAGTGTGGGCAGAGAACCCGCGGCTGTTAACACTCTCCAAGTGTTGGCAGAGAACCGGATCTCCTTGATAGATCTTCTCACAAGAATTCTAGAAGGAAGAAAAAAAAGAGTGAAGTAATCCAAAATCACAAGTAGAGAATCTTACCTTTAAAAACAAAGTGAAGCCTTCACGCTCCAGTAGTAAGAAGTCTCCTTTGAATGCTCTCTCACACTCTCTCTTTGACTCTTCTTTCAATAGGCACGAAGATCAATGAGCAAAAATATTTGGTGGTAGTCAAAATTGGACTATATATAAAAGAGATAAGAGAAATCGTCCAAAAACTACAAATTTTCAAGTCAACACGAAATGGATCATCCCGTACAATCGTGGATCGTCCTGGGCGATTTTACTTAAAGTGTCAGAAACTGTGACATCCCAGGCATCCATAATGAAAGGATTCGTCGACAGTCTTGATCAACCTCACTTCCTGCTCCTTTGCTCTGACCTGAAATTGTTAACCACATATAATGAGCTTCAAAAAGCCCAGCAGGTCATCAAAGCCTACAACTGAAATCAAAGCATGATACTGAAAATATGTGCATGTCAATCAGTCAATCTATAACAGTTACTTGCACATGATCATTGAATCTATGCATATACGAAAATCAGTACATATACAGAAATCAATGCATAAACAATAGAATCAAAATCAATAGTGATAGAATCAGTGAACAGTAGAAAATCCCATAAAGCTCAATAAACCAGTACGTGAGTCAAATCTCTATCGTAGTCGTCTTATCTATAACATCAGTTAAAGCAATGTATTAGAATTGTATCAAAACATACACTTGCAGATCCAGTTATTCAATATCACTTGCTCAATAAATCATATGCAATCCAGTAGTATATATCACATATATAATGTCAGTACAGTGAATCAGTAGTAGCAGTGTATGTATCAATATCAGTAACAATACTGTGACGACATGAACGATTATGCTATAACAGTGAAATCGTGTAGTAACAGTAAATCCATATAGTAAAGGTAAATCCGCAATAAATAAGTCCGTACTAGTGAACCCGTCAAATCAAATACGATTAACATCACTCAATCATATCAATAGAATTAATCAGATCAATAAAGAAATCACTTCTGATTAATAATATCAAATGGTATGAAATCACATAAAACGATCAATTTAATACATCGTAAGAACAGTTGAATCAAATCAATAAATCAATAATAACAATTAAAATCAATCAATACAATAAAATCATATTCTATATCATGTGTTCGGTGTATCACTTGTATCACATGTATCGGTCAGTATTCAGTGTATCACGTGCTATAAGATCGGTACAATGAATCAGTAGTATCGGTATCGATAGTATTAATGAATCGATGCAATATAACTATCTATATTAGTATCTGTATTCAGTGACATGTAGAATATGAAATATCAATGAAATCGTGCAATGACATGAAACTCATAAATCCGTATAGAATTCAGATAATAACAAAAATCATATATAATAAAATGAAATATGATATTCAGATACTTGATTAGAATCAAACATGTGATACAGAAGAACTGAATTTATTTCGAATAGCAGAATATTCAAGTCAGATTTTGCAGAACCAATGAAATCATACAAAACAAACAGAATCATACAGAACAAACAGAATCGTACAGAACATAATTCAAATCATAAAAGCACATTTCACATAACAGATATCAAATTCTCAGACCCTGATAGAATCTCAACAGTTTTTGGCCCCTTATGCCTCCCTTCCCTGACACTGATAGAATCTTAACGGATTCTGGCCCCTTATGTCTCCCTTTGTGCTTAAAGCACCAGAACAGAACAGATATACAAAATTTTTAGAATAGAGCTTGTTTTCAGATTTCCCAAACCCGGACATCGAAATCACAAAGGATTCTATCACTTTATAACTCCCTTCCATGACACTGACATAATCTCAACAGATTCTGGCCCCTTATGTCTCCCTTTGTGCTTAAAGCACTAGAACAGAACAGATATACAAAATTTTCAGAATAGAACTTGTTTTCAGATTTCTCGAACCCAGACAACGGAATCACAAAGGATTCCGGCCCCTTATATCTCCCTTTGTGCTTAAAGCACCAGAAAAAACAGATATACATAATTTTCAGAACAGAACTTGTTTTTAGATTTCCCGGACCCAGACAACAGAATCACAAAGGATTTTGGTTCCTTATAACTCCCTTCTGATATCACAACACATCAAAACATTCAAATCAAAAAAATCGAATTCTTCAGAAATTTTGTCAGCGGCATAACAACAGTATACAGAATTTCCACAAAATTCACAAATTCAGAATTTTACCAAATTATCACATATAGTATAAAACATCATTGTAAGAATTTCATTATAATGAAGCAACATTTTTCAACATCCAGATAATTCTTAATTCGATTAAAACATCATAGAATACAAAATACCTGGTAAAACTCTTCTAGAAATACTCAAATCGTGCAAAAAACATCATCTCATAAACATACCAAAAGTTACGCGGTAAAAGTTTCATCACCGGGAAATCTACCCACCTTGAGAAAAATGTCGTCCTCGACATTTCCCTTAAGGGCTCAACCAAAATTGATACAAAACAAATTCGTCCAATCAAATCAAATCGAATCAAAATCAAAACTCGTCAAAAATCATACGGTCCTATAGTTCATTTAATCATATGTCATTCACTATATAAATAATGCACTTGAAACTATCCATTATATCAAACTGTCAATCAAATCGTTTCATTACACTTGCTCTGATACCAATTATGACATCCCAGGCATCTATAGTGAAATGATTCGTTGACAGTCTTGATCAACCTCACTTTCTGCTCTCTTGCTCTGACCTAAAATTGTTAACCACATATAATGAGCTTCGAAAAGCCCAGCAGGTCACCAAAGCCTACAACTGAAATCAAAGCACGGTACTGAAATTATATACATGTCAATCAGTCAATCTATAATAGTTACCTGCACATGATCATTGAATCTATGCATATATGAAAATCAGTACAGATACAGAAATCAATGCATAAACAATAGAATCTAAATCAATAGTGATAGAATCAGTGAACAATAGAAAACCACATAAAGCTCAATAAACTAGTACGTGAGGCAAATCTCTATAGTAGTCGTCTTATCTGTAACATCAGTCAAAGCAATATAGTAGAAAAATATCAAAACATACACTTGCAGATCCAGTTATTCAATATCACTTGCTCAATAAATCATATGCAATCGAGTAATCTATATCACGTATATATTGTCAGTACAGTGAATAAGTAGTAGCAGCGTATGTATTAATATCAGTAACAATACTGTAACGACATGAACGATTATGCTATAATAGTGAAATCGTGTAGTAACAGTAAATCCGTACAATAACGATAAATCCACAGTAAATAAGTTCGTACTAGTAAATCCATCAAATCAAATACGTTTAACATCACTCAATCATATCAAAACATTTAATCAGATCAATAATGAAATCACTTCCGGTTAATAATATCAAACGGTATGAAATCACATAAAACGATCAATTCAATACATTGTAAGAACAGTTGAATCAAATCAATAATAACAATTAAAATCAATCAATACAGTAAAATCATATTCTATATCACGTGTTCAGTGTATCACATGTATCACATGTATCGGTCAGTATTCGATGTATCACATGCTATAAGATTGGTACAATGAACCAGTAGTATCAGTATCGGTAGTATCAATGAATCGATGCAATATCAATATCCATATCAGTATTTATATTCAGTGATATGTACAGTATGAAATATCAATGAAATCGTGCAATGATAGGAAACTCATAAATCCGTACAGAATTCAGATAATCACAAAAATCGTATATAATCAAATGAAATACGATATTCAGATACTTGATTAGAATCAAACAGTTGATACAGAAGAACTAAATTTATTTCGAATAGCAGAATATTTAAGTCAAATTTCGCAGAACCAACGAAATCGTACAGAACAAATAGAAATATATAGAACAAACAGAATCGTATAGAACAGAATTCAAATTATAAAAGCACATTTCACATAACAAATATCAAATTCCCAGACCCTGACAGAATCTCAACGGATTCTGGCCCCTTATGCCTCCCTTCCCTGACATTGATAAAATCTCAACGGATTCTGGCCCCTTATATCTCCCTTTGTGCTTAAAGCACCAGAACAAAATAGATATACAAAATTTTTAGAATAGAGCTTAGTTTAAGATTTCTCGGACCCAGACAACGGAATCGTAAAGGATTCCAGCCCCTTATAACTCCCTTCCCTGACACTGATAGAATCTCAAAGTATTCTGGCCCCTTATGTCTCCATTTGTGTTTAAAGCACCAGAACAGAATAGATATACAGAATTTTCAGAACAAAACTTGTTTTCAAATTTTCTCGGACCCAAACAATGGAATCACAAAGAATTCCGGCCCCTTATATCTCCCTTTGTGCTTAAAGCACCAGAACATAATATATATACAGAATTTTCAGAACAGAACTTGTTTTCAAATTTCCCGGACCCAGAAAATAGAATCATAAAGGATTTCATCCCCTTATAACTCCCTTCCGATATCACAACACATCAAAATATTCAAATCAGAAAAATTGAATACTACAGAAAATTAGTCAGCGGCATAACGACAGTATACGAAATTTCCACAAAATTCACAAATTCAGAATTTTACCAAATTATCACAGATAGTATAAAACATCATTATAAGACTTTCATTATACTGAAGCAACATTTTTAAACATCCAGATAATTTGTACTTTGATTAAAACACTGCATAATTCAAAATACCCGATAAAAATCTTCTAGAAAATACTCAAATCATGCAAAAACATCATCTCAGAAACATACCAAAAGTTACGTTGTAAAAGTTTTGTCAATGCAAAGATATGCACGTTTTTTTTAACGGAAACACAAAACTGAGAAGAAAAATACCAAAACTCGAAATCTTCAAAATCAGAAATAGGATTCGGATTCTTTACTGTGAGACAAATAATTCTTTCAATAGCGACGTCGGATGAAAATAGTACCGAGGCCTCCAAAACCAAGCTTCTTATTTCTCTTTCCTTCTCTTTCTCTCTCCTGACTTTTTCTCTCTCTTTAAAATATTTGAAAATATATCAAATCCTCAATTTATCAAGCAGGATCATCCAGGACGATGCCCAGATCGTCCCGAGATGAAATCCTCTGGACACATATCGTATAGTCGAAAATTAATTCCAATTTATTTCGTCCCTAGACGAAACTCTCGGGTTCAGTTCATCCCGACGATTTGTCCCGATGCACCCAGGTTCGTCCAGACAAACCTGCATTTTTACTCAGTTCATCAAGACAGTTCGTCCGTACTAACCATACAGATTTTCACAATTTTCTTCATTTCGTCCCGTACTAAAGCCAGTTCATCTGGACTAACAGCACTCACAAAAATGAACTTTTGAGGGGTTTTACAGAAACGATCCTAATGAATATTAATATGAACTATGTTCATACACGATCATCATCCCGTACGAACTAGGTTCGTCCAGACGAACAGTTATTTCATAGGTCAGTTCCCAAATAACTACAGGATGTAACCAACTTTCTTAAGTCGGTTTCCATCATCCTGGGATGAAAAGGATTTCGTCTGGACGAAATTTTTATAGATAGCAACTCATCCAGACATGATTATAAATGTCGTATGGATGCAAATTTTACTGAGCCCAACTCGTCTAGGGACCATTATAATTTTGTCTGGGCAAAAATTTTACAGAGCCTAGCTCGTCCTGACACGATTATAATTTCTTCTGGACGAAAATTTTATAGAGCTTAGCTCATCCTGGGATGAAAATAATTTTGTCTAGATGATCAGGACTTAGAAATTGTTTTCCAAAAACTGTTCGTTCCATTGCTCTTGCACGGAGATAACTAACCTGATCGTCCCATACGAATTGTATTCATCCCGTATGATTAGTACAAAATTTTTAAGATCTCCTCAAGCGTGTGTGTGTTTATTCACTCAATTACAATCACTCCCTCTCAAACTTAATTCATACAAAAATTACAAGCTTCAAAATACAAGATATCTCATGCTGAATTTGATTTGAAGTCTTCGGTCGTTTGGAGTTCGATTTTCCTGAAATGTTAGTACACACAAGAGAAAAAACAAATCTTCCAAAAAGTGTTAGGAGATAACTACACATAAAATAATAATATTTTGAATAATCAAAACTATACAAGTTGCAAGAATGTAAAACATGTAAATAGCAACTCTCTTAACAATAATATGCTCATTGGGGTCCATGCGGGTGTATGATTACACATGCATTTTTCTATGTTTATGTGTATATATATTTTATCATCCATAAACAAATTAATGCACTGATCCATTTATTGATGTGGATGATCGAATAAGATGCATTCATCACTAACTTCCTTATGCACTTCGAACAATGAGCTATTGCATTTAATTACAAACCTTTTGTTCATACCTTCCACCATCATCTACAAGCGAATTGCACTGAATGCAAATCCTCCAATGTCATCTATAGATAGACTGTAGTATACGTGATGGGTCATATGCCATTATTTTCAAACATTGTAATAACTCATTTGTCACTTCCAACAAGCATGTTTTTGTATATTATGAGATTTATTAGATTAGTTTGTGGTAGATGCCTAAGAATCACTAGCCATCCTATGCTGATGAATAATTTTTAGTGCGACATTTCGCAATACTGTTTGTAAATACTAGCATTTACTACAACACCTTCTACATTTGCTTGAAGATAGCGCATTATGTGCATGATAAGTCTTCTATGTTAGCTCGTAAGCGCATGTGTTCATTATATAGTGGCTGCTTTCTCTTGTAAAGGATTTACTACCTTTCTCCTGATATTGAGTTGCCATTAATTATACAAATATCCTGGCATTCACTGCATTTTGCTTTGTATGTCATTGGTAAGTTAATGTGGGCTATCAGATAAGCTGCATTCAATACTAATTTCCTTACGTGGATGGATTGGAAAGTTGCCACATTCACTTTCATATCTTTTAGTGTTTGTTGGGGGACTATTGCTTGTATATGCGAAGCAACTTTCACTTAAATGCTTCTTGCAGTAGGCATATTACTTTCCTCGCAACTACCCTTTATGTTGATTGGCAAGTTGTTACATTCGTCATCAATTTTCTTATAAACGTCATTTAGAAAATGGCTCCATTAACTTGCATATATTTCTATGTGCTTGTTACCATTTTGATGTTGACTACGGGGATGTCCTAATGTTCTTGCTACAACAGCTTGCAAATGTTCATCATGAATCTTTTAGTATTGCAAGTATTTGTGTTCATTGAAATTCTCTTGATGTCGCTTGTGAATTGACATCTAGGTTTGCTATTGGTAGCAAATTTGTGATTCACATTTCTATGCTTATAAGGGATCTATTACACTTGCGGCATATCTATGATTGTTGCTTGTCATGTACTCACAAGTTGCATGCATTACAAGTTTACTATATTTGATTATAGATAGTGTGTCATGCTTAACACAATTTCCTCAAATGTGTATGTAGATAGCATGTTGTATGCATAACGAGTTTTCTATAATAACTCGTAGGCATTTGCAGTTGATGTAGTCACTTTGCATTTTGCTTATGGACAATGCATGGGATGTATGACGAGTCTTTTACAACAGCTCGTGGGATCTTGCATTTGTCGTCAATCTCTCCATACATGTTGACTGTGAGGGCATCTTTGCAATCATTGTATGCCACTCATAATTACTTTTAGGAAATTAATGCATTTCTTAACATTGAATTTCTATTGACTGTAGGAGTATCCTTTCAATCATTGCATGCTGCATTGAGTGTATTGACAATAAATTTCATTGTTTGCAATGACTTTGTTATTTGCAGGTAAACTGATATATTCATTTGTGTCATTTTCGACTGTCAGTCAAGTTGTATTCACCTTCTACCTCTGGATACACGTTGACTGACAAGTTTCTATGTTTGTCGCACATCAATACTCCAATTTTTGTAAGAGGTTGATACATTTGCTCGCATCTGCTACTAGTTGTTTGTTGAGCTATATTCACCACTGATTTATCCTTGAATGTTGGCTGGCGAGTTGCTCCATTCATAGTATATCTGTCTTCATCATTCACAAATAGATCACCGCATTCATTTGCAAGTTACATTATATACATTTGTTTGAGGTATTGTCATTTGCAGGCATATTACTATGCATGTTTTCAATCAGGCAACATTAATCATATGCAAACTATCATAGTTTGTAGGTGCTGATGTCTAGCTTTATTCTTTCATATCTATTGACAAATGATGCACCATATGTGCATCTATGTTCACGGGGGTCTATAATGTTTGCAACATATCTATTATTGCTGCTTACATACAGACTGCATCAGTCATCATTATTTGTAGGTGTTGTAATGCATTTATTGTAAGCCTTCTCATTTTTGTTATATTCGTTGTGTATCAACTATTGTCACTTACAGGCAAACTAATATGATAACTTGTGAATTGATGTTGATTGCTAATGAATTATGTTCATTGCACTCCTTTCATTAGTGTTTTCAAGGAGCCTTTCACATTCACCTCATGTCAATCATCATTGCTTGCAAGTTAATATTGATTGTAGGTGAATTTTATTCATCATAGTATCTTCTAGTATTGATTGTGAGTGATACTATTATGTGTACTTCCAATCTTATATTGTTACTAACAAGTACTTGCATTCATTATAATTTGTTGCCTTGAACTATAGATGATGCATTGCATGAATCATATACACGTCCACTCATCATATTCATTATACATTGACCATTTTTTTCTTGAGGCAATTATTGTATTTTTTTGCCACTGAACTGCTGTAGATTGTTGGGATATCCCAACATTTGTTGCATAAGTGATATGAGTGTCATTTATTCTCATTTAGGAGATGATTTGATTGAATGTTCAAGTCATTTTAACATCATAATATGTCATTTATGTGCACTGAGAACTTTTCCATCACGAGTCTTCTGTTTGCTTGCATGCTATTCATTTGAATGCATTTAAATGATCAAAATGGCTATTTAGTGTTTGTATTTTCAGTATGGTTATGCATTTAATGTTTTAATGCCAGTTTTCTGTGTCTTATTGTACAAGTCCTCTGTATTTTGTTCAAGTTTAGGTCCTTGGTCACTGAAATTTTTGGCACCCTCCCGACATCTACCCCATTTAGGGAAAAACCCAAGAGACATAGCATTCCCCTCTACGTAATGTGAGCGCTTTAGGTAGGTGTCATATGACACTGTGACCACAATTCTTTTATCCTCACTATGCTATGTGAGCACATAAGGGTCTTCGGGGTACTTATTTGAAGACACACAATTTTCTTTCCCCTACTACTCTACTTGAGAGCTTAAGGGTACTTAATTTCATCCTCATCACATTATGTGAACGCTTTGAGGCCTACGCATATCGTCGTAAACATCACACCGATTTCCCTTCTCACAATGCAAGAGAAAAACATGTATGAGCAATTTTTCAGCTTGCCATAAACATCGAGAGCGGGTTTTTTTTTTTTGAAGTTTAGTACTTTTATACCTGGGCGATGAGATGTTGATAATGGCGGTGGCATTGATTTGCAAAAAATACATAAATCTAAACATTTTTTTTATTTTTATTTTCCTTTATATATAATAATAATAATAAATATACTCATAATTATAACTATTAGTATAATTATAATTATAATTATGATTATAATTACCATTACAATCATAATTATAATCATAATTAAACTTACAACTATAATTATAATAATGGCCATAAATAATCATAGTAATTCCTAATTAACGAGCTAAATATAAATGGGAATACTTAGAGAACCTAAGTAAGGTTATACCTATATGCTCACTGGTATGATGGGCTGGAACACTTGGGTTTGGTTGGGTAGATGATAATAGGGATTGGGAGATTGGTTTGAAAGAGGGTTAGGGAAGGGATGTTGGAGTTTGGTCTATTCATGTGAGTTGGAAGCCTTGCATGAAATAGAGAGGGAGGTAGAGGGGAGATCTGCTTGTGGTGAAGCTTGATTGAGGAGGATGTTAGAGGGAATAAGAAATAAGACCAGGCTTCGGAATGCTTGCGGCTTCTACAAGGAAGAGAGGGAGGTTGGGGTTGAGTCAATTCTATAGAGGCGCTGATGGAGATCAAAAGGAGGTAGAAGGTCTGCAATTATGTGAGGTATTCAGTTGAGGTGGAGTTGGATTAGGTCTGCACAATGGAACATGAAGGTAGGGAGTTCAGTTTAGGACTTACGGAGTTTGAACGTTTGAAGTGGAGGCTTGCAGCTTTGGTGAGATCTGCTAGGAACGGATGACTTTGGTATGGGTTGAGTGAGGTTTCAGAGCGAGGTCGATCCGACAAGGTAGGGGCTTCAGAAGTTTTGTGTGAAAGTGGGAAGAAGAAGACAAAGAAGGGTCAGTTGAAGTTCATGAGCAAGAGCTGAGTGGGGAAGAAGGTGATGGGATTTGTAGTGGTAGACGGGCTTTAGCTCTCGTGTGTGGGAAACCTAACTGGAAGAAGTCATGATTCCCTCTCATTTTAATGACACTGAAGAGCGGGATTGTTGACCTATATTTCATTGCTAAAAGAAAAAAAAGATTAAATAATATCTGATCAAATATTTTAGACAACCAAATATGTGCTCAAATCTTGCTAAAATCCTCTAAGCTTCGGGTTAAAAATTTATGTCGTATTCATAATATTTCTGTGCTTGTCTTGCTTGAACCTCTCATTTCTATGGATAAACTTTTGAATACAACTAAAGTTTTGGGTTTTAAGCAAGCTTTTGCTAATGTTGCTAACAAAATTTGGATTTTTTGGAAAGATTTTGTTAGGATTGATGTTATTAGTGATTTTCCTCAAGTGCTTCATTGTAATATTGAATCTTCCAATTTTCAATGTGTTGCTTCTTTTGTTTATGCTGCTTCTTCTCATTTTTCGAGGAGAATCTTGTGGGAGCAAATTGATAATTTTCATAGTATTTGCACTTTGCCTTGGTTGGTTGGTGGCGACTTTAATATCATTACTAATCCTTCTGAGCGTGTTGGGGGCTCTCATCCTATTTACCATTCTATGGTGGACTTTAATGATTTGATTATGAATTGTAATCTTATTGACATTGGCTTTTATGGTAACAAATATATTTATAATCGGGATCATCTTTGGCAACGGTTAGATAGAGTTCTTTTTAATAATGCTTGGATTAATGTTTTAAATTCTACTAAGGTGGTGCATTTGAGTCGTATGCTTTCTGATCATTCCCCTATGCTTATTAATGTGAAGTTTAATATGGTGGGTTTGAATTGTCATTTTAGATTCCAGAATATGTGGTTAACTCATGATTCGTTTATTAATGTAGTTGAAACTAATCGGTATGCTCCTATTTTCCCTGATAACTCTATTACTGACATGCTTAGGCTTTGGGCTAAGCTTAAAAGGTTAAAGATGGTTCTGAATTGGTGGAATCAGAATGTTTTCAAAAATATTTTTTCTAATATTAAGGAGGTGGAAGAGAAGATTAATGCTCTTGAGGAATGTTGCCAAAATGATGCCACGATTGCTTTGCTGTCCTTAATGAGGCCAAAATGGTCCTCAGTAAACTTTAATGTCATGACGAGATTTATTGGAAACAAAAGGCTGCTATTAAACACTTGTTGGAAGGGGATAATAATACTAGTTATTTTCATGCTTTGGTTAATAAAAAGCGTGCTATTAATGGTATTCACAAAATTTCTCATGTGGATGGTTACTTTACTGAGAATGGTGACGAGATTGCTAATCTTGCTGTTAAATTTTTTCAAAATCATCTTAATAAAGTTTTTTGTCATATTCCCATTGATGATCATTCTTTTATTCTTAATATTGTGAATCAAGAATAGGAGTCTTTCTTTGTGCCCTCTTTTGGATGAGGTTAAGAGTACTTTATTTGATATGGATGCTGATTCTGTGGCAGGCCCTGATGGCTATACTGTTAAGTTTTTTTAACACTCGTGGCAGTTTATTTCTAAGGATGTTTATGCTGCTGTTGTGGATTTTTTTAATGGGTCTCCTATTCCTAAGTTCTTCACTTCTACCTCTATTGCTTTGATTCCTAAGAGTAATGAGGCCAATTCTTGGAATGATTTTAGGCCCACTAGTTTATGCACTATTTTTTATAAATTAATTTCTAAAATTTTGGTTAACTGTGTTTCTGTTCTTCTTCCTAATCTTATTTCCCCTAATCAAATGGGGTTTGTTAAAGGTCGTGCGATTATGGATAACATCTTGCTTGCTCAAGAATTCTGTCATGACTTGGATATTAAGACTAGAGGGGGGAATATGATTTTGAAACTTGATATTGCTAAGGCGTATGATAATATTAACTGGAGATTTATTTATAACATGTTGAGATTTTTTGGTTTTGATGAGAAGTTCATTCATCTTATTAGCTTGTGCACTGAAAGTCCTTTCTTTTCAATAATCCTTAATGTCAAGTGTCACAGTTTTTTTAAATCTTCTCATGGGTTGTGGCAAGGGGATCCTATCTCTCTAGCTATCTTTATTCTTGATGTGGATTACTTATCTAGGAGGATTTCTGATTTGTTCTGTAAATTTCCTAGTCTGTATTTTAGAACTTTGGGTGGCATCAATATTTCTCATTTATGTTTTGCTGATGATTTCATTATTTTCATGAATGCTTTGAAGAATAGGGTTTCTAAAGTTTTGAGTTTTTTTGATCACTTTGAAGCTGTGAGTGGCCTTGTTTTTAACAAAGCCAAAAGTGGTTTTGTGATTTCTAAGAATGTTCCTCATAATAGAATTATGGATATCAAGAACCTTACGGGATACTCTCAAGCTATTTTGTCGTTAAAGTATTTAGGCATTCCTTTGTTTAAAGGTAGAAAGAAGACTTTTCTTTTTGATGATTTAATTTCCAAGGTGCATAATTGTTTGACTACTTGGGATTCCAAGTTTTTGAGTTATGGTGGTAGACTTGTTCTTATCAAAAGTGTCATTGCCTCGATTCTTGTATATTCTTTCCAAGTTCTTTTTCCCTTTAAGATGGTGTGTTTGAGGACTGATAGAATTCTCAATAAATTTTTATGGAGGGGTTCTTGTATGAATCCTAAAATACATTGGTCGTCGTGGGATAAGTGTTATGGGACTAAACCGGAAGGTGATCTTGGTTGCAAGTCCATGACTGATATGGATTCTGTTTTTTCTTTTAAATTGTGGTATAATTTCAGGGCTAATGTTACTTTGTGGGCTAATTTTATGAGGACTAAATATTGTGGGGTCGATCACCCTTCTAATTTTTTTTATTCTAAAGAGCATTATAAAGTTTGGCAGCGTATGGTTTAGATTAAGTGGAAAGTTGAGCCCTGTTTAGCTTGGGGTCTTGGGGAGGGGAATGTTTACTTATGGCAGGATCGTTGGATTAATGTTTTCTCCCTTGATGCTCTCCTTTGTTGAGTCTGGTAAATAGGTTGTTAAACCTAAGTTAATGTCACAAAGCTACCAAAGGGGGGGGGGGGGGGGGGAATTGGTATTTAAAAAATTTTCCTCTTTTAATAATTTTAACCAAAATTAAACTTTAATGAATTTTTTTTATAAAAAGTTTTTTAACCACAATTTTTAAAACACTACAGTAAATGCAAAAATAAAAACCAGTAATATAAAAAGACACACGATTTATAGTGGTTTGGTCTAAACCAGACCTACATCCACTCCC
Source organism: Dendrobium huoshanense (assembly GCA_016618105.1). NCBI lineage: Eukaryota > Viridiplantae > Streptophyta > Magnoliopsida > Asparagales > Orchidaceae > Dendrobium > Dendrobium huoshanense. The sequence goes on from CM028348.1 coordinate 47,461,020, forward strand.
TAGAGGCACCCTTTGATTATTGCACTAATACCAATAGTGTCTCTCCTTTTGTACCCACAGCAAGGCGGAGAAGCCTTTACAAACACTCTTTTCACCACTACCCGATGCGGCTGAGAACCATCATCCTTTTACACTTTTCCTAATGTTGGTAGAGAACCGTCATCCTTTTACACTCTCCTAGTTTGGGCAGAGAATCCTTCATCCTTTCACACTCTCCTAGTGTGGACAGAGAACCCTTCGTCCTTTCACACTCTCCAAGTGTCGGCAGAGAACCTGATCTCCTTGACAGATCTCTTCCCAAGAAATCTAGAAGGAAGAAAGAAAAAGAGAGAAGTAATCTCAAATCACAAGTAGGAAATCTTACCTTTGATTACCATGCAAAGCCTTCACGCTCCAGTGGTAGAAATCATTCTTTGAATGCTTCCTCTCACTCTCTCCTTTACTTTTCTTCCAATAGGCACGAAGATCAATGAGCAAAAAGATTGGGTGGCAGTCTAATTTGGACTATATATACAAAATACAAGAAAAACTATCCAAAAACTGCAAGTTTTCAATTCTGTACGCAGTGGATCGTCCCGTACGATCGTGGATCGTCCTGGACGATTTTACTTAAAGTGTCGGAAATGAACCTAATGTATATTGGTATGAACTATGTTCGTACACGCTCATCATCCCGTACGAACTAGGTTCGTCCGGTACAAAATGGTTATTACATAGGTCGGTCTCCAAAATTCTACAGGACGTAATCAACTGACGTAAGTCGGTTCGGTTTGTCCTGGGACGAACATGTTTCATACTCGGACAATTTTATACAGAGCATTTCATCCAGGGTCGAAAATTAATTTCGTCCTGTAAGATCGCATACAGAGAGCTTCGTCCAGGGATGAAAATTAATTTCGTCCTGTACGATCTCATACAGAGAGCTTCGTCCCGGTATGAAAATTAATTTCGTTTGGACAGACAGTGAAGGTGAGAATCCAGAGACGTTCGTCCCGGGACGAATATTAAATTCGTCCTAGACGATTAGGACTTAGAAAATTTTCTACTCGCCTGTTCGATCCATTGCTCTTCTGAGGATTAATTGACATGATCATCTCGTACGAACCAAGTTCGTCCCGTACGATCAGTTCATAAAAATTATCCCCCAAGAGTGTGTGTTGTGATTTTTCACTCAATTACAATCACTCCCTCTCATTTCAAAACTTGTAATTTACAAAAGAATAATTTGAAGTCTTCATCACTTGGAGTTGATTTTTCTGAAATGTTAGTACACACTAGAGCAAAAACAAATCTTCTAAAAAGTGTTAGGAGATATATAAAACAATAATATTTGAAATCTTCAAAATAATACAAGTTGCAATAATGTAAAACATGCAAATAACAACTCTCTCTACAATCTCCCCCTTTTTATGATGGCAAAATAATTATTGTTTGTAGGATTTCAAGTTCTAAGAATCTCCTAAACTCCCCCTGAATTTATGAACTCATGAAAATAAGGAGGCATTTGAATTACTTAAAAAAATTTTGTTTTTCAAAAATTTTATACAACACAAAAGATAAAATAAATAAAACAATCAAATACTACGAAAACGCACATACAAAAATCAAACAGTACAAAAACATACGCAGCAACAAACAATTTCAATTTCTCCCCCTTTTTGACAATATCAAAAAGTGAAGAAGAAAGGAATGTTAGGAATGTAAGAAGAGATGAAATTCATTTGATATTTTAGTCTTGAAAGTGATTGAAATAAGGTATGCAAATAAAATAAAAAAACATTAGAAAAATATAAAATTTCATATAATTTAAGAAGTGATATAACTTAGAGAATAAAAAGAATTTTTCAAGGGCATGTGTCAATTTAGACATGAAGATAAAGAGAATCATTGCACTAAGGATGAATAAAAAATTTTATATTTCAAATTTCAATATAAATTATAAATGAACATTAGATCAATTTGAATTAAGAGATTAAAAGAGTTTGGAAAAAAGTAATTATCACATGTGGCGCTTTGCGCATCTTTTTTAATTTTTATGGCACACTTTTGTGCATCTTTTTTTTTTTACTTTGGGCTTATTTTGTGCCTCTTTTTGTCATTGCAAATTTTTTGCAGAATCCTTTTAATTTTTGTACATTTCTACAATTCTCAAGAGTATTTGAATTCTTTCCAAAATCAATAATCTAGAATTTCAAATTTTTCTAAGTGCATAAATACTAATTAAAAAGAGAAATACAAAAGAAGAAAACATCTAAATTGCAATAATAATATTAAAGATAATGTGGTCTAAATAAGAGATATGGAATTGAAAATTATAGTAATATCAAGTTATAAGCATTTCTTACATTTAGAAAAATTATATTTTCTAATGAAATTAATTTTAATTTACAAATTATATAAAGCACTATTAAGATAAAAATAAAAAAGGAATGTCATAAAGTCAAACACACATTTCTAAAATATTAAACAATAAAACATTGAAACATATATTGATATCGGGTAAAACTATTACAATTTGAAGTTCAAGATATCAATAGTAACACAATTAAGACAAGAACAAAACAACAAACTAAAGACAATCACTAACACAAGAACTATAATGAAACATAGGACAAACACTAAACAAATCATTCTGAAGGACCCTGATCTGGAGGAGGAGGTGGTGCTGCACCAAAGAAGTTGAAGTAACTACTCATCATGAACATGTTGGAATTAATGTCATTTATTTGTTCTCGTAAAAATCCCATATCTTGATTGTGCTGAAAATCTTGCTGCTGCAATTGAGTTTCAATTTGATCAAACCTTTGATCAAAATGAGCTTCTAAATTTTCAAATCTTTGAACCAAGTCCTCATAATTTGGTCCAGCATCATGTGAAGGTCCAGCTTCTTCTTCTGTTTCACTCAGAACTACATGAGTTCTACTAGGCTCTCCTTATTGAAGATAGCCCTAAAGGATGCGTCGTTATAGTAGAGTGGTTCTTCAAAGTCTTGTTCTGGATGAATTAAATCATACTTTTTTTCCAAAATATAAGCAATCAGATGTCCTAATGTTATGTTCTTCTTCCTTTTATGATCAACATGACCAATTTCAGAGAGACCATAAATATAGTCAATTAGGAGTTGGGCCTCATCTATAGGTTGTATAGTCATAATCAAGTAGGTAACAGTAGAAAGAAGAGGAGTGATGTTGACTCTATTACCAGCTTTAGGTATAATGGAAGTTCTTAACACATGCTGGATGATACGGGCATCACGAACTAAGGTTGAAACTTTAGGCAAATGATCCTTAATTCTCCTATCTCTAATCACATGATTAACTTCTGTCCAATCAAAACTTGAGGTGGTTAAAGTGTGTGCTCCTAAGCCTTTAGTCCTTAAGTTTAGAAAAATACCAAAGTCATCCTTGGTGATTTCAACTTTCTTTTTGAAAATAAAAGAACTGATGATAGAATGGTCGGAGTTGAATAACATGTTTGCCAAGAAATAGTGAAAGATTTCTCTATTGTAGAAGTGAACTAAAGTGAGGATCAAACTAAATTGAGTGGAGGTAAACAAGTGCATTACCTTAAAAGTTAGTTGATCCTGTAGGAGAACTCTAGATGGGGTGATTTTTGCAGAGACAAACCTAGGAAAGGATTCTTCATTGGCTCTAGAAAGGAAGTTTTCGGATGTATTCCTTGGAGGACCCTTAGCCAAAGTATTTTGGCGCTTGCTAGAACTTGCCATTGATGGATTTGAAGAGTGGAAATGTTTGAAAGAGATGTGTGAAAGTGACTGTTCAGTAAAAAACTGCCGTTAATTTAAAGAAGAATGACTGTTTGTACCAGATAAAATTTTCGTTCGTCCCGTACGAATTTGATTCGTCCAGTACGAAAATATTTCATATGGACGAATAAATGAGTTTAAAAAATAATGGCTTTTTGTAAACATACAATTTTCGAAGCGTCCTTTCGTACAGATTTTTGACCAAGACGATCGTACAGACGAACACGTGTTCGTACGGATGATCAGAAATTTAACTCGTTTTGATGGCAGTTCAAAACCGTCCCCCGCCATGAACTGACATGTGTTCATCTGGACGAATCAAAGGTTCGTACAGACAAAGTTCATAATAAAAACTTTCTTATCCATTCAACTGCTGCATTCAATCATCCTGTCGTTTGAAAAATATTTCATCCCGGACGATCGTGACGATTGCACAGACGAACTACCTTAAAAACTGCTCTTAAGATAATTCGAAATCACGCAGTTTTGTCATTTTACACACATCGTCCCGTACGAAAAAATTTCATCCCGGATGATGAAATTTTAATTTTCTCACTCAAAACAAAATGAATAAAAAAAAACAAGACACACTTAAATACACACAAAAAATAAACAAAACAACAAAACAGAACAAAACAAAAATACAATGAACACAAAAACAAAAACAAAATATCAATTTTACAGAAAAACATTTTTATCTAAGCATTTAAATCAATAACTCCTAGCCTAGTTCTTAATGTACTGAAAGTATCAAAGGCTAAAGGATTTGTAAAAATGTCTGCAAGTTGATTTTCTGTTGAAACATGGTTAAGTTCAATTTCTCCCTTGGATACATGATACCTTATAAAATGATGCCTTATGTCAATGTGTTTGGTTCTTGAATATTGAATAGGATTTTTCGAAATACAAATAGCACTAATATTATCACAATAAATTGGTATAGTGCATATAGTTAATCCTAATTCAATTAACTGTTATTTTAACCAAAGTACTTGTGCCACACAACTTCCTAATGCAATGTATTCTGCTTCTGCAGTAGATAGGGCCACTAAATTTTGTTTTCTACTAGACCATGAAACTAATGAATTTCCAATAAATTGACATGTTCCAGAAGTGCTTTTCCTATCCACCCTACAGCCTGCAAAATCAGAGTCTAAATAACCAATAATTTCAAATGAAGAGCTAAACTTTGGATACCAAATTCCTAAATTCTGAGTTCCTAGTAAGTATCTTAAAATACTTTTCACTACTGTCAAATGTTATTTTTTTTGGATCAGATTGAAATCTAGTACACAAGCAAACATTAAACATAATATATGGTCGGCTAACAGTCAAGTAAAGTAATGATCCAATAATCCCTCTAAATTTCTTTTGATCAACAGATTTTCCCTTAGGGTACTTATCCAACTGAACTAAGGAACTCATTGGTGTACTAACAGGTTTAGCATTGTCCATTTCAAATTTTTTGAGGATGTCCTTAACATATTTGGTTTGACTAAGAAATATACCTTCCTCAAGTTGCTTAATGCTAAAACCTAGAAAGTAATTTAAATCTCCCATTAGACTTATCTCAAATTCACTACTCATTGTTTTAGAAAAATTATCACAAATATTTTTATTTGAAGATCCAAAAATGATATCATCCACATAAATTTGAACAATGAGTATATCCTTTCCAAATTTCTTTAAAAAAAGAGTTTTATCTACACTTCCTTTTTCAAAAGATCTTTCAAGTAGGAAGGTGCTTAACCTCTCATATCAAGCCCTAGGTGCTTGTTTTAGTCCATATAATACCTTTTTCAATTTGAAAATATGATTTGGGTATTTAGAATTTTCATAACCTGGAGGTTATTCTATAAAAACATCTTCTTCAATTAACCCATTTAAAAAGGTACTTTTCACATCCATTTGAAACAATTTGAAACCCTTAAAACAAGCAAAGGCTAACAAAACCCTAATTGCTTCAAGTCTAGCTACAGGGGCAAAAGTCTCCTCAAAATCAATTCCTTCAATCTGATTATACCCCTTAGCAACTAATCTAGCCTTATTTCTAATGACTATTCCTGAGTTATTCATTTTATTTTTGAATACCCACTTAGTTAAAACTATGCTTTGATCTTTTGGCCTTGAAGTTAATTCCCAAACTTTATTCCTTACAAATTGATTCAACTCTTCTTGCGTGGCCAATATTTAAAATTCATCAGAAAGTGCTTTATCAATATTAGTGGGTTTTATAGTTAAAATAAATGCTGAATGATTGACTTCCTTGTTTAATCCTCGCCTAGTTCTAACACCCTCAATAGGTTCACCAATAATCAATTCCCTTGGGTGGTTTTTAGAATATCTTAAATCTCTAGGCAAAGGGTTTTCTATCTCTAATTCTCTTCCACATTTTCTTCCAAGTTTATTCTATTAATCTTTTGGGAGTTATCCTCAATCTCATCTTCAATAATATTTGGCTATTCCAAATTTCTAGATTCATCAAATACAACATGTGTGGTCTCTTTAATGACTAAAGTTCTTTTGTTGAATACCCTATAAGATTTTCGAACACTTGAATATCCAACAAAAATTCCTTCATTTGATTTTGGATCAAATTTTCCTAAGGCAGATTTTCCATTATTATGAATAAACACCTTGCAACCAAAAACATGCAAATGTGACAAATTAGGTGTTCTCCCTTTTAGCAACTCATAGGGTGTTTTATTTAAATTGGATCTCACATTCACCCTATTCAGAACATAACATGCAGTGCTAACCGACTCAGCCCAAAAATATCTAGGAAGTGAGTATTCTACCAACATTACTCGGGTGGCTTCTATTAATGTTCTGTTTTTCCTTTCGACTACCCCATTTTTCTGAGGGGTTCTAGGTGCAGAAAAATTGTGATCAATTCCTTTCTTTTTACAAAAGTTTTCAAATCTCTCATTTTCAAATTCTCCTCCATGATCACTTTGTATAAAAATAATTTCACACCCTAATTTCCTTTGACCCCAAGTCGAAAAATTTCTAAATTCCTCATATGATTCACTCTTATGAAATATAAATCTAACCCAAGTGAATCTTGAGTAATCATCCACTATAACAAATCTATATACCTTCCCTCCTAAACTTACAGTTATAACTGGTCCAAAAAGATCCATGTGTAAGATTTCCAAAGGTTTACTAGTCCTAAGATCCTTATTGGACTTAAAAGAGGACTTCACTTGCTTACCTAATTGACATGCATCACAAAGGTGGTCCTTATTAAAGTCTAGTTTAGGTATACCTCTCACTAAATTCTTTTTGGTAATCTTTCTAAGATTTTTCATGCTAGAATGACAAAGTCTCCTATGCCAAAGACATGACTCATCAGAAATAGTTTTTAAACAAAAGACAGTAGGAGTATGAATGCAATTTAAATCTAGCATATAAATATTATTTACCCTTTTTCCAGTCAACACATCTTTACCATTTATGCTTAATATGTAGCTAGTAGGAAAAAATTTTACACTATAACCCTTATCACATAGCTGACTTATACTTAGCAAATTATGCTTTAATCCTTCAACCAACAACACATTGTCAATAAAAAAGTTTTTCAAATTTCCAATCATACCTGATTCAACCACCTTCTTTGTGGTGTTATCTCTAAGTGTTACCTTGCCTCCACTTCTAGCTTCCAGCATTATGAATTGAGCAGTATCTCCAGTCATATACTTTGAACATCCGCTGTCCAGGTATCATATGCTCCCACGAGGTCTTGTATGAGAGCGACCCTACAAAAATATCAAACGTTATACCTGGAAACCCAAACAAGTTTGGGTTCTCCTTTTAGCAATTTATAATCAGATGCATGTATGATATGTCTAGGTTTATGCATCTTAGGTTTCCACTCCAAATCATATTTCATCTTCAAAGTACAGGTGTGTGCTATATGTCCAAATAATCCACAATTATTATATTTGACATTAGGAAAAGTATTCCTAAGTCTTCTACCTTTTGTTTGTCTTCTAAGGGATTCCATATATTTAGGATAAATTTAGGATTTATAAAATTTTCAAGTTTGGGGGGTATCCTATTATCCTCGAGAGCTTTTATTTTCAACTTATAATAAGAATTCATATCTTTCAAAATTTCGATTTGTATAATTGACTCTATATGTTTTGCTCTCTAATTCATCCTTAAATTTTTGAAATTCTTTTTCAAGATCAGCATATGATGATTTTAGAATCTCATGATTTTTATTCAGATCATCATATTCATCAAGAAATTTCATGTGGTTGCCATTTATTAAAGCATGATCATTCCTAAGGATTTCATGTTCTTTCTTAAGTTCTTCCAATTCTAGACTTACACTAGCATGCATATTTTTTATTTTCCTATATGCATTATGCATGTGTTCAGAAACTTCAAATAATTCATCATAACTTAAGTCAAATACATCTTCTTGATCTGATTGATCAAGACTATCTGCCATCAAGCAAAGATTGGTGACTTCTTATTCCTTTTCAGTCTATGATGAATCTGAAGCTGAGTCCGCCTAAAAAGCTCTTTGAAATTTCTTCTTGCCCTTCTTTACAGTTAGTTTCTCCTCCACCTTTTCCTTGCTAGGAGTGGCTTTGAGTTTTGGGCAATCAGTCTTTATATGACCTGGTTTCCTGCATTCATAACAAATCACTTCATTAGAAATCTTTCCATTTCTGTTAAACTTACCTCTATTCCATTGATGGCGTCTCTTCTGCTTCCTCTTTAGAAAGCTTCTGAATTATCTAGTCATCAATGCAATATCATCTTCATCCTTAGGTTGTGAGTATTCACTCTCAGACTCCTCCACTTTTAGTGCTATATTTTTCTCCTTTCGTGGTTCACCTGCATCAATCTTTCTTTGACTAACTCCTTACTCATAAGCAATGAGTGAACCAAGAAGATTGTCAATAGAATAAATGTTTTGATCTTTAGACTCTGTAATTGCAGTAATTTTAGCATCATAAGCAGTAGGTAAACAACGAAGAATCTTATTAACCATTTCAGCATTCGTTAGTTCCCTACCAAGTGCATGCAAAGAGGTGACAATTTGTGTGAATCTTGTGTACATATCAGAAATGGATTCATTTGGTTTCATGCGAAACAATTCATAATCATGTAACAAGATATTAAGTCTTGATTGCTTAACCTCATTAGTCCCCTCATAAGTTATACAAAGTCTATCCCATATGTCCTTTCCACTTTTACAAGTAGAAACCCGCATGTAGTCTTCAGATTTTAAAGCATAAAAGAAGTTATTTAAACATTTAGCATTTAGAAAAGCTAAGTCACGTTCTTCTATAATCCAATCTACAAAAGGTGTTTCTATCCTAACTCCATTAACTTATCTAGTTGGTTTTGTATAACCTTCTTGGACTAAGATCCACATACGATAATCAAGTGATTGTAAGAAAGTAGACATGCGTATTTTCCAAAAATTAAAAGGTATATTATCAAACAGTGGAGGTGTAGTAATAGAGTAACCCTCAGGTGTATTTTGGTTTCCAAATGTAGCCATCTACGATAATCAAAAAATAGTTTAAACTTATGAGTTTGAAACAAAGCTCTAATACCACTTGTTGAGTCTAGTTAATAGGTTTTTAAACCTAAGTTAATATCCCAAAGATACCAAGAGGGGGGGGGGGGGGGGGTGAAATTTCCCTCTTTTGATAATTTTAATCGAAATTAAACTTCAATAAATTTTTTTATAAAAAGTTTTTCAACCACAATTTTTAAAACACTAAAGTAAATGCAGAAAATAAAAAGAAGTAAAATAAAAAGACACACGATTTATAGTGGTTCGGTCTAAACCAGACCTACATCCACTCCCTAGAGGCACCCTTTGCGTATTGCACTAATACCAATAGTGTCTCTTCTTTTGCACCCACAGCAAGGCGGAGAAGCCTTTATAAACACTCTTTTCACCACTACCTGGTGCGGCAGAGAATCGTCATCCTTTTACACTTTACCTAGTGTTGGCAGAGAACTGTCATCCTTTTATACTCTCCTAGTGTGGGCAGAGAACCCTTCGTCCTTTCACACTCTCCTAGTGTGGGCAAAGAACCCTTCGTCCTTTCACACTCTCCAAGTATCGGCAAAAAACCGAATCTCCTTGACAAATCTCTTCCCAAGAAATCTAGAAGGAAGAAATAAAAAGAGTGAAGTAATCTCAAATCACAAGTAGGAAATCTTACCTTTGAACACCATGCAAATCCTTCACGCTCCAGTGGTAGAAATCCTTCTTTGAATTCTTCCTCTCACTCTCTCCTTTACTCTTCTTCCAATACGCACGAAGATCAATGAGCAAAAAGATTGAGTGGCAGTCTAATTTGGACTATTTATACAAAAGACAAGAAAAATCGCTCAAAAACTACAAGTTTTTAATTATGTACGCAGTGGATCATCCCGTAAGATCATGGATCGTCCAGGATGATTTTTCTTAAAGTGTCAAAAATGAACCTAATGTATATTGGTATGAACTATTTTTGTACACGCTCATTGTCCCGTACGAACTTGGTTCGTCCGGTACGAAACGGTTATTACATAGGTCGGTCCCCAAAATTCTACAGGACATAACCAACTGACGTATGTCGATTCGGTTCATCCTGGGACGAACAAGTTTCGTCCTCGGACGATTTTATACAAAGTATTTCATCCAGGGACAAAAATTTATTTTGTCAAGTATGATCGCATACAGAGAGCTTCGTATAGGGACGAAAATTAATTTCGTCATGTACGATCTCATACAGAGAGCTTCGTCCCGGTATGAAAATAATTTTTTCTGGATGAACAGTGAAGGTGAGAATCCAGAGACGTTCATCCCGGGATGAATATTAAATTCTTCCTGGACGATTAGGACTTAGAAACTTTTCTACTCGCCTGTTCGATCCATTGCTCTTCTGAGGGTTAATTGACATGATCGTCCCGTACGACCAGTTCATAAAAATTGTCCCCCAAGAGTGTGTGTTGTGATTTTTCACTCAATTACAATCACTCCCTCTTATTTCAAAACTTGTAATTTATAAAAGAATAATTTGAAGTCTTCATCGCTTGGAGTTGAATTTCCTAAAATGTTAGTACACACTAGAGCAAAACAAATCTTCTAAAAAGTGTTATGAGATATATAAAACAATAATATTTGAAATCATCAAAATAACACAAGTTGCAATAATGTAAAACATACAATTAGCAACTCTCTCTACATCCTTAACACCAATCTACGACTTCGATTAAGGTCAACTTTTATTTTTTGATAATGGTTGGGATGTGGATAAACTCTCTTATGTTATCCCTCTTTCTATTATTAATTTGATTTCTAAAATTTCTCTTAATTGTTTGGCTAAAGATGTTTTACTTTGTACTTTTACTAAAGATGGTATTTTCAGAACTAAAGATGCTTGACATGTGTTTAGAAATAAAAAGGATCCTGTCAAGCCTTTTAAGATGATGTGGCACAAGAGCATTCCTACCATGGTTTTTGTCTTTAATTGGAGAATTCTGAAGAAGTTTATTCCTACGGATGAGCTTCTTAAGAATAGAGGTCTGTTTATTACTTCTGAATGTTAATGTTGTTCTAATGTTGAAAGTTTACATCATGTTTTAGTTTCTTCTCCTATTGCTGTTAAGGTGTGGAATTACTTTGAGGAACTTTTTTGTGTTAATTTTTGGGGTCCTAACTGTTCTGTTCAGAACTTGTTTGAGGTCTGGATGGTTGGTGTTAAGGGTCATATTAGGAATGTTATCCCTCTTCTAATTATTTGGTTGGCTAGAAATGACTCTCGGTTTAATGGTAATTTGATGGATCATCATAGCATTATTTTTAGAATTAAGGAGAAGGTTAAATCTCTTTTTTACTGTTCATCTTATTTCTTATAAAAGCTTTGATAAGGTTTTGTTTACGTTGGAGGCTTTTGGGATTAATTTTGATTGTTCTCAAGTCAATCCGGTGAACAGGATTTTATTTTGGCTTAGACCTCATATCAACTATTTTAAACTGAATTTTGATATTGTTTTGGATGGAAATAGTTGGTGCATTGGTGGATTAATTAGGAATCTCAATGGGGTTTATGTTTTGGGGTTTGCTGGTAGAACTGTTGAAACTGATATGCTTGGTGGTATCCTTTTGGCTGTTTTCCATGGGCTTTATTTTTGTGCTGGTTTGGATATTCAGAGTATTGTTTTGGAATGTAATTTTAATGAGGACCTTAAAGCTTTGCTTGAGGTGGACGGCTACAACTGTGGGTACTCTTTCTACTATACCCGTAGAAACATTAAGTTTTTTCTGGACTCTATGAACTGCTCTTATAATGTTGTTTCTCCTGTGTTTAATTCTGCTGCTCGGGCGATGGCTCTGCTTGGTAGTAAGTGTAATGGTATTACTGATTTATCTTTCAAGAATCTTACTGTGCAGATTCAAGGCTTGATTAATTTGGATAAGAATAGTGTGCCTTATGTTAATGGTTGTTAATTTTATGGTTGGAGGTTTTCTCCAGTGTTTGCTGTTTTTGGTTGGCTCTGGTGGTGTTTGGGGTCGGTTGGGGTTTGCAGGTTGGTTGACCTAGTTTGTTGGGCCATTTGGTGAGGGTGGTGTTTTCTAGTTGGAGGTTTCTTCCAGTGTTTCTTTGTGTTCTGATTTTCTATGGGGCTTGCTGTATTGGCTGGAAGCTGTTCTGGGTGGTGGGGTTTTGTGGTTATCGTCTTCGCTTTCTCTCTTATGTGTATCTTGCTTCTGGGACTATGGTATTCCAGGGAGTATTTACTATTTTTTGGCCTTTAGTTTGCATTATATTTTTTGCTGCTTGTTTATTTTTTCTTCTAGTATCCTTGCAGGCTTGTTTTGCATGTTTTTGGAGCTCCGCGCTCATTTTGTGCAGGGTACGTTTGATGTTCGTAGGGATTTGCTTATAGTGCTTAATTTTCTTTTCCTTTGTTTTTTTGCTTCTTAGAATGTTACTAGATTTTGGTGTAATTTTGCTTAGTAGGGAACTCTGGCTCTTAGGTTTCTTTTTGATTTTCTCTATAGCTTGTTTGAGCAGTAGTTAGCTTAAGATCCCTTTAAGGACTGTGTAATCTTTTCCTATATTAACGCGTAGGCCCATAGGTGCGTTTTAACCAAAAAACAAATCTTGCTAAAATCCAATATTATCAGCTACCCCATCTTCTTAGCCAGTCCTTGCTGCACATTTCTCTGCCCAAGGCCTACAAAATGGCTGCCCATACCCAAAATCTATTGCCCCAGCCATCTAAGTTTTGTCAGCCATTAGAAAAAAAATAAAAAAAATGGGGACTGAGTAACCTATTATGTACCAAACCCCTTATGCACTTTAACCTCCCATCCTCTTTCATTGCACGCCTCTTTTCCTCTCCATGGCGGCTATCCTTCTCCCTACAGCCCACAACCTCTAAGTGACCCCAACAGCTGCTCCTTACAGTCGATATCCTCCATGCCTCCACTTCAACAGACCGAGCTACCCACATTCCCCTGAAGTCGCTAATTTGCACAGACCAAGGGTTGTCTAGCTTGTGTGGACCTTGTCTCAGTCCAGACAAAGTTCAACTTCCAATTTTCAAGATTCTTCTCTAAGTGAAAAGAAGCTCTTGTTGAAGGGTCCAAGGTCATGTGCATGAAGCTCCCGTACTTCAGCTTGTCGTAGCTTCCAACTGGCCGAGGCTACTTGCTGACCTTCTTCCCCTCCTCCCTATTCCCAACATATCTCCAGCCCATATGTCTTGCTGAATTGAACATACCCCACTGTCCTTCATGTGAAAGCAAATGGTTGGATGGACTTCTTCTATTTCCCGTTGATGTCCATCTCTTAAAAGGTGTATTTCCTTGTTATGATCTCCTCACAGCAAGCCAAAGTCTTTGTTCGGTTAAGGCATCACTGGGAAGCTTCCAATGTTGATAAACATAATCACTTGGAAGAATATTTCTCCAGAAATGAAATTGTGGGGTATAATTACTGAAGTGAATTTGAAAGATCTCGTAATCGGTTTACTAGTTGGGCTAAGAGGTTTGGTTCATGCTGAAGATGCTTTTGATGTACTTGGTGAAAATGGGGATTAGGTGTCATTCTTACTCCCTAAAACATTGCATGTAGGGAAACTCATTTTCTGTGTGGTTATACAAGTTAATGATAAAAAAAAAAAAAAAAAAAAAAAAAAAAAAAAAAAAAAAAAAAAAAAAAAAAGAGAAAGGGGAGGAAGATTTTTACAAAAAAAAATGATGATAGAAAAAAAAGAAAGATACAAAAAAGAGGGGATTTTCGTCATGTAAATTTTGCAATCGCCGCCATCACACCTAAGCAAAGGTATAATTTTCTAACTAAAAAATACTACACTCAATGCTTGCGACGAGCTAGCAAACTCCCTACGCGCTCACGTAGTGTAGTGGGGAGGGAAACTGGTGCGACGCTTGTGATGAGGCAGGTAATCCCCGGAGTGCTCATGTAGCACGAGGGGTATGAAAATAAGTACCTCCAAATGCTCATGTAGTGCAGAGGGTGTAAAGAAAACTATGATCACGAACTCAAAAACCCTTAAATACCCATGTAGCGGACAGGGATTTAAAAAAAATGCAACTGCGGCATCATTTGACATCTATCCGAAGCGCTCATGTAGTGATAAGGGGAAGGTTGGCTCTTAGTTTTTCCCCTAAATAGGGGCGACATTGGTAGGATACCAAAATTTCATCTGAAGCGCATAAGGACTTGAAAAAAAATGGGGCTTGGAATTGAGCTTAAAGTTGAGCATAACTCAAAAAACAAATGGCTTGAACTTGCAAAATGAAAAAGAACATGATATTGGATTGAACTCAAGCAAATACTTGAGTTGGATTACGTGGGACTATGATTGAACTTGGATTCAAATTGAATAAGGATGCAAATCCGATTTGAACTTGAACTACAGTGAACTTGGCCTTGAACTTGATTGAACTGGAACTTATAATTGGACTTGAGATCGAATCAAAATAACTTGAGTTTGAATTAAGATGACAATAAATTGAAATTGCAAATTGAAGCATGAGTAAAATATCATAACAATTAAAATGAAATCATGATTTGTAAAACAACAACATCCACATGATTAAGCAAAGAAACATATATGAAATTTGTGATGAATGAGTGACTTGTAAATACTAATTTGCAAGTAGTGATAAATTGTAGATAATATAATCAAATTCCATGTCATGATATGTTGCTCTAAAAATAAAATACCTGATTTGCTTGTAAGCAATAATCAATAAAGAGAGATTGAATGTGAAATCTAGCTCATATGAGGGCAACAAATGGAAAATCTATCTCGTGGGGATATGAAAAGGAAACCTTTTTGTGGAAAAGACTCAATCTTCAATCTCTTTGATGATTGGATCCTTAAAATATCCACAAACTCTTGAGAGAACTTATATTTCAGTAGAAGGGCAACTAGCAAGGGCTATGGTTTGGGCTTGTGTTGGCTTGAATATTATCGACCTTGGCAGTTCATCCACAAAGTGTTTTGGAGTTCCATAAAAAGGACCCACATGGGCCCCGACGAGCGTGTTATTGGTACAAATATAACGTCTAGGGATGCTACACGGGTTATTAAATTTTAACCCGATCCTCTTAAGTAGGTAAAAAGGAGTCGACATGGTTTAGTTATAAAATGCCTCCAAACACCTGCATGGGTCTCGACATGCGTGTTATTTGTATACACGTGATGTTTGGGGATGCTGCATGGGTCAATAAGTGAATTCAAGTTCAAACTCGATCCTTCTATGCGAATCAATAGGAGTCAGCCGGGTTCAAACCATCAAACAAATATATGATTGCAACAATCGATATATTTTCTTTAATACATTCATTTTAGGCTTTCAAGGCCTATAACAGTGAGAATTCACTAATAAAGATATAAAACCTATGAAACCTGATCCTCTGTCGATAGCTCGATAGAGTTGTTAAGGTTCATCCATAAAATATAAATATTTTCAAATGAAAATGACCCCTTACACCCTGATGATGGTCATGTTAAATAAAAAATTCAACCGTAGGGGTTCACAAATAATATCAAATGCTATCTCAAATTCCCAAAAAATTCAAATTTCTAAAAAAATCCAAAATCTCAAACTCTAAGATGTTCAAAACTGAAGTTCAACCATCCAACCGCTTAAAGAAAACATCAATCCACCCTCTGTAACCATTTGACGGGGTGGACAAATTGAAAATAATCTCAGCTCGTATAGAGCTAATGCCTAGTCAAAAATATCCTAGGATCCATTCTCAAATAATTTCCTGCCAGTAAGGATTTGGTACGTGTCCTCGAACCGACGATTTTGCCGCTAAATGGCTTTGTAGGATAAATGGTTATGACCTGGGGTTCTCTGAACAGAGTGTTTTTGCCACCAAATGACACTACAAAATATCGATTATGACCAAAGTCAATACGTTTCCTAGTGACATCAAATCATTGAGATATGAATCAATAGGATATAATTGATAGGACACAAAGCCCTTTGTTAACTAAGGCGGATTCAAATTTATCCCCTTTGGCAAACATAAACCCTAGGTCTTCAAGGTTCCCTTAAACGATGCAACCCATGCCTGCCGATAAGGATCCTTCTTTCAGGTTGGGTCGACTACCTTCTCTGACTAAGTAGACCAGGGACCATGATAGTCTAGGATGATGAAACCATGAGATCTTGATCATGTCTATCATCCATTCCCCCACCATCCGCTTTTAGTGCAAGATGGTAAAAATTTCTATTTTAAATATAAAACCTTCAAATTTCCAAATATCAAACTTTCCAAATACCCAAATCCAAGCCCATGCTGCTACTATATGCTAGATAACACATATATGATTAATGACTAGCCTTAATAAAAAGTTTTATCTTTTGAATGGGAGGGGTAATTAACTATAGGGGCTTGTACCTATAGGAAACCAGAACTCAGATCATATAGTCCTCACAAATTGAGGGTGAAATATTTGGGTAATCTCTTATCTACAAACCCATCTGCCTTCCCAAAATTTACCTCAAAATTTAATTCCGTTAAAACTCCCCTGAAAAAAAATAACAAAGTGGGTGGAGGACGGGGCCAAATTTTTGGAGTTCATAGATTTCTGGTGACTCCACTATGGATTGGTTTCTCTTTCCATCTTTGGCTAGTCATCTAAATGCTATATTAGAAATAATAATAAAAGTGATAATACTTAGCTCTATACGGTGAACATCAGGATGTGATGCTTAGTCGTTATGTCTAAAAACTCATTATGGATCTCCGAAAGGACACCGCCAGATGTAGAGTCACTACAAGAAAATCTCCTATTTTCGACAGCCTTTTTCGGTGCAATTTGAGCATTTTTTGGCAATTTTCTAATTTAGCAGTGGTTTTCCGGCAAAATTTTTGCCGCCGATAAAAATTGAGTCGGAAAATAATTTATGGTAGCTTTTTTCAGTGGCAAATAATGCTGGAGGCTTGTCGGTGGACATAAACCACTGGTTAAATTTAAAAAAATTAAAAAAGTTCTCACGCGTGCCACCCCCTCCAGCCGCTCCCGCCACCCTACGCAACCCGCATCCCGCCAGCAGCCCGAAAACTCGATAGAAGCTGCATGCCAGCGCCTGCTCCGGTCGTCAGCTCGTGTGCGCGGCTCGCGCTAGACCGCGCATGCCTCCGCTCACCGCGCCATACCGAGGTCGCGCCGGACCGCGACCATGTAAGCCAGCCTGAGCCCATGTGCCCCAACCCGCCCGCTCCCGCACTTGTCTTCCCTAAGAATCGAACCTCAGACCTCTTCACCCACAACCCCCCTCCCGCGCACAAGTCTGACCAATGCGTCGATCCTGCAAAATGAACAAACTCAAGTATTTTTTTATTTATATTAAAACATGTTGAATATTATAATTAAAACTTATTTATTTATGATTTTTATTTTAATTGATAATTAAAATAAACTAGTTAAGTAATAATTAATTAAAATATGTTATTAGATTAATAAAAAAAATTATTAAATAAATAAATAATTAAAATATAATATAAAATTATTAATGAATTAAATGTGTTATTAGTGTCAAATTTTTTTATTTAAACTATCTTTTATTAGAAAATAAAATTATCAAAATAAAATTAAATAAATCAACTAAATTAATTAAAAAAGTTAAAAAATAAATAATAATTTAAATAATATTTTTTAATTTAAATCCTTATACTTAAATCAAGGAAAAAATAAATATTATTTTTAATCATTTTTTAAAAATCAATTAAATAGTTATAATTTTAATTAATTGAATAAAAAATTTTAAAATTCTGTCAGAAAACTTGAAAAGCCGCCGGAAAATTTTGTGGGACACAAGCCGTCAGAAAGTCGCACGAAAACCGACCACCAGAAAGCCATAAGAAAATTCCGCCTGTAATGGGTTATTTTCCTGTATTGAGTGTAGATGGTATACGATCGCACCATTCTAAGGGATAGAGACAATTGCTGGCCTCCTTGTTCCTTTTAATCGGGCCAATGGAACTACAGATTTGATCGCACATACAACTGACCATTGAGGATAGCGGCTCTCACTAACGCACCCTGATGGGTAGTAATATATATGACCTTTTTAGTGTCACGAGTTTCCCCCATCCGATACATCAGCTCAAAGTGGGGTTTATTTGATGGTGGAATTTAGATTCCCATGGGCGTAAGCCCCGGTAGTTAATTATATTTCAAGCCAGATCCTAAGAAGACTCTCGATTAAAGATCTTATATTATCCCTTCGAATGGGATTAACATAAGGGTGGAGACTAGGAAGTTCCTAATTAAGGGAAAGAAAGGTCCAATTGGCTTAGTCAACACATGCGGTTCATACCAGCATTCGGAGGGACTAAGGTACTAAGTAGAAACTGGAGAAAAGAAAGTCAAGCACTCGACACAAACATAAGAGAAAGATAGAAGTGACATCATTCATGTGATGTGGATATATAGGATTTATAGTCCCTAAAAAATAGGAAACTTACCCACAGATGAGGCATACTACGAGACCAAATGTAGTAATCTTGAATCCTAAATCTAAATTGGGTATAATGTTATATGCATAACACTAACACCCTTGTCCTAATTACAGTAGTGCAAAATCTGGACATACCTCGGCCTGGATTGGGGAGCCATCTAATCACCTAATCGATTTAAAACCATGCTGTCCAATCATTTATGAAAGATAGATGGGTGATTTAGGTTTTTTAAAAATTAAGGCTGACATCTAGAGAGTTGCTAAGTGTCCTTATACTTATATAGGGCGAATGCTCCTAGAGATAATGCAATTAAATTTTAATTTAATGAGTTTTTAATGCAATGCATGCTGGTTGAAAAGTTTAAATCAAATATGCTTGAGATTTTAAAAATAAGCTTATAGAATTTTTTTTTAGAAAAGACTGGGCCTCCCCAGGTCCGGTACTTCATCCTCATAGGCCAGATTATCCGGACTCTACCCGTAGGCAGGGAGGTGTCTCATTAGAAGGAGAGAGAAGAATACATTTAATATGCATGTGACCCAGAATGGTTTTGGCTATTCCCTAGGTCGTTAAGTTTTTAAATTATTTAATTCTTAAAATTTTAAATATTAATTACAAGTGAAAAAGATTTTTAATCTTTAGAGAGCCTAATAAAATCCAAGCTAAAATAAAAGCGGCATGCAAATCACCAATAAACTAAGAAAAATAAGCAACCATAGAGTTAATCATTTATAAATAAAACATATCAAAATAATTAAACAAATTAATAAATATGAATAGGCCAACTTTCCTTAATTACAAACTAGGGTTACAAAAAATAAAGTGGCCGGGTTCCACTGCCAACAACCTAGATTTATAAACCTAGGAATGACGCAAATGACTTTGAGTGGGATATTGGGTCTTCAACTCTTGATCCTTCTTAAACTTCTTCTTCTTGGACTCCTTGTATATCTCTTCCTTAGTCTCGTTGGATTCGTCGTGGCTTAAATATCCAAATGAAGAGATAATTCCCCCCTTTAGGGGGTATTGTCTTTTCTCTTTGGATATCTAAAAACCATCCAAACTTGATCTGCTAAATTGAAGAAGATTCTCTCTCTTGAGGATACCTTCTTTTTTTAGAATTCAAGTTGGATAAGGATATCCCAACTCAAAGACACTTTCGTAACTCAAACCAATATTACAAATGATTACAGTAATAAAAAGTAGTAAATTCTAGACTCTCATGCAAGATTATCCTAATAAAAATTCCCAAGCAGTTAATATATCATCCCAAATAATTTATAAGAAAATAAAAACACTCATGCAAGCCACACTTGGCCATGCTCTTAACTATTTTGAGGGTTAAGCAGTTTCTGGAGCACCTGTAGTAGTTATTATTTATGATTTTTATTTAGCCCTCATTTATTTAGGGGGGCTGAGCAATTTCTGAAGCGCATGTATAAAACATTGTCAATATTTAAATCTTGACTATTGCCCCCCTTTTTATTTAGCGTTGCATGAGCATGGACACCTGTAGAAAACTTTGTTAGTATCATAATATCGATCATAACCCATGGGTAAATCAACGCGCAATCAAATCAATGCCCAGAGTACAGTAAAAGTAAGGAAGCACAACATCAATTTCACTCACAGCATACAGTAAAATCTCGGAAATCCAGGCACACAATAAAAAAATAAACACCGGCCTAGCCTAGTTCTAGAAGTGGTGTTCTAGCAAATTATTCTACGTGTGTGTAAAGGCTTGTGTGGCTAGGATAGATCCTAAGCTGGATAATTAATTAAAGTTGCATAAAGTTCAGGTTTGTTGAAGGTTTGAAAAGGAAATGTTATTTAAAGTTTAAATATTAGTGAATTAGAATCCATTTTATTTAATTTAGTTTGTTGATTCATTTTAATGCTTAGGGTAGGAATAATTGAAGTTTAAATTACATCAGTGAATTTTAGGAGGTTCGGGGTCCACCTATACACTAAGCTAAGGGATTCCAAAGGTCACTATAGGAATTTGGCTAGGTGTGTGGTTCCTAACATTTTAATTAAATATTAGACCCTAAGATGAGTAATTAGGATTTGGAGTTTCCTATGCGAAATTATGAATTTTCAAAGTTTTGGAAAATTAATGAATTATTAAAATTGCTTAATTAAGGGTGATTTTAAGGTTTTGATCCAAATTAGCTCCAAACGGATTGGAATCATCCCTAAAGGTCAGAAATGACCTAAGAATATGTTCCAAAGTATTTGGGGAAAATTAATAATTTTTAATAATTTTTAATTATTTAATAGGGGCAAAAAGGTAATTTTTTATTAAAGTTAAATTAAGGGTTAGATTGAAGTCCAACTAGTGGGACCTAATTAGCTAAGATTAGGGACTTTATTTTGGAGAGTTTGAACTATTATAGGAAATTTTTTGATTTAAAAATGTATTTATTACAATTTTTAGATGTTATCGGGGCCTAATTTCCAAGTTAATTAGGGTTTGTTAATTAAAGGGTCTAAAGGGTTCTAAAAATTCCTAGAAAATTCTGGGAGGTTTAGGATGTCACTAAGTTTAAATATTGAAGTTTTTATATAAATTAGGGATCTATCATAGCTCCTATAATTTTTCTAAGTTCATTAGATGGGTCCTTAATTATTATCTTTAGGGTGTCACTATGTTATATGGGTTTAAATCAAGTGTTTAAGACCAACCCTTAGAGAAACATGCAAGGAGTACATAAAAAAAGTAAACATGCCATGTCCTTAGATCTAGGAGGGCCTAGACTAAGTGCTTGTGTGGCTTACACATGTAAAAGATGGTAAAAGAAAAGGAAACGTGCTTAACGAAATGATTATTGAATGATTAAGGCTCAACCATCAACTAATTAACCTCCCCCATGAATTCCATTTATAAGTAGAATTTATGTTTAAAATTTTATAACAAGATCTCTCTAAGTTAAGGCATTTAATAATATGTATAATTTTAAAATAATTTAAAATACACTTATATTAAATATATAAATTTAAACTGTAAGGTAATTCAAAATATTTCAATTTAAATATATACATAAATATAAGAGAGATCTACTAGTTACCCAAACGAGGCTTCAAAAAGTTTTGAAAATAGTTTTCTATTTCAAAATAATTAATATAATAATTAAAATAATAATTATGAAATTACTAGATGGACAAGAGGGGGGGTGAATTGTGAAATATTTATAACAATAAATAAAACCTAAACAGGAGTTCTAATATTTTTAAGGTTTTAACATGAAAATAAGGTGCAATAAAGGAATCCTGTTCAATCACAATATTTCACCAAGTAAATTTACTGAAAATAAAAAATGCACGCAAGAATAAAAATGATAAAGAAAAAACACCAAATTTTTATAGTGGTTTGGTCAAACCATGACCTACGTCCACTCCTCGGAGTCCTCCGCTCTGGGAATTTCACTACAAGCAATAGCTCTCCTTTTCCCTCCCTTGGAAAGGCGGAGAAGCCCTTACAATACTCCCTTTCACCAACCCGGCGTGGTAGAGTGCCAAACTCTGTTATCACCCTCCTTGCGACGACAGAGAACCTTCTCATTTTTTTCCCTCCTGGAGAAGGAAGAGTACCTCAAGGTCACGGATGTAGAAGAGCCTTCCCCTTGGAGATCCTCTCACAAATTCTTCTAGGGCCACAGGAGGAGCAAGATGCAGCAAGTTCGGAGTAACCGTTTGATCTCCCTCATGTTGAGTCCAGTAATTATGTTGTTAAGCCTAAGTAAATGTCCCACGGCTACCAAGAGGGGGGTGAATTGGTAGTTTTAAAAATTTTAAACCCTCTTAATGATAAAGTTGAACCGAAATAAAATTTTCTTTTAAAGTTTGTAGAAAAATGTTTTTCAACCACAGAGTTGTTAAAACTGAAATTTAAAGTGCGGAAACGTAAAAGAAATAAAGTAAATGACACCAGATTTATAGTGGTTCGGTCTATAACCAGACCTACATCCACTCCTCAGAGGCACCCTCTGAGTATTGCACTAATACCACAAAGTGACTCTCCTTTAGCACCCACAGCAAGGCGGAGAAGCCTTTACAACACACTCTTTTCACCACTACCCGGTGCGGCAGAGAACCGTCGTCCTTTTACACAATCCACAGTGCTGGCAGAGAACCATCGTCCTTTTACACTCTCCTAGTGTGGGCAGAGAACCCTACGGCTGTTCACACTCTCCAAGTGTAGGCAGAGAACCTTCGTCCTTTTACACTCTCCTAGTGTGGGTAGAGAACCCTTCGGCTGTTCACACTCTCCAAGTGTCGGCAGAGAACCGGATCTCCTTGACTAATCTTCTCACAAGAATCTAGAAGGAAGAAGGAAAAGAGTGAAGAAATCCAATTTCACAAGTAGAGACTCTTACCTTAGTAATCCAAGTGAAGCCTTCTCGCTCCAGTGGTAGGAATCCTCCTTTGAATGCTCTCTTCCACTCTCTCCTTGGCTATTCTCTCAAGAGGCACGAAGATCAAATGACAAAAAAATTGGGCGGCAGTCTAATTTGGACTATTTATGTAAAAGACAAGAAAAACTGCCCAAAAACTGCAAGTTTCCAATTCTGTACGCAGTGGATCGTCCTGTACGATCCTGGATCGTCCTGGACGATTTTACTTAAACGATCTGAAACGACCCAATTTGTATATGTGTACGAAATGACTTCGTACAGATGATCGTCCTGTACGAACTAGGTTCGTCCAGTACGAACGGTTATTACAAGGTCGGTTCTAGAAACTGCTGAAAACTGTTCTAAGTCGGTTAATCGTTTGGATGAAAATATGTTCGCCTGGACGAAAATTTTCCAGAGACCCGATCGTCCTGGACGATTATTTATTTCGTCTGGACGAAAATTTTCCAGAGGACCAATCGCCATGGACGATAATTTGTTTTTGTCTGGACGAAAATTTTCCAGAGACCTGATCGTCCGGTACGATAATTAATTTCGTCTGTACGAAAATTTTCCAGAGCACTGGTCGCCTCGTACGATAATAAAATTTGTCTGGACAAAAATTTTACAGAGAACCCATCGTCCGGGACGATAATAAAATTTGTCCTGGACGAATAGGACTTAGAAAATTTTTTCGAGCAAGTTCCTATTCGTTCCAAGTGCTCTATAGGAGATAACTGACAGATCGTCCAGTACGATAAATATCATCCTGTACGATCAGTATAAAATTTTATGATCTCCTTATTTGTGTGTGTGAGATTTTTATTCACTCAATTACAATCACTCCCTTTCAAAATTAATTCAAAGAAAATGCAAACTTCAAATAAACAAAATATCTCATGTTGAATTTGATTTGAAGTTATCGTAGTCTGGAGTCTGATTTTCCTGAAATGTTAGTACACACAAGAGCAAATGCAAATCTTCTAAAATTGTTAGGAGATAACTACACATTTGAACAATAATGTTTGGAATCATCAAAACTACATAAGTTGCAAAAATATAAATCATTCAAATAGCAACTATTCTAACAATCTCCCCCTTTTTGATGATGGCAAAACATTTATTGTTTGTATGGTTTCAAGTTTAAATAAATCTCCTATCTCCTAAACTCCCCCTGAATTGATGAGTACATTAAAATAAGGAGGCATAAGGAACAATATTTTTGTTTTTCAAAAATTTTAACACAAACAACTACAAAGATAAAAACTTGCAAACAGAACAATCAAAATAGAAAACACAAAACACAATAATTTCTCCCCCTTTTTGACAACAACAAAAAGTGAAGAAGAAATAGACAAGAAATGTAAGTAATTATATGAAATTCATTTTTTAAAATTTAATCTAAATTGTGATTGACATAGGGTATGCAATTTTAAACTAAATATATTAGGTCAATCATAGAAATTCATAAAATTTAAGAGGTGATATAACATGGTAAGTAAGAAGAATTTATCAAAGACATGATTCAATTTAGACATTTGACTATAGAAAATCATTACAAGAGAGATGTATAAAAATTCTATATTTCAAAGTTCAATAGAATATAAATGAACATAAGATTAATTTGAATTAAGAGATTGAACGAATTTGGAAAGAAGAGAATTACCTCATGTGGCGCTTTGCGCATCTTTTTCAAAATTTTGGGGCACATTTTTGTGCATTTTTTCTTGGTTGGGCTTATTTTGTGCCTCTTTTACACTTTGCAAATCTTTGCGAATTCCTTTTGATTTTTGTACATTTGTACAATGTTCAAGAGTAATTGGACCAATTCTTTCCAAAATCTATAATCTAAAATTTCAAATATTTCTAGGTGCATAAATATCATTTGAGCATAGAAATACAAAATAAGAAAACATCTAAATTGCAATAGTAATATTAACTTTTATGTAGTCTAAATGAATATACATGAATTTAAAAGTTCTAATTACAACAAGTTATAAACAACTTATAAATTTAGAAAGTCTAGATTTTCTAATATAGATAATCTCAAATTACAATCGATTTTAAGCACTATGTAGATTAAATAATACTAATGAAATTCATAAACATTAACCACATTTCAAAACAAATCTAATAAAAGCAAACTTTCATTGATATTAAAGAACCGGATTACATAAAAAAAATACATTGAACTAAAAAAGAAAAATCAACATAAAAACAAACACTTAACAATAAAACAGACAAGATAAAAATATAAAAAACAAATACAACAGAAACAAAAAAAAACATTTCTACTGTTCTGGAGGAGGAGGAGGAGGAATGCCGCCAAAGAGGTTGAAGTAGGAGGCCATCAACATTACATTGGTATTAATTTCATGAACTTCATCTTTAATATTACCAATGTCTTGTTGCTGCTGCGTAAGTTGAGCATCAAATTGATCAAACCTTTGATCAATGTGAGTCTCTAATCTATCAAATCTCTCAATCAGATTCTGGTAATCTAATTGAGAAGCAGAAGCTTGCACTCCTTCTTCTTCTTCCTCTTCTGAAGCACTGGCATGTGCTTTTTCTTTTTCTTTTTCCTCCTTGAAGAGCAATCTGAATGATGCATCGTTATAGTAAACTGGCTCTTCATATTCTTCATCAGGATGCACTATGTTGTATTTTTTTTCCAGAATATAAGTGATTAAGTGTCCTAATGAAATGTTCTTCTTCCTCTTCTGATCTGCATGTCCTATTTCTGAAAGCCCATAGATATGGTCTATGATAAGTTGGGCTTCGTCAATAGGATGTTTTTCCATGATTAAAAAGGTTAGAACAGAAAGGAGAGGGGTAATGTTAATCCTATCACCAGCTTTAGGAATAATTGAGGATCTAAGGATATGCTGGATGATTCGGGCATCTTGGGTCATACCGGAGACTCTAGCAACATGATAGGTTATGCCTATTTCTCTAATCACCCTATTGATTTGAAACCATTTGAAGGAGGTTTCTGACATTAGAGTGTGGGTTCTATATCCCTCAGTTCTTAAGTTTAAAAATGCACCAAGGTCGTGCTTGGTGATCTCAACTTTTTGCTTAAAAACATAAGAACTAATGGTGGAGTGGTCAGAATTGAAACTCATGTTAGCTAGAAAGTAATGGTAGGTTTGCTTATTGTAGAAGTGGACGAGAGAAAGAATGAAATGAAATTGGGTTGAGGCGAAGAGGTGCAATACCCGAAATTTTAACTCAGTTTGAACAAGAATGCGAGAGGGAGTGATCTTTGTGGATGCAAAACGAGGACAAGATTCCTCATTCGCCTTAGAAAGAAAGTTGTCTGGGGCATTCCTATTTGGTTTCTTCACCAACACCTTTTGTCTTTTGCTAGAGGAGGCCATTGTTGATTTGATGTAGAAAGGGATTGAAAATGAAGTTTGGAAGTGTGATTGTTAAGTTTGAAAGCCTTCATATTTAAAGAAAAATGATTCGTTCGTCCTGGACGAAAATATTCGTCCTGGACGAAAAAATTATCGTTCGTCTGAACGAAATAATTTCGTACAGACGATCCAATTCGTCCAAAATGTAACGACTTTTCGTAATCAACACAACTTACGATGCGTCCTTTCGTACAGGATTTTTGACTTGAGCGATCGTACAGACAAAAAATTTTCGTACAGACGATCAAAAAGTAAATCGTTTTAATGACTCTTGAAAACCGTCCCCTACAATGAACCGACACATGTTCGTCTGGACGAACGAAAATTTCGTACAGACGAAGTTCATATTAAAAACTGTCTTATCCACTCAACCGCTGCATTCAATCGTCCCGACGTTTGAGAAAAAAAATTCGTCCTGGACGATCATCAGATCGTACAGACAATCTAATTAAAAACTGCTCTCAAAACGGTTAAAATTCTCGCAAACTGTTCCTTCACACATCGTCCCGTACGAAACTAATTTCGTCCTGGACGATTTCCTCCAAAAAAAAATTTTGAATTTTGAATTTTTTAAATTAAGAAAATCAACAAAAATATTCAAAAACACAGAAAACATAAAACAAAACTATAAATCCAAAAACACTTCATTCAAAACACACAAAATTTCACAAAAAATAATAATAAAAAAAAACAACAAAACAAAACAAATATCAATGTTGCAAAGACATTTTGTTTAAGCATTCAAATCAATAACACCAAGGCTTGTTCTTAAAGTACTGAAAGTATCAAAGGCTAAAGGTTTTGTAAAAATGTCTGCAAGTTGATTTTCAGTTGAAACATGTATGAGTTCAATTTCTCCTTTGGATACATGATCCCTTATGAAATGATGCCTTATATCAATGTGTTTGGTTCTAGAATGTTGAATAGGATTTTTGGAAATGCAAATAGCACTAGTATTGTCACAATAAATTGGAATAGTGCCTATAGTTAATCCTAAATCAATCAACTGTTGTTTTAACCAAAGTACTTGTGCCACACAACTTCCTAATGCAATGTATTCTGCTTCTGTAGTAGATAGTGCCACTAAATTTTGTTTTCTACTAGACCATAAAACTAATGAATTTCCAATGAATTGACATGTTCCAGAAGTGCTTTTCCTATCCACTCTACAGCCTGCAAAGTCAGAATCTGAGTAACCAATAATTTCAAATGAAGAGCTAAACTTAGGATATCAAATTCCTAAGTTTTGAGTTCCTAGTAGATATCTTAAAATCTTTTTCACTGCTGTCAAATGTGATTCTTTTGCATCTGATTGAAATCTAGCACATAAGCAAACACTGAACATAATTAAAGTTCTTTTGTTGAATACTCTATAAGATTTTCCAACACTTGAATATCCAACAAAAAATCCTTCATCTGATTTTGGATCAAATTTTCCTAAGGCAGATTTTCCATTATTATGTATGAACACCTTGCAACCAAATACATGCAAATGAGACAAATTTGGTGTTCTACCTTTTAGCAACTCATAGGGTGTTTTTTATTCAAATTTGATCTCACATTCACCCTATTCAGAACATAGCATGCAGTGCTAACCGCCTCAGCCCAAAAATATCTAGGAAGCGAGTATTCTGCTAACATTGCTCGGGCGGCTTCTATTAATGTTCTGTTCTTTCTTTCAACTACTTCATTTTATTGAGGAGTTCTATGTGCAGAAAAATTGTGATCAATCCCTTTTTCTTTACAGAAATCTTCAAATCTTTCATTTTCAAATTCTCCTTCATGATCACTTTGTATAGAAATTATTTCACATCCTAGTTTTCTTTGAATCCAAGTTGAAAAAATTTTGAATTCCTCAAATGATTCACTCTTATGAAAAAGAAATTTAACCCAGGTGAATCTTGAAAAATCATCTACTATAACAAATCCATATACCTTTCCTCCTAGACTAACAATGCTTACAGGTCCAAAAAGATCCATGTGTAGAATTTCTAAAGGTTTACTGGTCCTAAGATCTTTATTGGACTTAAAAGAGGACTTCACTTATTTTCCTAATTGACATGCATCACATAGATGGTCCTTAGTAAAGTCTAGTTTAGGTATTCCTCTCACCAAATTCTTTTGGGTAATTCTTCTAAGGTTTTTCATACTAGAATGACAAAGTCTCCTATGCCAAAGCCATGATTCATCAGAAACAGTTTTCAAACAAAAAGCAGTAGGAGATTGAATACAATTTAAATCTAGCATGTAGACGTTGTTTACCCTTTTTCCATTTAAAACAATTTTCCCATTTAGGCTAATTATGCAGCTAGTAGGTAAAATTTTTACATTATAGCCCTTATCACATAGCTGACTTATGCTTAGCAAATTATGTTTTAAGCCTTCAACTAATAAAACATTGTCTATGAAAAAGTTTTTCAAATTTCCAATCATATCTGATCCAACCACTTTCTTTGTGGTATTATCTCCAAGTGTAACCTTGCCTCCACTCCTGGCTTCCAGCGTTATGAATTGAGCAGTATCTCCAGTCATGTGCTTTGAACATCCGCTGTCCAGGTACCATATACTCTCACGAGGTCTTGTATGAGAGTATACCTGCAAAATTCTCAAATGTTAGACCTGGGAACCCAAACTAGTTTGGGTTCACCTTTATGAAATTTATAATCAGATGCATGTATGATAAGTCTAGGTTTATGCATCTTAGTTCTCCACACCAAATTAGGTTTCATCTTTAAAGTGCAGGTGTGAGATATATGTCCCAAAAATCTATAATTGTTACATTTAACATTAGGAAAAATATTCCTATGTTTTCTTTCATATGATTGTCTTCTAAGGGATTTCATGAATTTAGGATAATATTTAGGATTTGTAAAATCTTCAAGTTTAGGGGGGTTCCTATTATCCTCGAGAGCTCTTATAGTGAGTTTGTAAAATGAATTCATATCCTCCAAGATTCGATTGGTATAATTGATTCTATATGTCTTGCTCTCAGATTCATCCTTAAATTTCTTAAATTCTTTTTCAAGTTCAGCATAGGATGATTTTAAATTCTCAAAATTTTTATTCAAGTCATCATATTCATCAAGTAGTTTCATGTGGTTGCTATCAATTAAAGCATGATCTTTCCTAAGGATTTCGTGTTCCTTATTAAGCTCTTCCAATTCTAAAACTACACTAGCATGCATCTTTTTCATTTTCCTATATGCATCATGCATGTGTTCAGAAACTTCAAACAATTCATTATAGGTTAAATCACATACCTCTTCTTGATCTGATTGTTCAGCTTTATCTGCCATCAAGCAAAGGTTGGTGACTTCTTCTTCTTTTTCAGTCTCAGATGAGTCTGAAGCTGAGTCCGCCCAAAAAGCCTTTTGAAACTTCTTCTTGCCCTTCTTTACCATTGGTTTCTCCTCTACCTTCTCCTTGCTAGGAGTGGCTTTGAGTTTTGGACAATCAGTCTTTATATGACCTGGTTTCCTGCATTCATAACAAATCACTTCATTAGAAACCTTGCCATTTCTGTTATACTTACCTCTATTCCATTGCTGGCGTCTCTTCTGCTTCCTCTTTAAAAAGCTTCTGAATTGTCTAGTCATCAGTGCAATATCGTCTTCATCCTCAGGTTGTGAGTGTTCACTTTCTGACTCTTCCACATTTAGTGCAATATTTTTGTCCTTTCTTGGTTCACCTGCATCAATCTTTCTTTGACTTACTCCTTGCTCATAGCAATGAGTGAACCAAGAAGATTGTCAATGGAATAAATGTTCAGATCTTTAGACTCTGTAATTGCAGTAATTTTAGCATCATATGCAGTAGGTAAACAACGAAGAATCTTATTGACCATTTCAGCATTAGTTAATTCCCTACCAAGTGCATGCAAAGAGGTGACAATTTGGGTGAATCTTGTGTACATGTCAGATATAGATTCATTAGGTTTCATACGAAATAATTCGTAGTCATGTAACAAGATATTGAGTCTTGATTGCTTAACCTCATTTGTCCCTTCATAAGTAATACAAAGTCTATCCCATATGTCTTTTTCGCTTTTACAAGTGGAAACTCGCATGTAGTCTTCAGATTTTAAAGCACAAAAGAAACTATTTAAACATTTTGCATTTAATTGTGCTAAGTCACGTTCTTCTATAGTCCAATCTGCATAGGGTGTTTCTACCCTAATTCCATCAACTAATCTAGTTGGTTTTGAGTAACCTTCCTGGACTAGCATCCACATGCGATAATCAAATGACTGTAAGAAAGTAGACATGCTTGTTTTCCAAAAATCAAAAGGAATATTGTCAAACAGTGGAGATCTAGTGATAGAGTAACCCTCAGGTGTGTTTCGGTTTCCAAATGTAGCCATCTACGTTAATCAAAAAGTAGTTCAAACTTATAATTTTGAAACTATGCTCTGATACTAGTTGTTAAGTCCAGTAATTAGGTTGTTAAGCCTAAGTAAATGTCCCACGGCTACCAATAGGGGGGTGAATTGGTAGTTTTAAAAATTTTAAACCCTCTTAATGATAAAGTTGAGCCGAAATAAAATTTTCTTTTAAAGTTTGTAGAAAAATGTTTTTCAACCACAGAGTTGTTAAAACTGAAATTTAAAGTGCGGAAACGTAAAAGCAATAAAGTAAATGATACCAGATTTATAGTGGTTCAGTCTATAACCAGACCTACATCCACTCCTCAGAGGCACCCTCTGAGTATTGCACTAATACCACAAAGTGATTCTCCTTTAGCACCCACAGCAAGGCGGAGAAGCCTTTACAACACACTCTTTTCACCACTACCCGGTGCGGCAGAGAACCGTCGTCCTTTTACACAATCCACAGTGCTGGCAGAGAACCGTCGTCCTTTTACACTCTCCTAGTGTGGGCAGAGAACCCTACGGCTGTTCACACTCTCCAAGTGTAGGCAGAGAACCTTCGTCCTTTTACACTCTCCTAGTATGGGCAGAGAACCCTTCGGCTGTTCACACTCTCCAAGTGTCTGCAGAGAACCGGATCTCCTTGACTGATCTTCTCACAAGAATCTAGAAGGAAGAAGGAAAAGAGTGAAGAAATCCAATTTCACAAGTAGAGACTCTTACCTTAGTAATCCAAGTGAAGCCTTCTCGCTCCAGTGGTAGGAATCTTCCTTTGAATGCTCTCTTCCACTCTCTCCTTGGTTATTCTCTCAAGAGGCACGAAGATCAAATGACAAAAAGATTGGGTGGCAGTCTAATTTGGACTATTTATGTAAAAGACAAGAAAAACCGCCCAAAAACTACAAGTTTCCAATTATGTACGTAGTGGATCGTCCTGTACGATCCTGGATCGTCCTGGACGATTTTACTTAAACGATCTGAAACGACCCAATTTGTATATGTGTACGAAATGACTTCGTACAGATGATCGTCCTGTATGAACTAGGTTCGTCCAGTACGAACGGTTATTACAAGGTCGGTTCTAGAAACTGCTGAAAACTGTTCTAAGTCGGTTAATCGTTTGGACGAAAATATGTTCGTCTGGACGAAAATTTTCCAGAGACCCGATCGTCCTAGACGATTATTTATTTCGTATGGACGAAAATTTTCCAGAGGACCAATCGCCATGGACGATAATTTGTTTTTGTCTGGACGAAAATTTTCCAGAGACCTGATCGTCCGGTACGATAAGTAATTTCGTCTGTACGAAAATTTTCCAGAGCACTGGTCGCCTCGTACGATAATAAAATTTGTCTGGACAAAAATTTTACAGAGAACCCATCGTCCGGGACGATAATAAAATTTGTCCTGGACGAATAGGACTTAGAAAATTTTTTCGAGCAAGTTCCTATTCGTTCCAAGTGCTCTATAGGAGATAACTGACAGATCGTCCAGTACGATAAATATCATCCTGTACGATCAGTATAAAATTTTATGATCTCCTTATTTGTGTGTGTGAGATTTTTATTCACTCAATTACAATCACTCCCTTTCAAAATTAATTCAAAGAAAATGCAAACTTCAAATAAACAAAATATCTCATGTTGAATTTGATTTGAAGTTATCGTAGTCTGGAGTCTGATTTTCCTGAAATGTTAGTACACACAAGAGCAAATGCAAATCTTCTAAAATTGTTAGGAGATAACTACACATTTGAACAATAATGTTTGGAATCATCAAAACTACATAAGTTGCAAAAATATAAATCATTCAAATAGCAACTATTCTAACAATCTCCCCCTTTTTGATGATGGCAAAACATTTATTGTTTGTATGGTTTCAAGTTTAAACAAATCTCCTATCTCCTAAACTCCCCCTGAATTGATGAGTACATTAAAATAAGGAGGCATAAGGAACAATATTTTTGTTTTTCAAAAATTTTAACACAAACAACTACAAAGATAAAAACTTGCAAACAGAACAATCAAAATAGAAAACACAAAACACAATAATTTCTCCCCCTTTTTGACAACAACAAAAAGTGAAGAAGAAATAGACAAGAAATGTAAGTAATTATATGAAATTCATTTTTTAAAATTTAATCTAAATTGTGATTGACATAGGGTATGCAATTTTAAACTAAATATATTAGGTCAATCATAGAAATTCATAAAATTTAAGAGGTGATATAACATGGTAAGTAAGAAGAATTTATCAAAGACATGATTCAATTTAGACATTTGACTATAGAAAATCATTACAAGAGAGATGTATAAAAATTCTATATTTCAAAGTTCAATAGAATATAAATGAACATAAGATTAATTTGAATTAAGAGATTGAACGAATTTGGAAAGAAGAGAATTACCTCATGTGGCGCTTTGCGCATCTTTTTCAAAATTTTGGGGCACATTTTTGTGCATTTTTTCTTGGTTGGGCTTATTTTGTGCCTCTTTTTCACTTTGCAAATCTTTGCGAATTCCTTTTGATTTTTGTACATTTGTACAATGTTCAAGAGTAATTGGACCAATTCTTTCCAAAAT
The DNA here is from genome assembly GCA_016618105.1 of Dendrobium huoshanense. Lineage (NCBI taxonomy): Eukaryota > Viridiplantae > Streptophyta > Magnoliopsida > Asparagales > Orchidaceae > Dendrobium > Dendrobium huoshanense. The sequence goes on from CM028348.1 coordinate 47,494,528, forward strand.
CTATAATCTAAAATTTCAAATATTTCTAGGTGCATAAATATCATTTGAGCATAGAAATACAAAATAAGAAAACATCTAAATTGCAATAGTAATATTAACTTTTATGTAGTCTAAATGAATAGACATGAATTTAAAAGTTCTAATTACAACAAGTTATAAACAACTTATAAATTTAGAAAGTCTAGATTTTCTAATATAGATAATCTCAAATTACAATCGAATTTAAGCACTATGTAGATTAAATAATACTAATGAAATTCATAAACATTAACCACATTTCAAAACAAATCTAATAAAAACAAACTTTCATTGATATTAAAGAACCGGATTACATAAAAAAAATACATTGAACTAAAAAAGAAAAATCAACATAAAAACAAACACTTAACAATAAAACAGACAAGATAAAAATATAAAAAACAAATACATCAAAAAAAAAACATTTCTACTGTTCTGGAGGAGGAGGAGGAGGAATGCCGCCAAAGAGGTTGAAGTAGGAGGCCATCAACATTACATTGGTATTAATTTCATGAACTTCATCTTTAATATTACCAATGTCTTGTTGCTGCTGCGTAAGTTGAGTATCAAATTGATCAAACCTTTGATCAATGTGAGTCTCTAATCTATTAAATCTCTCAATCAGATTCGGGTAATCTAATTGAGAAGCAGAAGCTTGCACTCCTTCTTCTTCTTCCTCTTCTGAAGCACTGGCATGTGCTTTTTCTTTTTCTTTTTCCTCCTTGAAGAGCAATCTGAATGATGCATCATTATAGTAAACTGGCTCTTCATATTCTTCATCAGGATGCACTATGTTGTATTTCTTTTCCAGAATATAAGTGATTAAGTGTCCTAATGAAATGTTCTTCTTCCTCTTCTGATCTGCATGTCCTATTTCTGAAAGCCCATAGATATGGTCTATGATAAGTTGGGCTTCGTCAATAGGATGTTTTTCCATGATTAAAAAGGTTAGAACAGAAAGGAGAGGGGTAATGTTAATCCTATCACCAGCTTTAGGAATAATTGAGGATCTAAGGATATGCTGAATGATTCGGGCATCTTGGGTCATACCGGAGACTCTAGCAACATGATAGGTTATGCCTATTTCTCTAATCACCCTATTGATTTGAAACCATTTGAAGGAGGTTTCTGACATTAGAGTGTGGGCTCTATATCCCTCAGTTCTTAAGTTTAAAAATGCACCAAGGTCGTGCTTGGTGATCTCAACTTTTTGCTTAAAAACATAAGAACTAATGGTGGAGTGGTCAGAATTGAAACTCATGTTAGCTAGAAAGTAATGGTAGGTTTGCTTATTGTAGAAGTGGACGAGAGAAAGAATGAAATGAAATTGGGTTGAGGCGAAGAGGTGCAATACCCAAAATTTTAACTCAGTTTGAACAAGAATGCGAGAGGGAGTGATCTTTGTGGATGCAAAACGAGGACAAGATTCCTCATTCGCCTTAGAAAGAAAGTTGTCTGGGGCATTCCTATTTGGTTTCTTCACCAACACCTTTTGTCTTTTGCTAGAGGAGGCCATTGTTGATTTGATGTAGAAAGGGATTGAAAATGAAGTTTGGAAGTGTGATTGTTAAGTTTGAAAGCCTTCATATTTAAAGAAAAACGATTCGTTCGTCCTGGACGAAAATATTCGTCCTGGACGAAAAAATTATCGTTCGTCTGAACGAAATAATTTCGCACAGACGATCCAATTCGTCCAAAATGTAATGACTTTTCGTAATCAACACAACTTACGATGCGTCCCTTCGTACAGGATTTTTGACTTGAGCGATCGTACAGAAAAAAATTTTCGTACAGACAATCAAAAAGTAAATCGTTTTAATGACTCTTGAAAACCGTCCCCTACAATGAACCGACACATGTTCGTCTGGACGAACGAAAATTTCGTACAGACGAAGTTCATATTAAAAACTGTCTTATCCACTCAACCGCTGCATTCAATCGTCCCGACGTTTGAGAAAAAAAATTTGTCCTGGACGATCATCAGATCGTACAGACAATCTAATTAAAAACTGCTCTCAAAACGGTTAAAATTCTCGCAAACTGTTCCTTCACACATCGTCCCGTACGAAACCAATTTCGTCCTGGACGATTTCCTCCAAAAAATTAATTTTGAATTTTTTAAATTAAGAAAATCAACAAAAATATTCAAAAACACAGAAAACATAAAACAAAACTATAAATCCAAAAACACTTCATTCAAAACACACAAAATTTCACAAAAAATAATAATAAAAAAAAAACAACAAAACAAAATAAATATCAATGTTGCAAAGACATTTTGTTTAAGCATTCAAATCAATAACACCAAGGCTTGTACTTAAAGTACTGAAAGTATCAAAGGCTAAAGGTTTTGTAAAAATGTCTGCAAGTTGATTTTCAGTTGAAACATGTATGAGTTCAATTTCTCCTTTGGATACATGATCCCTTATGAAATGATGCCTTATATCAATGTGTTTGGTTCTAGAATGTTGAATAGGATTTTTGGAAATGCAAATAGCACGAGTATTGTCACAATAAATTGGAATAGTGCCTATAGTTAATCCTAAATCAATCAACTATTATTTTAACCAAAGTACTTGTGCCACACAACTTTCTAATGCAATGTATTTTGCTTCTGTAGTAGATAGTGCCACTAAATTTTGTTTTCTACTAGACCATGAAACTAATGAATTTCCAATGAATTGACATGTTCCAGAAGTGCTTTTCCTATCCACTCTACAGCCTGCAAAGTTAGAATCTGAGTAACCAATAATTTCAAATGAAGAGCTAAACTTAGGATACCAAATTCCTAAGTTTTGAGTTCCTAGTAGATATCTTAAAATCTTTTTCACTGCTGTCAAATGTGATTCTTTTGCATCTGATTGAAATCTAGCACATAAGCAAACACTGAACATAATTAAAGTTCTTTTGTTGAATACTCTATAAGATTTTCCAACACTTGAATATCCAACAAAAATTCCTTCATCTGATTTTGGATCAAATTTTCCTAAGGCAGATTTTCCATTATTATGTATGAACACCTTGCAACCAAATACATGCAAATGAGACAAATTTGGTGTTCTACCTTTTAGCAACTCATAGGGTGTTTTTTATTCAAATTTGATCTCACATTCACCCTATTCAGAACATAGCATGCAGTGCTAACCGCCTCAGCCCAAAAATATCTAGGAAGCGAGTATTCTGTTAACATTGCTCGGGCGGCTTCTATTAATGTTCTGTTCTTTCTTTCAACTACTTCATTTTGTTGAGGAGTTCTAGGTGCAGAAAAATTGTGATCAATCCCTTTTTCTTTACAGAAATCTTCAAATCTTTCATTTTCAAATTCTCCTTCATGATCACTTTGTATAGAAATTATTTCACATCCTAGTTTTCTTTGAATCCAAGTTGAAAAATTTTTGAATTCCTCAAATGATTCACTCTTATGAAAAAGAAATTTAACCCAGGTGAATCTTGAAAAATCATCTACTATAACAAATCCATATACCTTTCCTCCTAGACTATTAATGCTTACAGGTCCAAAAAGATCCATGTGTAGAATTTCTAAAGGTTTACTGGTCCTAAGATCTTTATTGGACTTAAAAGAGGACTTCACTTGTTTTCCTAATTGACATGCATCACATAGATGGTCCTTAGTAAAGTCTAGTTTAGGTATTCCTCTCACCAAATTCTTTTGGGTAATTCTTCTAAGGTTTTTCATACTAGAATGACAAAGTCTCCTATGCCAAAGCCATGATTCATCAGAAACAGTTTTCAAACAAAAAGCAGTAGGAGATTGAATACAATTTAAATCTAGCATGTAGACGTTGTTTACCCTTTTTCCATTTAAAACAATTTTCCCATTTAGGCTAATTATGCAGCTAGTAGGTAAAATTTTTACATTATACCCCTTATCACATAGCTGACTTATGCTTAGCAAATTATGTTTTAAGCCTTCAACTAATAAAACATTGTCTATGAAAAAGTTTTTCAAATTTCCAATCATATCTGATCCAACCACTTTCTTTGTGGTATTATCTCCAAGTGTAACCTTGCCTCCACTCCTGGCTTCCAGCGTTATGAATTGAGCAGTATCTCCAGTCATGTGCTTTGAACATCCGCTGTCCAGGTACCATATACTCTCACGAGGTCTTGTATGAGAGTATACCTGCAAAATTCTCAAATGTTAGACCTGGGAACCCAAACTAGTTTGGGTTCACCTTTATGAAATTTATAATCAGATGCATGTATGATAAGTCTAGGTTTATGCATCTTAGTTCTCCACACCAAATTAGGTTTCATCTTTAAAGTGCAGGTGTGAGATATATGTCCCAAAAATCTATAATTGTTACATTTAACATTAGGAAAAATATTCCTATGTTTTCTTTCATATGATTGTCTTCTAAGGGATTTCATGAATTTAGGATAATATTTAGGATTTGTAAAATCTTCAAGTTTAGGGGGGTTCCTATTATCCTCGAGAGCTCTTATAGTGAGTTTGTAAAATGAATTCATATCCTCCAAGATTCGATTGGTATAATTGATTCTATATGTCTTGCTCTCAGATTCATCCTTAAATTTCTTAAATTCTTTTTCAAGTTCAGCATAGGATGATTTTAAATTCTCAAAATTTTTATTCAAGTCATCATATTCATCAAGTAGTTTCATGTGGTTGCTATCAATTAAAGCATGATCTTTCCTAAGGATTTCGTGTTCCTTATTAAGCTCTTCCAATTCTAAAACTACACTAGCATGCATCTTTTTCATTTTCCTATATGCATCATGCATGTGTTCAGAAACTTCAAACAATTCATTATAGGTTAAATCACATACCTCTTCTTGATCTGATTGTTCAGCTTTATCTGCCATCAAGCAAAGGTTGGTGACTTCTTCTTCTTTTTCAGTCTCAGATGAGTCTGAAGCTGAGTCCGCCCAAAAAGCCTTTTGAAACTTCTTCTTGCCCTTCTTTACCATTGGTTTCTCCTCTACCTTCTCCTTGCTAGGAGTGGCTTTGAGTTTTGGACAATCAGTCTTTATATGACCTGGTTTCCTGCATTCATAACAAATCACTTCATTAGAAACCTTGCCATTTCTGTTATACTTACCTCTATTCCATTGCTGGCGTCTCTTCTGCTTCCTCTTTAAAAAGCTTCTGAATTGTCTAGTCATCAGTGCAATATCGTCTTCATCCTCAGGTTGTGAGTGTTCACTTTCTGACTCTTCCACATTTAGTGCAATATTTTTGTCCTTTCTTGGTTAACCTGCATCAATCTTTCTTTGACTTACTCCTTGCTCGTAGCAATGAGTGAACCAAGAAGATTGTCAATGGAATAAATGTTCAGATCTTTAGACTCTGTAATTGCAGTAATTTTAGCATCATATGCAGTAGGTAAACAACGAAGAATCTTATTGACCATTTCAGCATTAGTTAATTCCCTACCAAGTGCATGCAAAGAGGTGACAATTTGGGTGAATCTTGTGTACATGTCAGATATAGATTCATTAGGTTTCATACGAAATAATTCGTAGTCATGTAACAAGATATTGAGTCTTGATTGCTTAACCTCATTTGTCCCTTCATAAGTAATACAAAGTCTATCCCATATGTCTTTTTCGCTTTTACAAGTGGAAACTCGCATGTAGTCTTCAGATTTTAAAGCACAAAAAAAACTATTTAAACATTTTGCATTTAATTGTGCTAAGTCACGTTCTTCTATAGTCCAATCTGCATAGGGTGTTTCTACCCTAATTCCATCAACTAATCTAGTTGGTTTTGAGTAACCTTCCTGGACTAGCATCCACATGCGATAATCAAATGACTGTAAGAAAGTAGACATGCGTGTTTTCCAAAAGTCAAAAGGAATATTGTCAAACAGTGGAGGTCTAGTGATAGAGTAACCCTCAGGTGTGTTTCGGTTTCCAAATGTAGCCATCTACGTTAATCAAAAAGTAGTTCAAACTTATAATTTTGAAACTATGCTCTGATACTAGTTGTTAAGTCCAGTAATTAGGTTGTTAAGCCTAAGTAAATGTCCCACGGCTACCAATAGGGGGGTGAATTGGTAGTTTTAAAAATTTTAAACCCTCTTAATGATAAAGTTGAACCGAAATAAAATTTTCTTTTAAAGTTTGTAGAAAAATGTTTTTCAACCACAGAGTTGTTAAAACTGAAATTTAAAGTGCGGAAACGTAAAAGCAATAAAGTAAATGATACCAGATTTATAGTGGTTCAGTCTATAACCAGACCTACATCCACTCCTCAGAGGCACCCTCTGAGTATTGCACTAATACCACAAAGTGACTCTCCTTTAGCACCCACAGCAAGGCGGAGAAGCCTTTACAACACACTCTTTTCACCACTACCCGGTGCGGCAGAGAACCGTCGTCCTTTTACACAATCCACAGTGCTGGAAGAGAACCATCGTCCTTTTACACTCTCCTAGTGTGGGCAGAGAACCCTACGGCTGTTCACACTCTCCAAGTGTAGGCAGAGAACCTTCGTCCTTTTACACTCTCCTAGTGTGGGCAGAGAACCCTTCAGCTGTTCACACTCTCCAAGTGTTTGCAGAGAACCGGATCTCCTTGACTGATCTTCTCACAAGAATCTAAAAGGAAGAAGGAAAAGAATGAAGAAATCCAATTTCACAAGTAGAGACTCTTACCTTAGTAATCCAAGTGAAGCCTTCTCGCTCCAGTGGTAGGAATCTTCCTTTGAATGCTCTCTTCCACTCTCTCCTTGGTTATTCTCTCAAGAGGCACGAAGATCAAATGACAAAAAGATTGGGTGGCAGTCTAATTTGGACTATTTATGTAAAAGACAAGAAAAACCGCCCAAAAACTGCAAGTTTCCAATTCTGTACGTAGTGGATCGTCCTGTACGATCCTGGATCGTCCTGGACGATTTTACTTAAACGATCTGAAATGACCCAATTTGTATATGTGTACGAAATGACTTCGTACAGATGATCGTCCTGTATGAACTAGGTTCGTCCAGTACGAACGGTTATTACAAGGTCGGTTCTAGAAACTGCTGAAAACTGTTCTAAGTCGGTTAATCGTTTGGACGAAAATATGTTCGTCTGGACGAAAATTTTCCAGAGACCCGATCGTCCTAGACGATTATTTATTTCGTATGGACGAAAATTTTCCAGAGGACCAATCGCCATGGACGATAATTTGTTTTTGTCTGGACGAAAATTTTCCAGAGACCTGATCGTCCGGTACGATAATTAATTTCATCTGTACGAAAATTTTCCAGAGCACTGGTCGCCTCGTACGATAATAAAATTTGTCTGGACAAAAATTTTACAGAGAACCCATCGTCCGGGACGATAATAAAATTTGTCCTGGACAAATAGGACTTAGAAAATTTTTTCGAGCAAGTTCCTATTCGTTCAAAGTGCTCTATAGGAGATAACTGACAGATCGTCCAGTACGATAAATATCATCCTGTACGATCAGTATAAAATTTTATGATCTCCTTATTTGTGTGTGTGAGATTTTTATTCACTCAATTACAATCACTCCCTTTCAAAATTAATTCAAAGAAAATGCAAACTTCAAATAAACAAAATATCTCATGTTGAATTTGATTTGAAGTTATCGTAGTCTGGAGTCTGATTTTCCTGAAATGTTAGTACACACAAGAGCAAATGCAAATCTTCTAAAATTGTTAGGAGATAACTACACATTTGAACAATAATGTTTGGAATCATCAAAACTACATAAGTTGCAAAAATATAAATCATTCAAATAGCAACTATTCTAACACCTCAAACCTCTTCTCCCTCACAACGCTCACCTTCTCCTTCCTCTTTCAAACCCTAAAGAACTTCTCAAGAGCTCTCTCCCTTGGAATCCCTCTCTAACCACGTTCTCCTCTCTGATTCATGCTCTGAAAAAAATAACTATTTTGACACCTAAAAATGGGCTCCAAAATCCCTGAAATTTCAAAGTAGCCGTTACTATCGTATAGTATGATTTCTAATAGTACAGTACGATATGTATACCAAGCGTCGTCTTGGTACGAAGATGTATGAACAATTTAAAATAAATCATATAGTACGATAATGAATCGTACGGTACGATTCTCAACATCACTGATCGTACAGGATGATAGCCGGGACGATCAAATATCGTCTCTGTTCATTGTAACAGTACGATATATATCGTACAGTATGAATAGTCAAAATTTAAGGAATCATCCAGGATGAATTTTGAGACGATCAAGAGTCATCTCTGTTCAGCATATAGTATGATCTACATCGTACTGTACGATGAGGCAAAACTAATGGATCGTTCAGGATGATCTCCAGGATGATCAAAATTCATCTCTATTCATCATATTATACGAACTGGTTCATACAGTATGATATTCAATTTTAAATTGAGCCTTGAATTATTCCACTAATCACGGGTTAATTTAAGTAAGTATTTAAAATAAATCGTACCGTACGAAAAACTTCGTACAGTACGAACAGCGGAGAAAAAACTTACTTTAGTTAATTTGATGGATAGAGTTTTGGATTTGAATATATCATATAGTACAATGTTTATTTATATGGTACAATCTATTCACAGAATCTTCCTACAAGCTCCGATCGTACGATACGAAATAAATTCGTTCAGTACGATCTACAGAGAAAGAAAATCTCCAACAAAATTTTCTTTTAAAAAACCCTCTCCCCCTATGTGTGTGCATGGTTGCTTAGACTTTTATGTATTTTGTGGCAAGACTCAAAAAAATAAAAATAAAATAAATAACAAAATACATTTTCAGACTCATACTCTAAATCTACCCATTCTTGAGTCTTCCTGTCGTCCTGAGTAGCTTGGGATCTTCCTGAAATGTTAGTACTCAGGGACAATAGCAAACAAAATAATATTCAATGAATAGATAATTCAGACGACATTATTTTTCATCATCAAAATCTCAAACTCGAGGTCATGGGTTGCAACAATCTTTCCTTTTTTGATGATGTCAAATAATGTTTATTGTAGGCAAGTTTGAAGAACTTTTTTTAAATTATTATTATTCTTTTTGAAACATAAATGCAATAAAAAGAAAAATGCAGTATGAGATAAAAAGAAATGCATTTAACCATAGAACAAACTATAACAACCTTCTCCCCCTTTTGACAACCCCAAAAAGAGGAGCAAACACTAAGAAAGAGAAAAAAAGAAAAACTACAATACAAAGATAATTTGAAGCGGAGGATCCTGATCAATTGGTGGTGGAGGTGGGTGTGGTTGGAAATACTGAAGGAGAGCATCAAATCGGTGATCAATAGCGGTGAAGCATTCCCCAAACCAGTGCATGTCAGTCTCACGTTACTGATGTTGCTCTTGAATGTGAGTATCGAGATGAGTATAAAGTTGGTCGAAGCATTCGACCAAATCATCATGAGGGTGTGCTGGTGCAGGTGCTCAGGGTGGTGCATGTCGGCGAGGACGTGCTTGAGCTGTTGCCGGGGCATCTTCTCCTTCTTCTTTGTCGAAGACAGGTTCTTCAGGCTCATGTCCCCGATGGAAAAGAATACAGAAAGAGGCATCCGTATAAAAGATAGGAACATTATCTAGTTCACTAGGATAGGTCAATTGATATTTATTTTGGAGGATATATCCTATAAGGAGACCAAGAGCTAGATTTTGTTTTCGTCGAGTAGTAGGAAGACAAATGAAGGTTATATGGTGAATATAGTCAACAATTAAATCGACCTTGTCAAATTTGGTGTTGGACATGATGAGATAGGTAGCGACAGATAAAATTGGGGTCATGTTGATCCGGTCACCAGCTTTGGGTATTATAGAGGTTCTAAGGACATGTTGAATAATTCTGGCTTTCCGATTTAGTGATTGGACGAGGGGCTGGTGTTGATAAAATGCGGCATTCCAAAGGACTTGATTAACATCGCTCCAATCAAATTCATTTGTGAGGAAGGAATGAACCCTAGGACCTTCAGTGGATAGAACAATATAGTGGGCAATGTAGGCTCTAGTGATCTCTATGTTTTGACGACAAACAAAGGAGTGGAAAGTTGTGTTGTCGACAGTGTAGGTGAGATTTGCTAGAAATTTTAATAAAAGTTTGGAGTTGTAGGGAAAGGCCAGGATGAGGAGGAACTGAAAGATGGTGGAAGCAAAGAGGTTTAGTACAGTACCTTGAAATTTAGGGCAGCCTGATTGAGTATTTTGGAAGGTGTAATTTTGCAGGCTTTATACTTATTGTAAGCTTCCACATTTTTAGCACTCAGGAAACGAGCGCTGTGAAGGCTAGAAGAAGACAAACTTCCAGCTACCAGATGACCTCTCTTGCTGGAACTAGACATCATGTAGAGGCTGAGTGAAATGTATAAGGAACAGTGTGAGTAAAGTGAGTTGCAAGTGAGGAGATCTGCCTAGCCGGGCAATTTATAGAGTTTTCCTAACATCGTACAGTACGATCGTGTTTTGTATAATAAGATATGGTATTAATTATTCTAATGGATAGTTTTGGAAAAAGGTGGTCAAAGCGTACAGGATGATAGATATCGTACGGTACGATCAGAAGAATATCGATCGTCCTGAGGATCGTCAGTACGACTTTTGACCAAAAGATTCGTACTGTACGAACAGGTGTATCATATAATACGAACGACATTTATATCGTACCAGACTCTTTTATGTCGTTCTTATCCATTTGCTGAGGTGGATCTATAGTACGATGTGTAGGTATTGTGTAGTACGAATACCAGTAATGTAATACGAAACCGAGTTATTCTGCTTGGGTTGTGGAAAGGGCTACTGAGTTTTGCTTCCTATTGGACTAAGACACTAATGATTGTCCTATGAATTGGCAGGTACCAAAGGTGCTTTTTCTATCTATCATACATCCTACAAAATAAGAATCTGAGTACCCTAAGATTTCAAAGGAAGTACTATGCCTAGGATACCAAATTCCTAATTTTGGGGTACCTAGTAGATATCTAAGAATTCTCTTGACAGCAGTTAAGTGAGAATCTTTAGGATCGGATTGAAAATGGGCACGGAGGCACACTCTAAACATTATGTCCGGTCTACTGGCAGTTAGGTAAAGAATGGATCCAATCATTCCTCTATACTTTTTCTGATCTACTGGTTTTCCACTAGGATCTTTGTCTAATTGAATTGTTGAGCTCATTGAAGTGTTCATGGGTTTTGTATTTTGTATTTTTTCAAAATGTCTTTAATGTACATTGTTTGGCTAAGAGATGTTCCGTTATCCATTTGTTTTACACTAAAGCCAAGAAAATAATTTAGTTCTTCCATCATGCTCATTTCAAATTCATTACTCATTATTTTTAAAAATTCATCACATAAGTTTTTATCTGAAGATCCAAACAAGACGTCATCCATGTAAATTTGAACAATGAGAATTTTTTCTTTAATTTTTTGTAGAAAGAGTGTAGTGTCTACACTACCGTTTACAAATCCTCTATCTAGTAAAAATGAGCTAAGTCTCTCATACCAGGCTCTAGGTGCTTGCTTTAATCCATAAAGTGCCTTTTTTAATTTGAATACGTGATTTGGAAATTGTGAACTTTCAAATCCGGGGGTTGCTCAACATAGACATCTTCCTTAATTACCCCGTTCAGAAATGCACTCTTTACATCCATTTGATATAATTTAAAGTTCTTGAAGCAAACAAAAGCTAAGAGCACTCTTATGGCTTCTAGTCTAGAAACAGGGGCAAATGTTTCTTCAAAGTCTATTCTCTCAATTTGGTTGTACCCCTTAGCTACTAATCTAGCTTTATTCTTTATTATTGTTCCTGAATCATTCACCTTATTCTTGAAGACCCATTTTGTTTCAACAATATTTTATTCTTTAGGTCTCTTGACTAACCCCCAAATATCATTCCTGGTGAATTGGTTCAGCTCTTCTTGCATTGTTAGAATCTAGAATTCATCTCTTAAGGCTTGATCCATACTTGTAGGTTCCATCATAAAGATGAATGCTGAATGACTAACCTCCTTCCTAAGTCCATGCCTAGTCCTTACACCTTCTGATGGGTCTTCTAAAATTAGCTCTTTAGGATGACTAGAAGAATATCTCCATTCTCTAGGCAAATCTTCCTGAGGTTCTACTCTTTCTCCTAAGGTCATAGTCTCTTCTCCTTGAATTGCCTCTATTTTATCATCTTCAAATCTATATTCAAAGGGCTTATCTGATTCATTAAATACTACATGGGTGGACTCTTTTACTACTAGGGTTCTCTTATTAAATATTCTATAGGCCTTACCTACAGATGAATAACCTAAGAAGACACCCTCATCAGACTTGGGATCGAATTTTCCTAAGGGATGTTTGCCATTATTCAAGATGAAGCACTTGCACCCAAAGACATGTAAGTGTAAAAGGTTTGGTGTCCTACCTGAAAGTTCGATGGGGATGTTAAGCCCTATGAACTTAGTCCCAAACTAACCAAGAGGGGGGGGTGAATTGGTATTTTAAAAACTTCGTTTTTAAACAAAGAAATAAAGTAACATAAAACCAAATCACACCACGAAAATAATGCGGAATTAAGCGTGCGGAAGCAAGAAAAGAAACACAGAGATTTATAGTGGTTCGGTCGACTCGACCTACGTCCACTCCTTGGAGGCACCCTCCAAGTATTGCACTACACAAAAAGTGACTCTCCTTTAGCCCCCCACGGCTAGGTGGAGAAACCCTCACAAGAACCTCCTTTTTGCCACCCCGGCAAGGCAGAGAACCTATCTCCTTTTGCTTCCTCCTGAAGCCGGCAGAGAACCAGAACCAACGGCACAACTCCTTACCTCTACCGACCCTTCCACGGACGAGAAACTCTAGACGAAGACGACGCAGAGAGATCCTTGAAGCAACCCTTGTGAAACCCCTCACAAGCTCCCCCTCACAAGATCCTCTCTCTCTCTTCTCTCTCTCTTTCTCTCCTCAAGGTCTTCTCAGGTCAAGGCAGCAGCCAAAGGTCTTGAAAAACGTTGAACAAGAGCTCTTTAAATAGAAGAGCTTCACAAGAGCTCATTAATTGCAAGTTGCCGACTTTATCGTCCAGGCCGATATGGACATCGGCCTGGCCGATCAGTACAAATTAATGAAGATCGGCCAGAGCATAGCCCTGAATGGAAAATAGGACGATTGAAAAATAGCTTGATCGTCCAGGCCGATCTTACGATCGTCCTGGCCGATTAGTTCAAATCAGAGGAAAATCGTCCTGACAATAGCCCTGAATATGGCCTGGCCGATACTGATCGTCCTGAAGTAACTTAAGGTTTTGACTAGATCGTCCTGGCCGATCTTGCGATCGTCCAGGACGATATGATCGTATCAATCATCCTTAATTACTTCCTTGATTTCCTGAACAATTATGGCATAATCTGTTAATATCGTCCAGGCCGATCCGAGGATCGTCCTGGCCGATAATTTAAAGATATGCTATACCATACTTGTCTATGGAGGCTACTTCTTTCTGTTTTGAGCTTATCGTCCTGGCCGATACACGTATCGTCCAGGACGATCGGTTAACGTTGGCTGCCTTAATCAAGAATCCTTAATTAGACTTTCTGTTTTAAGCTGATCGTCCAGGCCGATAAAAGATATCGGCCTGGCCGATATGAGTAAAAACAGAATTTCTAATTCTCTCAAGTGTGTGTGTGAAGGGTTACAAAGTATCAGTCTTTTTAGCTATTACAAGTGGACTCAAAAGATAAAAACAAAAGTACAGACTGACTCAACCCTAACCCTACGCATTCCTGAACTTGGCTCCTTTTTGATTGTCCGATCGTCGATTCCTGAAAAGTTAGAAGCAACAAGCTATCCAAGAAAAGCAGTGTTTGTCAATCATCAAAACATAAGACATGAAAAATAGATTTGCAACAATCTCCCCCTTTTTGATGATGACAAAACACAAGTAGGAAAATTAAAGATTCATTAAAAAAAAAGGTTACAAACCACACATCCTATCCTACTCCCCCTTTTTGTCATCACAAAAAGAGAGTCCGAAAACAGTAAAAAAGAACAACAAACATCACGAGAGACTACTACAAAAAGACAAGAAACAATAAAGCACAAACTAAAAGAACGAGGGATCCTGATCATCAGATGGAGGAGGTGGAGGTGGCTGCTGAAAGTAGCTGGCAAGGGTAGTAAACTGAGCATTGAACCAGGCGATGTCCTGGTCATGCTGCTGCTGTTGGTGAGTGAGAAAACTGTCAAAACGAGCTAGGTCCTCAGCACGGTGATGCTCGTAGCGGGCGATGTCCTCAGAGTGTTGCTGCTCTTGGGCAGCAACATATGCATCAAACCTGGTCTCCCAACGATCAAATCTTGCAATCAGCTGTTCTACCGGTGAATGTTGGTGGAGAGGGACAGGGTCAGGAAAGGGAGCTGGAGCGGGAGCCTCCTCCTCTCTAGCCTCCCGTGGTTCGTCCGGGTGGAGACGAGTGCTGTGAAGGGTGCTGAAGGAATTGTTCGAGTAGAAGAGAGTTGGGAAATCTGGTGGATTGGGATATTGAATTTGGTATTTGGTCTCAAGAACATAGGCTATGATATGTCCTAAGGCTAGATTTGGCTTTCTTCTGTGGCCTGGGTCGCGAATTGTTGTGAGGTGATCAATGTAACGAAAAAATAGATCTGCAGTGTTAAATTCCCTATGTGCCATGATGTAGAAGGTAGTGAGGGAAAGTAAAGGGGTAATGTGGACACGGTCGCCGGCTTTTGGAATGACAGAGGTGCGAAGGACATGTTGGATTGTCCTAGCATCTCTGACTAGAGAGCTAGTCTCTCCAACATGGTAACGGGCATTGGTCTGGCGAAGAAAGTGGTTTGCCGTGGACCAGTCAAAATCAGGGTCAGGGGCAATAAGGTGCAGCTTATCTCCGGTGGTGGATAGCTGTAAAAGTTCAACACAGTCCTGATATGTGATTTCGACAGGGCGTCGATTCACATAGGAGGACAGGGCTGTGAAGGTAGAGTTTATGCGGAGGTTTGCAAAGAATTCTAACAGGAACTCAGAATTGAAAGGAAAAATAAGGGATAGGATGAAGCAAAGAGAAGTGTGGGCAAAGAGATCCATTACCGGGTAGGAAATGTGGGTCGGATTGATAATTCTTGAAACAGTAATTCCACATTCCTTATAGCGATGATAAGCAGCTTCATCTTCTGCTTCACGGAACCGAGGGTCAACCCTTGCCCTCGAGGAACTTCCAGAGGTCTGCCGGACGCGCTTCCCACCAGCCATATGAGAGAACTTTAAGCAGAAAATCAAAGGAGAAAGGATGAGTTGTGAGAAAACATGGCTGGATCGGCCTATATTTAAAGAATCGTCCATATCGTCCTGGCCGATCGCGAAATCGTCCAGGCCGATATGTGTCAATTATTACGTACAGGCCGATTGGTCAAAAAGGCGGTCCAATCGTCCGGGCCGATCAGATATCGGCCAGGCCGATTAGACACAGGCTATCGGCCCGAGGAGTCAGTCCGGACGACCGTTGAAAAAGCAGATCGTCCGGGCCGATGAGGTGTATCGTCCAGGACGATGCACAATAATTGATCGTACCGGCCGAAGTTAAAACGTTTTAAATGCTTGCCACGTGTATCGTCCAGGACGAACAGTGGATCGGCCCGGCCGATGGTCCAATAATGGATCGTCCGGGGCCGAATTTAAAGTTCAAAACGTACTGACACGTGGATCGTCCGGGACGGTCCAGTGTATCGGCCAGGACGATGCACATAGAATGCATCGGCCAGACAAATAAACTATCGGCCAGGACTATCACCAAGAGTTTGATCAAATCGTCCAGGACGATGATGTATCGGCCAGGACGATGAATTTCAGTAAGCACAGAAAAAGGTCAGCAGATGGATTTTGGAAAGAATTTGTCCTATCGGCCAGGACGATAAAAATATCGGCCAGGCCGATGTGACTTGAAATTGAAATTAAGAAAGGAATGGTGATGATCAAGACCCTCAAAAATAAAACAAAAGAAAAGACAGTCAAAGACACACAAAAAATAAAAACAAACACCGAATATTTTTGGATTTTAATTTTTCTATTTTTTTTTTTGTTTTATGAAGGCATCATATGAGAATTCTTTTCTTGAATTTAAATTTTTTGAAGTTTCTAGGAGATCAAGAGGTTTAACAAAATCCAAATTAGAAGAAGATTGAAAAACTGATTCTATTAACCCTAGATCGGACATTCTTCAGGGTACAAAAAATCTCTTAAAAACAACAGAGTCCTAACTTGGAATAACACAAGAGGTTTTAAGAGATCAATCAAGACTTGTTAACAACTAAAGTATCTTATAAATAATAAACCAAAATAGTTTTTCTCAATCATGGAATTTGAAATCAAATCTTTGAATGTATCACATAATCAATGAGTTTTCTAAGTTTTAAGAGTTTTACCAAAGAGATCATAGCTTGCAATTAGTGGGCTAATTTTATGCCTCTTTTTACTTTTATTGGCTCTTTGAGCATCTTTTGATTTTTGATACACTTTTGTGTATTTTTCTTTTCAATTTGGCTTCATTGGCCTCTTTCCTTTTTGTCTTTTGCAAGCTAATAACTCTTTAATATACCCTTAAAGAAAAATACTTAGTTGTGAGTATATCCTCCAAATATTAGAGAATAGGGGCTCTCTCTCTAACATAGGGAAGAACAATTCACAACACAAAATCAAAATCACGTGATGACTGCAATGGTAAGATTTCAAAAGCTTGAATGATATCAAAGAATTTTGACTATTATGCATAAGATGATTTAATGTAGCAAGATTAGAACGATATCTTAAAAAACCATTGGTTAAACTGAGTTTAGACTTTTTGTTTTATAAAAGAAAAATCATGCCACTAAACAAGGTCAGAAGAAGGGAAAACATCAATAGTTTACTCTCTTTAGCTAATTTAAAAAAGCTAAACCCTATCTCCCAAAAAAAACTCCAATTTTTAAAAGCTTGAAAAGTTTTTATCATACGGAAGCCAAAAATAAGGACCAAAAATAAAAACAAAAACAAACAATAAGCAAACTAAAGACAACAACAAAGTCAACACAAAAACTAAAAATAAAAGTCACACACAAAAACTAACGATTTCAAGCAAGTGATAAAACAACGGATTTTAGCAATTGAGCTGCAAGCCTCCTTATGTTCAGTTATCCTATGCTCCCACGAGGTCTTTGGTGAGAGCACTCCTGCAAGACTCAACAACAGTCAGTTTTAGGAACCCAAACAGATTTGGGCTCCTTCTTAGGAAATATAGAGTGCAATGCAGATGTGGTATGTATTGAATCATGCATCTTAGGTCTCCACACCCAATGTGTACTACGGTGAACTGTGCAAGTGTGTGAGATGTGTCCTAACATGCCACAAGTAAAACATTGAACTCCAGGAAAAGGTTTTCTTAAATGATTTGAGTAGAGATGCCTCTTCCTAGGTTTTGGCCTTTGATTAAGAGTTGGTGTCATCCTAGCTTTCTTACATGTATCCAAATCATTTTGAATTCTCAAGTTAGTTCTTTTCAATGTATCATTCTCAATCCTCAAATTTTTCTCAATCTCTTTAGATTTTTTAAGATCATCATTAAGTGAGGTGTGTGAAGCTTTTAATGCATTGCTTTTATCAATTAATTCCAAATGCTTCTTGTTTAATTCATCAAATTCATCAAGGAGAGCCATGTGATTTGAATCAATCGCTGCATGATCTTTGAGAAAAACTTCATGCTCTTTTTGTAGATTTGAATGTTCTAATTTTAGGCTAGCATGAGTTTTCTTTAATTTCCTATATGATGCATGGATTTTTTCACAAATTTCAAATAATTCATCATAGGTTGGTCTACATACCTCTTCCTCATCACTTTGGTTTTCTCCCATGAAACACAAGTTTGTTGTTTCTTCCTCTGGTTCAGTCTCAGAGGAATCAGTGCCAGATTCTGCCCAGAAGCCTCTTTGGATTTTCTTCTTGTCCTTCCTAGACTTAGCTTTTTCCTCACCTTTTTCCTTTTCTTTGCTTGAATGATCTTGAAGTGTAGGACAATCGGCTCTTACATGTCCAGGTTTCCTGCATTCAAAACAAACAACATCAGAAGATCCTTTAGTATGTTTATGATCCTTACCTTTTCTCCAACTTTGATGATGCTTTTGTTTCTTCCTTAGAAAGCTTTTGAATTGCCTTGTGATGAAGGCAACTCCATCACTTTCAGACCCGGAAGATTCAGAATCCGATTTGTGTGCCTTCAATGCAATGGTTTTCTCTTTTTTCTTTTCACCTACATCAAGATTTCTTTGATTCACCCCTTGCTCGTAAGCAATGAGTGAGCCAAGCAAGTTATCAATAGAATAGGTGTTTAAATCTTTAGATTCAGTAATTGCAGTAATTTTTGCATCATAGGACGAAGGCAAGCATCTCAAAATCTTGTTAACTTTTTCATAGTTTGAAAGTTCTTTTCCTAGTGCATGCAATGAGGTAGCAATCTGAGTAAACCTAGTGTACATGTCAGAAATTGATTCATGAGGTTTCATACGAAAAAGTTCGTAGTCATGCAAGAGAATATTTAAACGGGATTGTTTAACTTCATTAGTGCCTTCATAAGTAATGCACAATTTATCCCAAATTTCTTTTCCAGTTTTGCAAGTTGAAACACGCATGTAATCCTCAGATTTTAAAGCACAGAAAAAGCAGTTCAAACATTTAGCATTTAGTTGAGCTAAATCTCGTTCATCAAAAGTCCATTCGGTAAAAGCAACTTCCGTTTTAAAACCATTAATTTCACGAGAAGGTGGAGAATAACCTTCTTGAATAAGCATCCACATGCGATAATCAGTAGATTGTAAAAAAGTTGACATGCGAGTTTTCCAGAAATCAAAAGGTAGGTTATCGAACAGAGGAGGTCGGGTAATAGAATACCCTTCCGTAGTGTTGCGATTCCCAAAGTTAGACATGGATCAAATTCAAAAAGTTTTTAAACTTTAATTTTCGAAACAGGCTCTGATACCACTTGAAAGTTCGATGGGGATGTTAAGCCCTATGAACTTAGTCCCAAACTAACCAAGAGGGGGGGGTGAATTGGTATTTTAAAAACTTCGTTTTTAAACAAAGAAATAAAGTAACATAAAACCAAATCACACCACGAAAATAATGCGGAATTAAGCGTGCGGAAGCAAGAAAAGAAACACAGAGATTTATAGTGGTTCGGTCGACTCGACCTACGTCCACTCCTTGGAGGCACCCTCCAAGTATTGCACTACACAAAAAGTGACTCTCCTTTAGCCCCCCACGGCTAGGTGGAGAAACCCTCACAAGAACCTCCTTTTTGCCACCCCGGCAAGGCAGAGAACCTATCTCCTTTTGCTTCCTCCTGAAGCCGGCAGAGAACCAGAACCAACGGCACAACTCCTTACCTCTACCGACCCTTCCACGGACGAGAAACTCTAGACGAAGACGACGCAGAGAGATCCTTGAAGCAACCCTTGTGAAACCCCTCACAAGCTCCCCCTCACAAGATCCTCTCTCTCTCTTCTCTCTCTCTTTCTCTCCTCAAGGTCTTCTCAGGTCAAGGCAGCAGCCAAAGGTCTTGAAAAACGTTGAACAAGAGCTCTTTAAATAGAAGAGCTTCACAAGAGCTCATTAATTGCAAGTTGCCGACTTTATCGTCCAGGCCGATATGGACATCGGCCTGGCCGATCAGTACAAATTAATGAAGATCGGCCAGAGCATAGCCCTGAATGGAAAACAGGACGATTGAAAAATAGCTTGATCGTCCAGGCCGATCTTACGATCGTCCTGGCCGATTAGTTCAAATCAGAGGAAAATCGTCCTGACAATAGCCCTGAATATGGCCTGGCCGATACTGATCGTCCTGAAGTAACTTAAGGTTTTGACTAGATCGTCCTGGCCGATCTTGCGATCGTCCAGGACGATATGATCGTATCAATCATCCTTAATTACTTCCTTGATTTCCTGAACAATTATGGCATAATCTGTTAATATCGTCCAGGCCGATCCGAGGATCGTCCTGGCCGATAATTTAAAGATATGCTATACCATACTTGTCTATGGCGGCTACTTCTTTCTGTTTTGAGCTTATCGTCCTGGCCGATACACGTATCGTCCAGGACGATCGGTTAACGTTGGCTGCCTTAATCAAGAATCCTTAATTAGACTTTCTGTTTTAAGCTGATCGTCCAGGCCGATAAAAGATATCGGCCTGGCCGATATGAGTAAAAACAGAATTTCTAATTCTCTCAAGTGTGTGTGTGAAGGGTTACAAAGTATCAGTCTTTTTAGCTATTACAAGTGGACTCAAAAGATAAAAACAAAAGTACAGACTGACTCAACCCTAACCCTACGCATTCCTGAACTTGGCTCCTTTTTGATTGTCCGATCGTCGATTCCTGAAAAGTTAGAAGCAACAAGCTATCCAAGAAAAGCAGTGTTTGTCAATCATCAAAACATAAGACATGAAAAATAGATTTGCAACACTACCCTCAAGGATATCATAAGGAGTTTTGTTCAGCTTAGATCTAATGTTCACCCTATTTAACACATAACATGCTGTGTTGACTGCTTTTGCCCAAAAGTATATAGGAAGGGTGTACTCCGCTAACATTGCCCTAGCGGCTTCTACCAAAGTTCTTTTCTTCCTTTATGCTACACGATTTTGTTGAGGTGTTCTAGGGGCTGAGAAATTGTATTATTGTTGGTGGAATTTTGAAAACAGGTTTTGAAAAATATTAGTTTTCTTTGGGAGCTTTAAAATTGAGATTTAATTCTATTTCTAAAATCGAATCGACCCGTTAGAAAAATTATATCACCCCGAAGGACGAACATAAAATTTTATAACGACGTTCAGATTTAGAATTATGAAATTCATCTTGAATATTATGACCGGATGCTAAAGAGAACTTCATATGGCCCCGAAGGGTCAAAATGAGGTTCAACTGAATATCCAGCTACAATATTCAAAAGGTGTGATCGTTAGGTTCACATCCAAAGCCTTATCAAAGAAAGATGTATCTCCCCGAAGGGAGAAAATATCATTCGATGATAATTCTTTGAATATGATAACAATGATCACTAGTATTTAAGTTTTCCCAAATAAATCCAATTGAGTTTTGAAAAATCAATTTTTAAAATCAGGTGCGTGTGTGGTTCTAAATCTCCTACGAGCGCAAGCCCTCGTAGTTAATTACATCGTAAGAAAACGAGGTCTCCTACGAAAACTCTCGATTAAAATAACGACAGAAATTTTATTTTTAAGATTTTCTAGAAATGATACCAAGGAGGTGAATTTGGATTTTCAATCGGGATTGGATCAAATTTTGAACACTTATTTCCGGAGTCAACGGAGAAGAGGTAGGAGGCACTTGGAGATTCTGAAATAATTCAGAAGTGCCCCGACCTAAGCTAAGTGTTGGGCTTTAAATTTTAGATTGAGGAGGAATCTTTATGTTCAAGTTGAAATTCTATTAGAAAATTGGGACTTATATTCTCGATCACATGATCGGAAAAATGCCCAGAAAGTGAGGGTGAAGACTAACCTACCAAGTGGGTATGACGTCCCCGGTCAAGATCCCATGGTTTTCCATCGTCCCGGGTTCGTCGGTATCCTTAGCCTACTTAGTCGAGTGCCGACCAGAGGATCCTTGTTAGCAACCATGGGTTACCTTATTCAAGGGGACCTCGTAGGCCAAGGTGCTGGGGACCTAATCCTAGGCTGACAAACAGGAAGTGCACAGGTCTGTGGACAGTGAACCTATGTCTATATTATCTAACCTAGGATGCCACTCTCATTTCGTATGCATATCAATCTGTCTAAAAAAAAAAAAAAAGGAATACCGGCCTAACCTAAAGCTAGAGTCCGTGTCCTAATGGGTCAATCTAGGTGTGTGTAGCAGGTTGTGTGGTTTGGATATATCCTAAATCGGGTAATTGATTAAAGTTATTTTAATGTTCTGGTTAGTTGAAAGGCTCAAGGGAAGATTTTGGTTAAAGTTTAAATCTTAATGATTTGAAATTGATTTTAAGATTGATTGTTGGTTTTAAAGTTAGATTAAAATTTTCTGGATTTTTAAATCAAATATTTAATGTTCTAAAATTATTCAAATCATTTAATGATTTTAATCAAGGGGTTAAAATTTGAATTTTAGATTAAGAATGTTTTTAAAAAAAAAAAAATATTTTATTAAAATATCAGCCCTTAAGATGAGTTGAATGCCATTAAGTTTGATTGATTTAGAGTTTATTTGAATTAGTTATGAATTTTCAAAGTTTTGATTATTTGTTGGAATTATTTAATTATCTTAATTAGAGAGGTTTTGATGTTTTGAATTCAATTGAGTTCCAAACTCCTTGTAATTGATTCCAAAGGTCATGAATGACCCAAGGATAGATTCCCAAATGTTTAGGAATTCTCTGGAATTTTAAATTATTATTAATTAATTACATTAATTAAATATCAGATTCTAATGATTATTAACTTATTCTCAAACTTGAAATCAAATCTGGTTGATTTTAATTTTAATGTGTTAAGGATTCAAATCTGGTCAATTAGAAGGGTTATTTATAGTTTTGGATTTAAAAGTGATTTATTGAAATTTCTGGAAGGCTTTAAAGTTTGATTAAGGTTTAAACTTAAAGGGTTTGATTAAAGGGTTCAAAGAGTTTGAATTTTAATGATAATTTTCCCTAGAGCAGGGAAGATCACTAAATTTAAGGGGTTTGAATTTGATGTCACTTGGGTTTAAAATTTGATTTGCTTAATTAAGGATTTAATTTTAATTAGATCAATTAATTGGTTTAATGATTAAAAGAAAAGATAATTTTTTTTTAAGGTTTAAAGTGTCACTAGGTTCAAGTTGTTCAAGTCTTAGGTTAATAGGAGATATCTCCTAATCTCTAGAAATTTTCTAACTTCTCTAGAAGTGTCCTTAATTATTATCCTTAAAGATGTCACTAGGTTTAATAGGTTTGAAGCAATGTCACTAACCCTTTGGACATGCCTAAGAATGTAAACAAAGCTATATCGATGAATTTTGAATTTGTAAAAAGAAGAAAGCAGATATTAACTAAATGTAAGAATTATTGTAAGAATTTAATGCTGCCAGAAATAACTCAACAAGTAAATCTAGAAGATCTATGCTTTTATAAGTCTTAAGAAAACTTACCTGGTCACCGGAGCTAGTCAACGGTGACTCCCTCCGTAGTACCCTGTTTAGAAGAAACGGGGCGATTGAAGCTCCTTGGCTCATCCTCCAATCAGCTCCATCAGTACCTCGCAAAAAGGCGAAGAGAGAAGGCGGTGTCAGAATATCATGTATGTAAATATAAAAACTATTATGAATTAACGTGTAAATGAATATGTAAAAATATAGATCAAATCAAATTATTGAAGCAAATTTCAAAATGTGTATAACTTTGCAAGAGATAATTTCAATGTATTTGACACCTTACAAAAATAATTATAGAATATATACTTATATGTAAAGAGAAATTTCAGCCCATAGATGATCTCACATGAATCATTTTACCACATGTAATGATAAGTAAGAGAAAAATTCAGCTTATCTAGTGTACATATTTAGTGGATATGAAAAATGAAAGAATAAATCTGTAACAAATTCTCCAATCTTCATTACTGAAATGGTGCTAAAGCATGAAGTGAGTAAAGTTGTAGAAGATAACCTCTATGTTCCATGCCAAGCTTGTAAATTTTTTTTATTGAATAGATAGAGCTTTTAAGAATGATGAGAAGAAGAAGAAATCAAATGCTCAGAATTCTATTACTTCCTCAATACACCACTAATTTTTCATATACTGTCAAGAACAAACTTGTGAGAAAAGCATGTTTCATTTATAGGATTTGAACAAGAGAAATTTACAAACTAACTAATAGTCACTTGAGAGGGACAAGTTCAACATTTCTCATATCTATGAGAACAATTTTAGTGAGTATTTCTGTAGAAGAGAATGAATATCAGCATTTCTAAGATCCACTACAGCAAGTATATTCATGAAAGATGAAGAATTTCAATAAATGCCTCTATGCAAATGAAGAGATTTCAAGATTTTGTAATCCATCAAGTGTAACTTCAATATCTCAAAATTTATCAAAATGACTGTAATAGAATACCCTCTAATGCATAAGAAATAAAATCTCAATAATTTGTGTTTCATCAAGGTAGTTTTGAGACTATGTAATTCGCTATAAGGAATTAAAATCCACAAAGTTGTCTAAAAACATGTAACAACTCTTTGCTTCCCTTGTGAGAATTTAAAGTAAAGCACAGAAAAAGGAAGAAATATGATTGTAACTCATCAAATTTGTATTTGCTCTAGCATTGAAACACAAAAAGGATATACATGAGATTTTCAATCTAACTAAAATTCTCCTTGAATACACATGATATTGGGCATCACAATGAACGCGCCATTTTCTAACAATGAGGATTCGTCAAATACACATAATCGCCATTTGGTAAAATATTCATAGTGGACATCAAATAACATTTCACTATCTCTATTCGATACTCATACTCAATGTAACTAAGAGATGGACAACTCAAAGCAATTCCATTCCCTTCCAACAGATCACGGCATTTTCCCACAAAAACTATAGAACTTTGCATTGCATTGATGCATACTCAAGATCAAAATAGAAAACAAATGAAGTTGAGAAATGTGGTTTCCAACCTTTATACTATATAATTTCAAGCATGTATGGGAAAACCTTCAATAAATCCAGGAATCTTATTTGATGTCAAATATGCATACACAATACTTGTCAGGAGTCTATAACCAATATCACATTATATTATATAAAAAGAAAGCAGTTTATTTGCATCAAATTTTGACATTAACCATGATTGAGGAATGAAAGTATAACAAAACAATCGTAATGCCAAGTTAGAGCGAAGAACCACTCATAGAAATTTCGTTGACGGAAGAGAAATACTCCATATCGCTCTTATTCATCATTCCAACTTAACACTTATGCCCAAAATGTAATAATAAGAAAGTAATTTTTTGATGGCATTTAATTCTTTCCAAAGACTCATACATATTTCTAATATAAAGCATATAACCTTGTCCTTGAACCCCACATTTCCAAAACTGAAACATGAAGCATATATAGAATTCCCAACAAGCTCACAAACCTCTCTTAATGTCAAATGAATACAATCACTACTTGCCGAGAATTTAAATCCAGCATAATATTATTGGAAAGGGGGAAGACAACTCCGCTTACTTGAATTAATCAAACCTCTTATTCAAATATTCTCTAGCTCTCAAATAAATGACATTAAACAGAGATTTTATGTTAAGGTATTAGAACATATGATTATAAAAAGAAAACAATGAATGGTATTAATCATCAAACCTCCAAAACTATATCAATTACTAAATGGTTATGCAACCAATAAATAAAATATCATATATATATATATATATATATATATATATATATATATATATATATATATATATATATATATATATATATATATATATATATAAAATGTAATTATAAACAAGAATAATTTTGTCTCGTAGAGATGGGTATTCAAGCCATTTAAATGAGCTCATGATCAACACTGGGTAATCTCAAGCACGACATCATCTATCTCTTAAGAATTTCTTGTAAGCTTCTTCTTCAATCAAGATAATAAAAAGGTAAGAGATGTAGCCACATAAATATGATCAGTATTGAAGCGTGAGTATATAAAGGCTTCATTATTTCAGTCAAAATCCATTTAGTTTAAAAGAATTTTTTTTGAGAACTAAATCAATACCATGATTCGTAAATGGACTAATAGGAAGTGGTAAATTCTGCAATGAATATTAGTGTAAAGAACCTTTAAAGTAAAAGGAGACAACTAATAAACCTCCGATTAACATCTGAAATGATGAAGACAAAGCAACATCGCTTTAATTTTCCATCTCATTTGATAAGAAACTAGCAATTAAAAATAAATATCCTATAAGATGTATTAGCAAACTGTTTGCAGCACGTCAACCAAATGATTTCCATTATATTTGTACAAATTGACGTACCAAACCTTAATCATCAATTAATAGGAAAGTGACAGGAACACTAATACAAACAATTAGTGAATCACAAAATCTGCTCTATAGAAGCAGCTATTTGTATCGGTTTACTGTCCACCATTTATTTCCAACAAATCACTGCATCTAAGCCATCTGGTTCAAACGTTCTTCTCTCAAGAAGACCAAAAGCTATCAGCCGCATAAGTAAAATATACAGGATTTGATTAATAAATATTAAAGATGAGCAGAGAAAGAGCCATTACAGCCTTATGTTGTGTTTCAGCTATCAAAACATATGACAACAACAAAGTGCAGGTCTTATTCGTAGCCCTTACAACAAAGGACTAGCAATATGGATATTAACGGAAATAAAAAAAAAACATGTACCTATAGCTGGATTCAAGGATTTATATGCAAGCTTAATTAACTCCTAAAGACATTCACATTTATTAAAGAAAATAAACAAAAAAAGAGTGCAGCAACTTGATTTTGGTAAACAAAAATATATAGCTATTTGATCCAGTAGAAGAAAATGATCATTACCGGGAAGAGCTCAGAAATTCTGGCCCAAAGCTCAAACCAATAGAATAAATGCTGCGAGATCTCCGCCAACCTCAAACTGTAGATCTTGGTGTAGTCAAAGGAGATCTCACTGGTTCGCAGCTCATTGGAATGTCCTTATGATCAAAGAGCTTCTCATTGTATCAAATCGACTGCTGTAAAATGCTGAGTGTGATAGTTGCATCTTGGAAATTTCACAGCAAGGGGCGGCTGCCTATATGAATGGAGACGTGGAGTGCATCTCCTCCTTGCTTGGTGGTCGCATGACAGCTCCCTTCCTCTTAACATCCTTGGCGGGTAGATGACATAGAGGAGTTGGAGGCGTCTGAGCTGCAGCTAGGGTCGAGGGAATAAAAAAACGTGAAAACCAAGCCGCTCCCTCAAATGATCGGATCTCCTAACTTGGATCGCACAAACCAGTGCTCTTGAATAGGTCTGTTTAGCTTTCATGTAGCCCTTCAATGTGGGTTGCTCCAGCTTTCATTTCAAGGAACTAAAACCTTATCAGACCCTAGGAGCAACTCCTCTTGACAGGATCTTTGCGTCTTCTTCTTCCTCCTTTTGGATGGGTGGAGAGAAGCAAGGAGGCGGCTGCTTGGAGTCGTGAGATGAGAGGATCCTTGTCCCATTTCAGCCGGCCCTAGCAGCAGATATCAAAAGAGCAGCCGCTTGTATGAATGGAGTCGTGGAGTGAGAGCTTGGCCGGCCCTAGCAGCTCCGAAAAATGTAGAAGAAATCTCTCCAGAGGGGCGGCTGCTTGTGTCGAATGGAGTAGTGTGCTATATGGGAGTCACGGCTTGCCCTTAGAAACCCTTGATCCAAGGGTTGGGAAGAGGGCTTGTTTTTTCTTCTTTGATCTTGATACCAAGGGCTAATATTAAAGCCCTAATTGAGACGATTTGGAATGAAATAGTTGAATCAAATAAGCCAAATTAATTAAGCATTGAATTCACACTAATTTGATTGAAAATATTCAATTTAAGCAACGCCATTTTGATTTATGTCAGGTTGAGATAGGTTAAGTCACGTCGATCAAAGACATCTAACTTTAAAATGAATATGAATTGATCGATTCAGTTCTTCAGCGCTTGATTGAATTTGTTTGATAAAAATCTAACGAATTTTGATTGGCGATTGATTGAAAACTTGATATTTGAAACTTGAATTAAAACTGGATTGATGTGTAATTGAAATATGATTAAAAATGATTGAAGATTGATTTGAAATTAATCTAGTGTTGGATTTGGGATTTGATTGGGACCTATATAATTGGCAAGTGGAAGCATGCCAATCATTAGGTCACCAAAATAAAACCCAAGTGGGTCCTAGTGACCTCATACAAAAATGAGGTCAACAAATGGACCCCCAATGTGTGTGGTAGAAGGAACTTCTGCTGCACACATTGGCGTTGACTGAATGACAAGTTTGAGTAGGATTTTGGAAGTCTAAGGAAGGGCATCACCCAACCTTAGGCCTACAGGATGCTGATAGAAGACTTACTCCAAATAGGCAAATTAACTGGAAACCAAAGTAGGGAATACCTAGCTTTGGGTCTAAGGAAGGGCATCACCCAACCTTAGGTCTACAGGATGCTGATAGAAGACTTACTCCTAGTAGACAGATACACTGGAAACCAAAGTAGGGAATACCTAGCTTTGGGTCTAAGGAAGGGCATCACCCAACCTTAGGTCTACAGGATGCTGATAGAAGACTTACTCCTAGTAGACAGATCAACTGGAAACCAAGGTAGGGAATACCTAACCTTGGGTCTAAGGAAGGGCATCACCCAACCTTAGGCCTATAGGATGCTGATAGAAGACTTACTCCAAATAGGCAGATTAACTGGAAACCAAAGTAGGGAACACCTAACTTTGGGTCTAAGGAAGGGCATCACCCAACCTTAGGCCTATAGGATGCTGATAGAAGACTTACTCCAAATAGGCAGATTAACTGGAAACCAAAGTAGGGAATACCTAACTTTGGGTCTAAGGAAGGGCATCACCCAACCTTAGGTCTACAGGATGCTGATAGAAGACTTACTCCTAGTAGACGGATCACCTGGAAACCAAGGTAGGGAATACCTAACCTTGGGTCTAAGGAAGGGCATCACCCAACCTTAGGCCTATAGGATGCTGATAGAAGACTTACTCCAAATAGGCAGATTAACTGGAAACCAAAGTAGGGAATACCTAACTTTGGGTCTAAGGAAGGGCATCACCCAACCTTAGGTCTACAGGATGCTGATAGAAGACTTACTCCTAGTAGACGGATCAACTGGAAACCAAGGTAGGGAATACCTAACCTTGGGTCTAAGGAAGGGCATCACCCAACCTTAGGCCTATAGGATGCTGATAGAAGACTTACTCCAAATAGGCAGATTAACTGGCAAACTAGGGTGGTGCCTTGAAGGGCGTACTCCACCACTAGCGAATGGGAATCAGGATGGTGCCACGGAGGGCGTACTCCACCACTAATCTCCGGGACAAATGCCAGGGTGGTGCCACGGAGGGCGTACTCCACCACTAGCGGGTCTAATCCTAAGGGAAGGAAGGACCTAACCTTAAGGAGAAGGCGAGTTGGAAAAAATGATTAATGATTTTGAATTTGATTTGATTTCTTTGAATTTGAAGGGGTGAATTTGATGTTTAATTTGATCCTCATTAGGCATGATACTTCTTAAAGAACCGCCCAAATGAAAGGAAGCATTTGGTGGTATCTTCAAAATTAATTCATTGCCATGAACCTTTCTTATAGATCATCTCTAAGGTGGACGATTCAGTCAACATTGATTCAAAGCTTCCATTGATCTTATGATGGACTAAAATTGGTCTCCAAATGGCTATATCCAAGTCTCCTACTTGGAAAGCCCTGAGGTGACACAATTTATAACGAGCTTGAATCATACGTGACTTATGTAATTTCAAATTTTGTTGAGTTCAAAACAACTTTCTTCAAGTCCTTCGAGATCCTCCAATTGGAGTCAGGCACTCTACTTAATTATGACTCAATTTTGAAAATAAATTTTCCAACGATGTAAAACACACCCCCCTATGAGAACAAGCTTGGACCCAGCATAGGGTGTTATTTCACAAAGTGGATCTTAATAGAAATGATGCATATATTTAAGGACTCACATATATCTCTCAAGAATGGGATTTAAATTCTTATCCAGAATAGAATATTTATTCTTTTTATTGAAAATTTCCTCTTAATCATTTGGACCCTGTCAGAACGACAAGTGGGAACAAATTCAAAAGTATAGTGAGAAGTAGAGTGACTCCAATTGACCCAAAAAGTGCCAAGGGTTTGGATTTTGTTGACTCAGATCAAGTTTCATAGAAACTGAACTAGGTTCTCCCTTGTAGAGATTTTGAATTAAAATCAATTTCAAAAAGCCGTAAGTTGGATAGAGAAATTTAATTTTTTCAATTCTCTTGCATAGAATTTTCTATCTAATAAACTGTCCATGCATGACAATAAATCTAGGTTCAAGATTTTTCAAAGTCAAGCTATTAAATATGATCAGGCTCTTTGAGATTTAAGGATTTAAAAAGAAAGAAGCCTCTTTCACTTTTTTGTGACGTGCTTTGCACACCTTTTTATTTCTTTAGCGCACTTTACGCTTCTTTTGATTTTGAATTTTTTTTAATGCACTTTGTGCATCCTTTGAATTTTTTTTAACAAGAGGCTTCACTTTCTTTAAAACCTTAAAATAATTGCTCTCTTTTTTTTTTTTTAATCTAGGATTATATCACAAGTATAAGAGAAGAAAACTCATTCTCTTATCCAAGGAAGAATAATCCCCAAATTAGACCCAATCTTTTGATAAGAAAATATTGACTTGACTTAGAAAATCATTGAATAGATTTAAAACATGAAAGAGAAGCCTATAAGATGAAAAATCACGAGAAGACTAAGAAGATTTTCATTTCTAAAACCAACTTAAGTTTGATAGAAATTTTAATTCAAAAATCAAATCAATCCGCAGACGCGGTGGGAGGAAAGGGTCTTTAAAGTTCTAGTGGAGTCAACCACAACTCTCTCCTATTTTTGATTTAAAGTAGAGGTCAATTTTCATTAAAAGGAATGATCAACTATCTTATAAAAAATTTGAACCCATTACACTTGAGAAATAATATGATTTCCTTCAAAATAGCAAGTCTAGGTGGCATGACCCAATCAATGTAAATTATATTTCCACAATCTCTTAAAATAAAGAGATTGTTGTGGGGTCTGCACTACCCCTAACTAGTGCTGCATCATTTCAATCTAAGGATCTATCACGATAGGACCCCTTGTAGAAAGTTAAATTCAAATGGTGTCACTATCTGACAAGATCTCAGATCCATCATTATTCCCCTCCCTAATTACTAGTGACCTAGCAATTATGAGAGTGGCACCCTAGGTGGTTTATGCACCTCCTCCTCTATAGATGATATAGTGGGGCATGTGTAGTAACACAACCAAACTTCATCTAGTAGAGTGGATGGGTCATAACCCTCAACTGGGGGGCTATAATCTATTATTGTTGATTGCTCAATTTAGATTTGGTAGATCTTTTATGTGCAATAGTCAAAAGAGTAAAGTGGATATCACACTATCATTCTCAGAACCTCCCTTCCTTGAGTATAAGAAAAAGGGTGGAAGTGGCTTCCACCAAAGAGGGGGGGGGGGGGGGGGGGGGTATGTGAGAGGAGCAATGAACCCTCCATTAGCCTCAAATTCGACTTACTCTTAAGGTCTCTGATTCAGCAATCTTTCTAGCCTTTTGAGTACATTTAATTTCCTTGAATTAAGAAAAGATAATTTAAATCAATTGATTTTGAAATGGAATTGGAATATTGAAATCAATTGATTTTCTTTAAATTTTGGAACACAAAATATTAAGTTTTCACTCAGCATGAAGGTTCATAAAATTGACAAGAAAATCTCAAGAGTTGGGCTTGACTCTCTCATTCCACCAATTAACTAGGGATGAAATGTCAAAGCTTAGATCTGGTTGAGAAAATTTGAACTTAATGTTGAAGTTAAAATGGATCTTCTTCAAATTTCGAAACTCAACATGTAACATTTTGTTTTTTGAACATGCAGGTCTACGAAATTGATATGAAGAATCACTAGGATTGGGCTTGACTCTTTCATTCCACCAATCGACTTGGGGTGAAATGTCAAAGCCTACATTTGATTGAGAATATTTGAATTTTAGAATTGAAAATAACAGATCTTCTTCAAATTATGAAACTCAACATATTGAATTTCATTCGAATATGCAGGTTTACAAAATTGACATGAAGACCTTAAGGTATGGCTTGACCCTTTCGCTCCACCAATTAACTTAGGGGCAAAAATGTCAAAGCCTGGAGTTGTTAGAGGGAGAATTGAATTTTGATTTTGAGACTGAAGGGTCTTCCGTAGGATGTGAAACTTAGCATACTCGACATTTAATTGGATATGCAAGTTTGCAACATTAAGGAAGATCTTAAAGAATTTGACTTGACCCTATTGCTCTACCAATTAACTGGGAGGCAAAATGTCAAAGCCCGACTTGAACAAAGGTTTCCTCGCTCACCTCTCTGTTTGACATGTCTTTTTTATGTTGGCCACACTCACCCAAGGAAGAAATGGGTAGAGGTACCAACGGAAGAAGTGTAGTCAAAACTACCGATGCCATAAAATTTATGCCGTTATTAAAGATGGAGAGAGAAATTTAGTCCCACCGGGCGTGCCATTTTTTTGTTGGTGGAATTTTGAAAACAGGTTTTGAAAAATATTAGTTTTCTTTGGGAGCTTTAAAATTGAGATTTAATTCTAATTCTAAAATCGAATCGTCCCGTTAGAAAAATTATATCACCCCGAAGGACGAACATAAAATTTTATAACGGCGTTCAGATTTAGAATTATGAAATTCATCTTGAATATTATGACCGGATGCTAAAGAGAACTTCATATGGCCCCGAAGGGTCAAAATGAGGTTCAACTGAATATCCAGCTACAATATTCAAAAGGTGTGATCGTTAGGTTCACATCCAAAGCCTTATCAAAGAAAGATGTATCTCCCCGAAGGGAGAAAATATCATTCGATGATATATCTTTGAATATGATAACAATGATCACTAGTATTTAAGTTTTCCCAAATAAATCCAATTGAGTTTTGAAAAATCAATTTTTAAAATCAGGTGCGTGTGTGGTTCTAAATCTCCTACGAGCGCAAGCCCTCGTAGTTAATTACATCGTAAGAAAACGAGGTCTCCTACGAAAACTCTCGATTAAAATAACGGCAGAAATTTTTTTTTAAGATTTTCTAGGAATGATACCAAGGAGGTGAATTTGGATTTTCAATCGGGATTGGATCAAATTTTGAACACTTATTTCCGGAGTCAACGGAGAAGAGGTAGGAGGCACTTGGAGATTCTGAAATAATTCAGAAGTGCCCCGACCTAAGCTAAGTGTTGGGCTTTAAATTTTAGATTGAGGAGAAATCTTTATGTTCAAGTTGAAATTTTATTAGAAAATTGGGACTTATATTCTCGATCACATGATCGGAAAAATATCCAGAAAGTGAGGGTGAAGACTAACCTACCAAGTGGGTATGACGTCCCCGGTCAAGATCCCATGGTTTTCCATCATCCCGGGTTCGTCGGTATCCTTAGCCTACTTAGTCGAGTGCCGACCAGAGGATCCTTGTTAGCAATCATGGGTTACCTCATTCAAGGGGACCTCGTAGGTCAAGGGGCTAGGGACCTAATCCTAGGCTGACAAACAGGAAGTGCACAGGTCTGTGGACAGTGAACCTATGTCTATATTATCTAACCTAGGATGCCACTCTCATTTCGTATGCATATCAATCTATCTAAAAAAAAAAAAAAGGAATACCGGCCTAACCTAAAGCTAGAGTCCGTGTCCTAATGGGTCAATCTAGGTGTGTGTAGCAGGTTGTGTGGTTTGGATATATCCTAAATCGGGTAATTGATTAAAGTTATTTTAATGTTCTGGTTAGTTGAAAGGCTCAAGGGAAGATTTTGGTTAAAGTTTAAATCTTAATGATTTGAAATTGATTTTAAGATTGATTGTTGGTTTTAAAGTTAGATTAAAATTTTCTGGATTTTTAAATCAAATATTTAATGTTCTAAAATTATTCGAATCATGTAATGATTTTAATCAAGGGGTTAAAATTTGAATTTTAGATTAAGAATATTTTCCAAAAAAAAAATATTTTATTAAAATATCAGCCCTTAAGACGAGTTGAATGCCATTAAGTTTGATTGATTTAGAGTTTATTTGAATTAGTTATGAATTTTCAAAGTTTTGATTATTTGTTGGAATTATTTAATTATCTTAATTAGAGAGGTTTTGATGTTTTGAATTCAATTGAGTTCCAAACTCCTTGTAATTGATTCCAAAGGTCATGAATGACCCAAGGATAGATTCCCAAATGTTTAGGAATTCTCTGGAATTTTAAATTATTATTAATTAATTACATTAATTAAATATCAGATTCTAATGATTATTAACTTATTCTCAAACTTGAAATCAAATCTGGTTGATTTTAATTTTAATGTGTTAAGGATTCAAATCTGGTCAATTAGAAGGGTTATTTATAGTTTTGGATTTAAAAGTGATTTATTGAAATTTCTGGAAGGCTTTAAAGTTTGATTAAGGTTTAAACTTAAAGGGTTTGATTAAAGGGTTCAAAGAGTTTGAATTTTAATGATAATTTTCCCTAGAGCAGGGAAGATCACTAAATTTAAGGGGTTTGAATTTGATGTCACTTGGGTTTAAAATTTGATTTGCTTAATTAAGGATTTAATTTTAATTAGATCAATTAATTGGTTTAATGATTAAAAGAAAAGATAATTTTTTTTTAAGGTTTAAAGTGTCACTAGGTTCAAGTTGTTCAAGTCTTAGGTTAATAGGAGATATCTCCTAATCTCTAGAAATTTTCTAAGTTCTCTAGAAGTGTCCTTAATTATTATCCTTAAAGATGTCACTAGGTTTAATAGGTTTGAAGCAATGTCACTAACCCTTTGGACATGCCTAAGAATGTAAACAAAGCTATATCGATGAATTTTGAATTTGTAAAAAGAAGAAAGCAGATATTAACTAAATGCAAGAATTATTGTAAGAATTTAATGCTGCCAGAAATAACTCAACAAGTAAATCTAGAAGATCTATGCTTTTATAAGTCTTAAGAAAACTTACCTGGTCACCGGAGCTAGTCAACGGTGACTCCCTCCGTAGTACCCCGTTTAGAAGAAACGGGGCTATTGAAGCTCCTTGGCTCATCCTCCAATCAGCTCCATCAGTACCTCGCAAAAAGGCGAAGAGAGAAGGCGGTGTCAGAATATCATGTATGTAAATATAAAAACTATTATGAATTAACGTGTAAATGAATATGTAAAAATATAGATCAAATCAAATTATTGAAGCAAATTTCAAAATGTGTATAACTTTGCAAGAGATAATTTCAATGTATTTGACACCTTACAAAAATAATTATAGAATATATACTTATATGTAAAGAGAAATTTCAGCCCATAGATGATCTCACATGAATCATTTTACCACATGTAATGATAAGTAAGAGAAAAATTCAGCTTATCTAGTGTACATATCTAATGGATATGAAAAATGAAAGAATAAATCTGTAACAAATTCTCCAATCTTCATTACTGAAATGGTGCTAAAGCATGAAGTGAGTAAAGTTGTAGAAGATAACCTCTATGTTCCATGCCAAGCTTGTAAATTTTTTTTTATTGAATAGATAGAGCTTTTAAGAATGATGAGAAGAAGAAGAAATCAAATGCTCAGAATTCTATTACTTCCTCAATACACCACTAATTTTCATATACTGTCAAGAACAAACTTGTGAGAAAAGCATGTTTCATTTATAGGATTTGAACAAGAGAAATTTACAAACTAACTAATAGTCACTTGAGAGGGACAAGTTCAACTTTTCTCATATCTATGAGAACAATTTTAGTGAGTATTTCTGTAGAAGAGAATGAATATCAGCATTTCTAAGATCCACTACAGCAAGTATATTCATGAAAGATGAAGAATTTCAATAAATGCCTCTATGCAAATGAAGAGATTTCAAGATTTTGTAATCCATCAAGTGTAACTTCAATATCTCAA
This sequence comes from Dendrobium huoshanense, assembly GCA_016618105.1. NCBI lineage: Eukaryota > Viridiplantae > Streptophyta > Magnoliopsida > Asparagales > Orchidaceae > Dendrobium > Dendrobium huoshanense. The sequence goes on from CM028348.1 coordinate 47,530,256, forward strand.
AATTTATCAAAATGACTGTAATAGAATACCCTCTAATGCATAAGAAATAAAATCTCAATAATTTGTGTTTCATCAAGGTAGTTTTGAGACTATGTAATTCACTATAAGGAATTAAAATCCACAAAGTTGTCTAAAAACATGTAACGACTCTTTGCTTCCCTTGTGAGAATTTAAAGTAAAGCACAGAAAAAGGAAGAAATATGATTGTAACTCATCAAATTTGTATTTGCTCTAGCATTGAAACACAAAAAGGATATACATGAGATTTTCAATCTAACTAAAATTCTCCTTGAATACACATGATATTGGGCATCACAATGAACGCGTCATTTTCTAACAATGAGGATTCGTCAAATACACATAATCGCCATTTGGTAAAATATTCATAGTGGACATCAAATAACATTTCACTATCTCTATTCGATACTCATACTCAATGTAACTAAGAGATGGACAACTCAAAGCAATTCCATTCCCTTCCAACAGATCACGGCATTTTCCCACAAAAACTATAGAACTTTGCGTTGCATTGATGCATACACAAGATCAAAATAGAAAACAAATGAAGTTGAGAAACGTGGTTTCCAACCTTTATACTATATAATTTCAAGCATGTATGGGAAAACCTTCAATAAATCCAGGAATCTTATTTGATGTCAAATATGCATACACAATACTTGTCAGGAGTCTATAACCAATATCACATTATATTATATAAAAAGAAAGCAGTTTATTTGCATCAAATTTTGACATTAACCATGATTGAGGAATGAAAGTATAACAAAACAATCGTAATGCCAAGTTAGAGCGAAGAACCACTCATAGAAATTTCGTTGACGGAAGAGAAATACTCCATATCGCTCTTATTCATCATTCCAACTTAACACTTATGCCCAAAATGTAATAATAAGAAAGTAATTTTTTGATGGCATTTAATTCTTTCCAAAGACTCATACATATTTCTAATATAAAGCATATAACCTTGTCCTTGAACCCCACATTTCCAAAACTGAAACATGAAGCATATATAGAATTCCCAACAAGCTCACAAACCTCTCTTATTGTCAAATGAATACAATCACTACTTGCCGAGAATTTAAATCTAGCATAATATTATTGGAAAGGGGGAAGACAACTCCGCTTACTTGAATTAATCAAACCTCTTATTCAAATATTCTCTAGCTCTCAAATAAATGACATTAAACAGAGATTTTATGTTAAGGTATTAGAACATATGATTATAAAAAGAAAACAATGAATGGTATTAATCATCAAACTTCCAAAACTATATCAATTACTAAATGGTTATGCAACCAATAAATAAAATATCATATATATATATATATATATATATATATATATATATATATATATATATATATATATATATAATGTAATTATAAACAAGAATAATTTCGTCTCGTAGAGATGGGTATTCAAGCCATTTAAATGAGCTCATGATCAACACTGGGTAATCTCAAGCACGACATCATCTATCTCTTAAGAATTTCTTGTAAGCTTCTTCTTCAATCAAGATAATTAAAAGGTAAGAGATGTAGCCACATAAATATGATCAGTATTGAAGCGTGAGTATATAAAGGCTTCTTTATTTCAGTCAAAATCCATTTAGTTTAAAAGAATTTTTTTTGAGAACTAAATCAATACCATGATTCGTAAATGGACTAATAGGAAGTGGTAAATTCTGCAATGAATATTAGTGTAAAGAACCTTTAAAGTAAAAGGAGACAACTAATAAACCTCCGATTAACATCTGAAATGATGAAGACAAAGCAACATCGCTTTAATTTTCCATCTCATTTGATAAGAAACTAGCAATTAAAAATAAATATCCTATAAGATGTATTAGCAAACTGTTTGCAGCACGTCAACCAAATGATTTCCATTATATTTGTACAAATTGACGTACCAAACCTTAATCATCAATTAATAGGAAAGTGACAGGAACACTAATACAAACAATTAGTGAATCACAAAATCTGCTCTATAGAAGCAGCTATTTGTATCGGTTTACTGTCCACCATTTATTTCCAACAAATCACTGCATCTAAGCCATCTGGTTCAAACGTTCTTCTCTCAAGAAGACCAAAAGCTATCAGCCGCATAAGTAAAATATACAGGATTTGATTAATAAATATTAAAGATGAGCAGAGAAAGAGCCATTACAGCCTTATGTTATGTTTCAGCTATCAAAACATATGACAACAACAATGTGCAGGTCTTATTCATAGCCCTTACAACAAAGGACTAGCAATATGGATATTAACGGAAATAAAAAAAAACATGTACCTATAGCTGGATTCAAGGATTTATATGCAAGCTTAATTAACTCCTAAAGACATTCACATTTATTAAAGAAAATAAACGAAAAAAGAGTGCAGCAACTTGATTTTGGTAAACAAAAATATATAGCTATTTGATCCAGTAGAAGAAAATGATCATTACCGGGAAGAGCTCGGAAATTCTGGCCCAAAGCTCAAACCAATAGAATAAATGCTGCGAGATCTCCGCCAACCTCAAACTGTAGATCTTGGTGTAGTCAAAGGAGATCTCACTGGTTCGCAGCTCATTGGAATGTCCTTATGATTAAAGAGCTTCTCATTGTATCAAATCGACTGCTGTAAAATGCTGAGTGTGATAGTTGCATCTTGGAAATTTCACAGCAAGGGGCGGCTGCCTATATGAATGGAGACGTGGAGTGCATCTCCTCCTTGCTTGGTGGTCGCATGACAGCTCCCTTCCTCTTAACATCCTTGGCGGGTAGATGACGTAGAGGAGTTGGAGGCGTTTGAGCTGCAGCTAGGGTCGAGGGAATAAAAAAACGTGAAAACCAAGCCGCTCCCTCAAATGATCGGATCTCCTAACTTGGATCGCACAAACCAGTGCTCTTGAATAGGTCTGTTTAGCTTTCATGTAGCCCTTCAATGTGGGTTGCTCCAGCTTTCATTTCAAGGAACTAAAACCTTATCAGACCCTAGAAGCAACTCCTCTTGACAGGATCTTTGCGTCTTCTTCTTCCTCCTTTTGGATGGGTGGAGAGAAGCAAGGAGGCGGCTGCTTGGAGTCGTGAGATGAGTGGATCCTTGTCCCATTTCAGCCGGCCCTAGCAGCAGATATCAAAAGAGCAGCCGCTTGTATGAATGGAGTCGTGGAGTGAGAGCTTGGCCGGCCCTAGCAGCTCCGAAAAATGTAGAAGAAATCTCTCCAGAGGGGAGGCTGCTTGTGTCGAATGGAGTAGTGTGCTATATGGGAGTCACGGCTTGCCCTTAGAAACCCTTGATCCAAGGGTTGGGAAGAGGGCTTGTTTTTTCTTCTTTGATCTTGATACCAAGGGCTAATATTAAAGCCCTAATTGAGACGATTTGGAATGAAATAGTTGAATCAAATAAGCCAAATTAATTAAGCATTGAATTCACACTAATTTGATTGAAAATATTCAATTTAAGCAACGCCATTTTGATTTATGTCAGGTTGATATAGGTTAAGTCACGTCGATCAAAGACATCTAACTTTAAAATGAATATGAATTGATCGATTCAGTTCTTCAGCGCTTGATTGAATTTGTTTGATAAAAATCTAACGAATTTTGATTGGCGATTGATTGAAAACATGATATTTGAAACTTGAATTAAAACTGGATTGATGTGTAATTGAAATATGATTAAAAACGATTGAAGATTGATTTGAAATTAATCTAGTGTTGGATTTGGGATTTGATTGGGACCTATATAATTGGCAAGTGGAAGCATGCCAATCATTAGGTCACCAAAATAAAACCCAAGTGGGTCCTAGTGACCTCATACAAAAATGAGGTCAACAAATGGACCCCCAATGTGTGTGGTAGAAGGAACTTCTGCTGCACACATTGGCGTTGACTGAATGACAAGTTTGAGTAGGATTTTGGAAGTCTAAGGATGGGCATCACCCAACCTTAGGCCTACAGGATGCTGATAGAAGACTTACTCCAAATAGGCAAATTAACTGGAAACCAAAGTAGGGAATACCTAGCTTTGGGTCTAAGGAAGGGCATCACCCAACCTTAGGTCTACAGGATGCTGATAGAAGACTTACTCCTAGTAGACAGATCAACTGGAAACCAAAGTAGGGAATACCTAGCTTTGGGTCTAAGGAAGGGCATCACCCAACCTTAGGTCTACAGGATGCTGATAGAAGACTTACTCCTAGTAGACAGATCAACTGGAAACCAAGGTAGGGAATACCTAACCTTGGGTCTAAGGAAGGGCATCACCCAACCTTAGGCCTATAGGATGCTGATAGAAGACTTACTCCAAATAGGCAGATTAACTGGAAACCAAAGTAGGGAACACCTAACTTTGGGTCTAAGGAAGGGCATCACCCAACCTTAGGCCTATAGGATGCTGATAGAAGACTTACTCCAAATAGGCAGATTAACTGGAAACCAAAGTAGGGAATACCTAACTTTGGGTCTAAGGAAGGGCATCACCCAACCTTAGGTCTACAGGATGCTGATAGAAGACTTACTCCTAGTAGACGGATCAACTGGAAACCAAGGTAGGGAATACCTAACCTTGGGTCTAAGGAAGGGCATCACCCAACCTTAGGCCTATAGGATGCTGATAGAAGACTTACTCCAAATAGGCAGATTAACTGGAAACCAAAGTAGGGAATACCTAACTTTGGGTCTAAGGAAGGGCATCACCCAACCTTAGGTCTACAGGATGCTGATAGAAGACTTACTCCTAGTAGACGGATCAACTGGAAACCAAGGTAGGGAATACCTAACCTTGGGTCTAAGGAAGGGCATCACCCAACCTTAGGCCTATAGGATGCTGATAGAAGACTTACTCCAAATAGGCAGATTAACTGGCAAACTAGGGTGGTGCCACGAAGGGCGTACTCCACCACTAGCGAATGGGAATCAGGATGGTGCCACGGAGGGCGTACTCCACCACTAATCTCCGGGACAAATGCCAGGGTGGTGCCACGGAGGGCGTACTCCACCACTAGCGGGTCTAATCCTAAGGGAAGGAAGGACCTAACCTTAAGGAGAAGGCGAGTTGGAAAAAATGATTAATGATTTTGAATTTGATTTGATTTCTTTGAATTTGAAGGGGTGAATTTGATGTTTAATTTGATCCTCATTAGGCATGATACTTCTTAAAGAACCGCCCAAATGAAAGGAAGCATTTGGTGGTATCTTCAAAATTAATTCATTGCCATGAACCTTTCTTATAGATCATCTCTAAGGTGGACGATCCAGTCAACATTGATTCAAAGCTTCCATTGATCTTATGATGGACTAAAATTGGTCTCCAAATGGCTATATCCAAGTCTCCTACTTGGAAAGCCCTGAGGTGACACAATTTATAACGAGCTTGAATCATACGTGACTTATGTAATTTCAAATTTTGTTGAGTTCAAAACAACTTTCTTCAAGGCCTTCGAGATCCTCCAATTGGAGTCAGGCACTCTACTTAATTATGACTCAATTTTGAAAATCAATTTTCCAACGATGTAAAACACACCCCAATATGAGAACAAGCTTGGACCCAGCATAGGGTGTTATTTCACAAAGTGGATCTTAATAGAAATGATGCATATATTTAAGGACTCACATATATCTCTCAAGAATGGGATTTAAATTCTTATCCAGAATAGAATATTCATTCTTTTTATTGAAAATTTCCTCTTAATCATTTGGACCCTGTCAGAACGACAAGTGGGAACAAATTCAAAAGTATAGTGAGAAGTAGAGTGACTCCAATTGACCCAAAAAGTGCCAAGGGTTTGGATTTTGTTGACTCAGATCAAGTTTCATAGAAACTGAACTAGGTTCTCCCTTGTAGAGATTTTGAATTAAAATCAATTTCAAAAAGCCGTAAGTTGGATAGAGAAATTTAATTTTTTCAATTCTCTTGCATAGAATTTTCTATCTAATAAACTGTCCATGCATGAAAATAAATCTAGGTTCAAGATTTTTCAAAGTCAAGCTATTAAATATGATCAGGCTCTTTGAGATTTAAGGATTTAAAAAGAAAGAAGCCTCTTTCACTTTTTTGTGACGTGCTTTGCACACCTTTTTATTTCTTTAGCGCACTTTACGCTTCTTTTGATTTTGAATTTTTTTTTAATGCACTTTGTGCATCCTTTGAATTTTTTTTAACAAGAGGCTTCACTTTCTTTAAAACCTTAAAATAATTGCTCTCTTTTTTTTTTTTAATCTAGGATTATATCACAAGTATAAGAGAAGAAAACTCATTCTCTTATCCAAGGAAGAATAATCCCCAAATTAGACCCAATCTTTTGATAAGAAAATATTGACTTGACTTAGAAAATCATTGAATAGATTTAAAACATGAAAGAGAAGCCTATAAGATGAAAAATCGCGAGAAGACTAAGAAGATTTTCATTTCTAAAACCAACTTAAGTTTGATAGAAATTTTAATTCAAAAATCAAATCAATCCGCAGACGTGGTGGGAGGAAAGGGTCTTTAAAGTTCTAGTGGAGTCAACCACAACTCTCTCCTATTTTTGATTTAAAGTAGATGTCAATTTTCATTAAAAGGAATGATCAACTATCTTAAAAAAAATTTGAACCCATTACACTTGAGAAATAATATGATTTCCTTCAAAATAGCAAGTCTAGGTGGCATGACCCAATCAATGTAAATTATATTTCCACAATCTCTTAAAATAAAGAGATTGTTGTGGGGTCTGCACTACCCCTAACTAGTGCTGCATCATTTCAATCTAAGGATCTATCACGATAGGACCCCTTGTAGAAAGTTAAATTCAAATGGTGTCACTATCTGACAAGATCTCAGATCCATCATTATTCCCCTCCCTAATTACTAGTGACCTAGCAATTATGAGAGTGGCACCCTAGGTGGTTTATGCACCTCCTCCTCTATAGATGATATAGTGGGGCATGTGTAGTAACACAACCAAACTTCATCTAGTAGAGTGGATGGGTCATAACCCTCAACTGGGGGGCTATAATCTATTATTGTTGATTGCTCAATTTAGATTTGGTAGATCTTTTATGTGCAATAGTCAAAAGAGTAAAGTGGATATCACACTATCATTCTCAGAACCTCCCTTCCTTGAGTATAAGAAAAAGGGTGGAAGTGGCTTCCACCAAAGAGGGGGGGGGGGGGGGGGGGGGGGGGGGGTATGTGAGAGGAGCAATGAACCCTCCATTAGCCTCAAATTTGACTTACTCTTAAGGTCTCTGATTCAGCAATCTTTCTAGCCTTTTGAGTACATTTAATTTCCTTGAATTAAGAAAAGATAATTTAAATCAATTGATTTTGAAATGGAATTGGAATATTGAAATCAATTGATTTTCTTTAAATTTTGGAACACAAAATATTAAGTTTTCACTCAGCATGAAGGTTCATAAAATTGACAAGAAAATCTCAAGAGTTGGGCTTGACTCTCTCATTCCACCAATTAACTAGGGATGAAATGTCAAAGCTTAGATCTGGTTGAGAAAATTTGAACTTAATGTTGAAGTTAAAATGGATCTTCTTCAAATTTCGAAACTCAACATGTAACATTTTGTTTTTTGAACATGCAGGTCTACGAAATTGATATGAAGAATCACTAGGATTGGGCTTGACTCTTTCATTCCACCAATCGACTTGGGGTGAAATGTCAAAGCCTACAATTGATTGAGAATATTTGAATTTTAGAATTGAAAATAACAGATCTTCTTCAAATTATGAAACTCAACATATTGAATCGAATATGCAGGTTTACAAAATTGACATGAAGACCTTAAGGTATGGCTTGACCCTTTCGCTCCACCAATTAACTTAGGGGCAAAAATGTCAAAGCCTGGAGTTGTTAGAGGGAGAATTGAATTTTGATTTTGAGACTGAAGGGTCTTCCGTAGGATGTGAAACTTAGCATACTCGACATTTAATTGGATATGCAAGTTTGCAACATTAAGGAAGATCTTAAAGAATTTGACTTGACCCTATTGCTCTACCAATTAACTTGGAAGCAAAATGTCAAAGCCCGACTTGAACAAAGGTTTCCTCGCTCACCTCTCTGTTTGACATGTCTTTTTTATGTTGGCCACACTCACCCAAGGAAGAAATGGGTAGAGGTACCAACGGAAGAAGTGTAGTCAAAACTACCGATGCAATAAAATTTATGCCGTTATTAAAGATGGAGAGAGAAATTTAGTCCCACCGGGCGTGCCATTTTTTTGTTGGTGGAATTTTGAAAACAGGTTTTGAAAAATATTAGTTTTCTTTGGGAGCTTTAAAATAAAGATTTAATTCTAATTCTAAAATCGAATCGTCCCGTTAGAAAAATTATATCACCCCGAAGGACGAACATAAAATTTCATAACGGCGTTCAGATTTAGAATTATGAAATTCATCTTGAATATTATGACCGGATGCTAAAGAGAACTTCATATGGCCCCGAAGGGTCAAAATGAGGTTCAACTGAATATCCAGCTACAATATTCAAAAGGTGTGATCGTTAGGTTCATATCCAAAGCCTTATCAAAGAAAGATGTATCTCCCCGAAGGGAGAAAATATCATTCGATGATAATTCTTTGAATATGATAACAATGATCACTAGTATTTAAGTTTTCCCAAATAAATCCAATTGAGTTTTGAAAAATCAATTTTTAAAATCAGGTGCGTGTGTGGTTCTAAATCTCCTACGAGCGCAAGCCCTCGTAGTTAATTACATCGTAAGAAAACGAGGTCTCCTACGAAAACTTTCGATTAAAATAACGGCAGAAATTTTTTTTTTAAGATTTTCTAGGAATGATACCAAGGAGGTGAATTTGGATTTTCAATCGGGATTGGATCAAATTTTGAACACTTATTTCCGGAGTCAACGGAGAAGGGTAGGAGGCACTTGGAGATTCTGAAATAATTCAGAAGTGCCCCGACCTAAGCTAAGTGTTGGGCTTTAAATTTTAGATTGAGGAGAAATCTTTATGTTCAAGTTGAAATTTTATTAGAAAATTGGGACTTATATTCTCGATCACATGATCGGAAAAATACCCAGAAAGTGAGGGTGAAGACTAACCTACCAAGTGGGTATGACGTCCCCGGTCAAGATCCCATGGTTTTCCATCATCCCGGGTTCGTCGGTATCCTTAGCCTACTTAGTCGAGTGCCGACCAGAGGATCCTTGTTAGCAATCATGGGTTACCTCATTCAAGGGGACCTCGTAGGCCAAGGGGCTAGGGACCTAATCCTAGGCTGACAAACAGGAAGTGCACAGGTCTGTGGACAGTGAACCTATGTCTATATTATCTAACCTAGGATGCCACTCTCATTTCGTATGCATATCAATCTATCTAAAAAAAAAAAAAAAAGGAATACCGGCCTAACCTAAAGCAAGAGTCCGTGTCCTAATGGGTCAATCTAGGTGTGTGTAGCAGGTTGTGTGGTTTGGATATATCCTAAATCGGGTAATTGATTAAAGTTATTTTAATGTTCTGGTTAGTTGAAAGGCTCAAGGGAAGATTTTGGTTAAAGTTTAAATCTTAATGATTTGAAATTGATTTTAAGATTGATTGTTGGTTTTAAAGTTAGATTAAAATTTTCTGGATTTTTAAATCAAATATTTAATGTTCTAAAATTATTCGAATCATTTAATGATTTTAATCAAGGGGTTAAAATTTGAATTTTAGATTAAGAATGTTTTCCAAAAAAAAAAATATTTTATTAAAATATCAGCCCTTAAGACGAGTTGAATGCCATTAAGTTTGATTGATTTAGAGTTTATTTGAATTAGTTATGAATTTTCAAAGTTTTGATTATTTGTTGGAATTATTTAATTATCTTAATTAGAGAGGTTTTGATGTTTTGAATTCAATTGAGTTCCAAACTCCTTGTAATTGAATCCAAAGGTCATGAATGACCCAAGGATAGATTCCCAAATGTTTAGGAATTCTCTGGAATTTTAAATTATTATTAATTAATTACATTAATTAAATATCAGATTCTAATGATTATTAACTTATTCTCAAACTTGAAATCAAATCTGGTTGATTTTAATTTTAATGTGTTAAGGATTCAAATCTGGTCAATTAGAAGGGTTATTTATAGTTTTGGATTTAAAAGTGATTTATTGAAATTTCTGGAAGGCTTTAAAGTTTGATTAAGGTTTAAACTTAAAGGGTTTGATTAAAGGGTTCAAAGAGTTTGAATTTTAATGATAATTTTCCCTAGAGCAGGGAAGATCACTAAATTTAAGGGGTTTGAATTTGATGTCACTTGGGTTTAAAATTTGATTTGCTTAATTATGGATTTAATTTTAATTAGATCAATTAATTGGTTTAATGATTAAAAGAAAAGATAATTTTTTTTTAAGGTTTAAAGTGTCACTAGGTTCAAGTTGTTCAAGTCTTAGGTTAATAGGAGATATCTCCTAATCTCTAGAAATTTTCTAAGTTCTCTAGAAGTGTCCTTAATTATTATCCTTAAAGATGTCACTAGGTTTAATAGGTTTGAAGCAATGTCACTAACCCTTTGGACATGCCTAAGAATGTAAACAAAGCTATATCGATGAATTTTGAATTTGTAAAAAGAAGAAAGCAGATATTAACTAAATGCAAGAATTATTGTAAGAATTTAATGCTGCCAGAAATAACTCAACAAGTAAATCTAGAAGATCTATGCTTTTATAAGTCTTAAGAAAACTTACCTGGTCACCGGAGCTAGTCAACGGTGACTCCCTCCGTAGTACCCCGTTTAGAAGAAACGGGGCGATTGAAGCTCCTTGGCTCATCCTCCAATCAGCTCCATCAGTACCTCGCAAAAAGGCGAAGAGAGAAGGCGGTGTCAGAATATCATGTATGTAAATATAAAAACTATTAGGAATTAACGTGTAAATGAATATGTAAAAATATAGATCAAATCAAATTATTGAAGCAAATTTCAAAATGTGTATAACTTTGCAAGAGATAATTTCAATGTATTTGACACCTTACAAAAATAATTATAGAATATATACTTATATGTAAAGAGAAATTTCAGCCCATAGATGATCTCACATGAATCATTTTACCACATGTAATGATAAGTAAGAGAAAAATTCAGCTTATCTAGTGTACATATCTAATGGATATGAAAAATGAAAGAATAAATCTGTAACAAATTCTCCAATCTTCATTACTGAAATGGTGCTAAAGCATGAAGTGAGTAAAGTTGTAGAAGATAACCTCTATGTTCCATGCGAAGCTTGTAAATTTTTTTTTATTGAGTAGATAGAGCTTTTAAGAATGATGAGAAGAAGAAGAAATCAAATGCTCAGAATTCTATTACTTCCTCAATACACCACTAATTTTCATATACTGTCAAGAACAAACTTGTGAGAAAAGCATGTTTCATTTATAGGATTTGAACAAGAGAAATTTACAAACTAACTAATAGTCACTTGAGAGGGACAAGTTCAACTTTTCTCATATCTATGAGAACAATTTTAGTGAGTATTTCTGTAGAAGAGAATGAATATCAGCATTTCTAAGATCCACTACAGCAAGTATATTCATGAAAGATGAAGAATTTCAATAAATGCCTCTATGCAAATGAAGAGATTTCAAGATTTTGTAATCCATCAAGTGTAACCTCAATATCTCAAAATTTATCAAAATGACTGTAATAGAATACCCTCTAATGCATAAGAAATAAAATCTCAATAATTTGTGTTTCATCAAGGTAGTTTTGAGACTATGTAATTCACTATAAGGAATTAAAATCCACAAAGTTGTCTAAAAACATGTAACGACTCTTTGCTTCCCTTGTGAGAATTTAAAGTAAAGCACAGAAAAAGGAAGAAATATGATTGTAACTCATCAAATTTGTATTTGCTCTAGCATTGAAACACAAAAAGGATATACATGAGATTTTCAATCTAACTAAAATTCTCCTTGAATACACATGATATTGGGCATCACAATGAACGCGCCATTTTCTAACAATGAGGATTCGTCAAATACACATAATCGCCATTTGGTAAAATATTCATAGTGGACATCAAATAACATTTCACTGTCTCTATTCGATACTCATACTCAATGTAACTAAGAGATGGACAACTCAAAGCAATTCCATTCCCTTCCAACAGATCACGGCATTTTCCCACAAAAACTATAGAACTTTGCATTGCATTGATGCATACTCAAGATCAAAATAGAAAACAAATGAAGTTGAGAAATGTGGTTTCCAACCTTTATACTATATAATTTCAAGCATGTATGGGAAAACCTTCAATAAATCCAGGAATCTTATTTGATGTCAAATATGCATACACAATACTTGTCAGGAGTCTATAACCAATATCACATTATATTATATAAAGAGAAAGCAGTTTATTTGCATCAAATTTTGACATTAACCATGATTGAGGAATGAAAGTATAACAAAACAATCGTAATGCCAAGTTAGAGCGAAGAACCACCCATAGAAATTTCGTTGACGGAAGAGAAATACTCCATATCGCTCTTATTCATCATTCCAACTTAACACTTATGCCCAAAATGTAATAATAAGAAAGTAATTTTTTGATGGCATTTAATTCTTTCCAAAGACTCGTACATATTTCTAATATAAAGCATATAACCTTGTCCTTGAACCCCACATTTCCAAAACTGAAACATGAAGCATATATAGAATTCCCAACAAGCTCACAAACCTCTCTTAATGTCAAATGAATACAATCACTACTTGCCGAGAATTTAAATCCAGCATAATATTATTGGAAAGGGGGAAGACAACTCCGCTTACTTGAATTAATCAAACCTCTTATTCAAATATTCTCTAGCTCTCAAATAAATGACATTAAACAGAGATTTTATGTTAAGGTATTAGAACATATGATTATAAAAAGAAAACAATGAATGGTATTAATCATCAAACTTCCAAAACTATATCAATTACTAAATGGTTATGCAACCAATAAATAAAATATCATATATATATATATATATATATATATATATATATATATATATATATATATATATATATATATATATATATATATATAATGTAATTATAAACAAGAATAATTTCGTCTCGTAGAGATGGGTATTCAAGCCATTTAAATGAGCTCATGATCAACACTGGGTAATCTCAAGCACGACATCATCTATCTCTTAAGAATTTCTTGTAAGCTTCTTCTTCAATCAAGATAATAAAAAGGTAAGAGATGTAGCCACATAAATATGATCAGTATTGAAGCGTGAGTATATAAAGGCTTCTTTATTTCAGTCAAAATCCATTTAGTTTAAAAGAATTTTTTTTGAGAACTAAATCAATACCATGATTCGTAAATGGACTAATAGGAAGTGGTAAATTCTGCAATGAATATTAGTGTAAAGAACCTTTAAAGTAAAAGGAGACAACTAATAAACCTCCGATTAACATCTGAAATGATGAAGACAAAGCAACATCGCTTTAATTTTCCATCTCATTTGATAAGAAACTAGCAATTAAAAATAAATATCCTATAAGATGTATTAGCAAACTGTTTGCAGCACGTCAACCAAATGATTTCCATTATATTTGTACAAATTGACGTACCAAACCTTAATCATCAATTAATAGGAAAGTGACAGGAACACTAATACAAACAATTAGTGAATCACAAAATCTGCTCTATAGAAGCAGCTATTTGTATCGGTTTACTGTCCACCATTTATTTCCAACAAATCACTGCATCTAAGCCATCTGGTTCAAACGTTCTTCTCTCAAGAAGACCAAAAGCTATCAGCCGCATAAGTAAAATATACAGGATTTGATTAATAAATATTAAAGATGAGCAGAGAAAGAGCCATTACAGCCTTATGTTGTGTTTCAGCTATCAAAACATATGACAACAACAATGTGCAGGTCTTATTCGTAGCCCTTACAACAAAGGACTAGCAATATGGATATTAACGGAAATAAAAAAAAACATGTACCTATAGCTGGATTCAAGGATTTATATGCAAGCTTAATTAACTCCTAAAGACATTCACATTTATTAAAGAAAATAAACGAAAAAAGAGTGCAGCAACTTGATTTTGGTAAACAAAAATATATAGCTATTTGATCCAGTAGAAGAAAATGATCATTACCGGGAAGAGCTCAGAAATTCTGGCCCAAAGCTCAAACCAATAGAATAAATGCTGCGAGATCTCCGCCAACCTCAAACTGTAGATCTTGGTGTAGTCAAAGGAGATCTCACTGGTTCGCAGCTCATTGGAATGTCCTTATGATCAAAGAGCTTCTCATTGTATCAAATCGACTGCTGTAAAATGCTGAGTGTGATAGTTGCATCTTGGAAAGTTCACAGCAAGGGGCGGCTGCCTATATGAATGGAGACGTGGAGTGCATCTCCTCCTTGCTTGGTGGTCGCATGACAGCTCCCTTCCTCTTAACATCCTTGGCGGGTAGATGACGTAGAGGAGTTGGAGGCGTCTGAGCTGCAGCTAGGGTCGAGGGAATAAAAAAACGTGAAAACCAAGCCGCTCCCTCAAATGATCGGATCTCCTAACTTGGATCGCACAAACCAGTGCTCTTGAATAGGTCTGTTTAGCTTTCATGTAGCCCTTCAATGTGGGTTGCTCCAGCTTTCATTTCAAGGAACTAAAACCTTATCAGACCCTAGGAGCAACTCCTCTTGACAGGATCTTTGCGTCTTCTTCTTCCTCCTTTTGGATGGGTGGAGAGAAGCAAGGAGGTGGCTGCTTGGAGTCGTGAGATGAGAGGATCCTTGTCCCATTTCAGCCGGCCCTAGCAGCAGATATCAAAAGAGCAGCCGCTTGTATGAATGGAGTCGTGGAGTGAGAGCTTGGCCGGCCCTAGCAGCTCCGAAAAATGTAGAAGAAATCTCTCCAGAGGGGCGGCTGCTTGTGTCGAATGGAGTAGTGTGCTATATGGGAGTCACGGCTTGCCCTTAGAAACCCTTGATCCAAGGGTTGGGAAGAGGGCTTGTTTTTTCTTCTTTGATCTTGATACCAAGGGCTAATATTAAAGCCCTAATTGAGACAATTTGGAATGAAATAGTTGAATCAAATAAGCCAAATTAATTAAGCATTGAATTCACACTAATTTGATTGAAAATATTCAATTTAAGCAACGCCATTTTGATTTATGTCAGGTTGAGATAGGTTAAGTCACGTCGATCAAAGACATCTAACTTTAAAATGAATATGAATTGATCGATTCAGTTCTTCAGCGCTTGATTGAATTTGTTTGATAAAAATCTAACGAATTTTGATTGGCGATTGATTGAAAACTTGATATTTGAAACTTGAATTAAAACTGGATTGATGTGTAATTGAAATATGATTAAAAACGATTGAAGATTGATTTGAAATTAATCTAGTGTTGGATTTGGGATTTGATTGGGACCTATATAATTGGCAAGTGGAAGCATGCCAATCATTAGGTCACCAAAATAAAACCCAAGTGGGTCCTAGTGATCTCATACAAAAATAAGGTCAACAATTATATTCCTATCTCTTGACATAATGATTCAAATCTATCCTTTTGAAACTCTCCACCATGATCACTATGGATTATCGAGATCTCACAACCTAATTTTCATTGAATCCATGTGGAGAATGTTGCAACCCATGACCCCGAGTTTGAGATTTTGATGATGCCAAATAATGAGTGTTTTGGAACTGCTTTTCATTGATTATTATTTTATTTGTTATTTTCCTTGAGCACTAACATTTCAGGAAGATCACAAGTGACTCAGGAAGAAAGGAAGACTCAAGACCGGGTAGATTAGGAGTATGAGTCAAACATTGTATTTTTTCATTTATTGTATTTTTACTTTATTGAGTCTGGCCACAAAATGCGTAAGAGTAAGAGCAACCATGCACACACACAGGGGGAGAGTTCTTTTTTAACTACAAATCATAACTAAAATTCTTCTCTGTAGATCGTACTGTACGATTTTATTTCATATCGTACGATCCAAGCTATGTGGACAATTCTGTGAATAGATCGTACTGTACGAAGTCTGTCGTACTGTACGATATGTTCAATCCAAAACCCTAGCCGTGACTTAGTTTAAGTAAGTGATTTTGCGCCGTTCGTACTGTACGAACAGGTTCGTACTGTACGATCCATTTTTAATACTTACTTAAATTAACTCGTGATTAGTGCATGTAATCCAGGCCTAATGAAAATTTGAACATTGTACTGTACGATAGTAATCGTACCATACGATGAACAGAGACGACGTCCGATCGTCTAGACCATCGTCCTGTACGAATAGTATCTTGTTGGATCATACCGTACGATATTATATCGTACAGTACAATTTATTTTTGTACTGATCGTACATATTCGTACCAGGACGACGGCTGTTTATGAAGATCGTACTGTATGATGTTGAATCGTACTGTACGAACAGTAACGACTAATTTTGTAATCAGAGGTTTTTGGAGCCCGTTTTTAGATGTCAATCAAGTCTTTTTGGGTAAGAATTACAGAGGGGGTGAACGTGGTTAGAGAGGGATTCCAAGGGAGAAAACTCTAGAGAAATTCTTGAGGGTTGAGAGAGGAAGGAGGAGGTGAGCGTTGTGAGGGAGAAGAGGTGTGAGGGAGATCACACGGTTGCTCCAAGCTTGCTGCATCTTGCTCCTCCTATGGCCCGAGAAGGATTTGAGGAAGGATCTCCAAGGGAAAGGCTCGTCTACATCCGTTACCTCGAGGTTCTCTGCCTTCTCCAGGAGGGAGAAAAACGAGAAGGTTCTCTGCCGTCGCCAAGAGGGTGAAAATAGAGTTTGGTATTCCGCCACGCCGGGTTTGTGAAAGGGAGGTTTGTACAGGCTTCTCCGCCTTGCCGAGGGGGGCAAAAGGAGAACTATTTTGATAGTGAAAATCCCGGAGTGGAGGACTCCGGGGAGTGGACGTAGGTCATATTTTGACCGAACCACTATGAATTTCTTGGTGTGTTCTTTCCTTATCGTTGTTTACTTTTTGCTTGCATTTTAAATTTGTCATATCTATTGCATGTGAAATTTTGTGAAAGGAAAAATTGCATAAATCTTTGTTTTAAAGTTTCAAAAACAACAAAAAAATTAGAACTATTGTTTAGGGTTAATTTTATTATTAAGAAGTTTTTTACAATTCACCCCCCCTCTTGTCGTTTAGTAATTTCAATTGGTATCAGAGCTGTTTTTCAAAATAGTGTTTTAGAAAACCTTGAAAAAACGATCATGTCGAATTTTGGTAATCGTAACACTCCGGAGGGTTATTCAATAACTCGTCCACCACTTTTTGATAACATACCGTTTGATTTCTGGAAAATTAGAATGTCTACATTTTTGCAATCTATAGATTACCGCATGTGGATGTTAGTAAATGATGGATATGTTGCACCGTTTAAGATTGTTAATTGTCTGAAAACTCCTGTACCTTTTATTGAATGAAGCAATGAGGATAGGGAGTTAGCCCAACTGAATGCTAAGTGCTTAAACTGCTTTTTTTGTGCATTGAAATCTGAGGGCTATATGAGAGTATCTACTTGTGTTTCTGGCAAGGAGATTTGGGATAGACTATGCATTACATACGAAGGAACAAACGAAGTAAAACAGTCTAGGCTTAACATTCTACTGCATGATTATGAATTATTCCGTATGAAACCTAGCGAAACAATTTCTGACATGTACACTAGGTTCACCCAAATTGTGACATCCTTGCATGCATTAGGTAGAGAAATTTCAAATTCTGAGAAAGTGAATAAAATTCTTAGATGCCTACCTAGTTCTTATGATGCTAAGATAACTGCTATCACTGAGTCTAAAGATCTTAATGTTTATTCTATTGATAACCTCCTTGGGTCACTCATTGCATACGAGCAAAGAAGTGAGCCAAAGGCAAAGTGATGCAGGTGAAAAGAAAAAGGAGCGGACGGTGGCATTAAAAGCTAGTAACTCAGAAAGTGAAAGCTCTGCAGGGGAGGAAGACGATGAAATAGCACTGATGACCCGACAGTTCAAAAATTTCTTGAAGAGAAAACAAAAGCGTCATCAGAACAGCTGGAATAAAGGTAAGAGCTCAAGGTCCAATAAGGTTTCATCTGATACAATTTGCTTTGAGTGCAGGAAGCCAGGTCACCTTCGAGCCGATTGCCCTAATCTGAAAAGTCAACCAACAAAGGAGAAAGGAGATGACAAAGTTAAATACAAGAGAGGAAAGACAAAGACACAGAAAGCTTTTTGGGCCGACTCTGCCTCAGAATCATCAGAAGAAGAAGCAGAGGAGGAGGTAACAAATTTGTATCTTATGGCTAATGATAACCTTGATCAATTGGATCAAGATGAGGGATGCTCTCACAAAAGACCTAGTGAGAGCATGTGGAACCTGGATAGTGGCTGCTCGCGACACATGACTGGAGATATGAAGAAGTTCATCCTATTGGAGACCAAAACTGGAGGCAAAGTAACGTTGGGAGACAACACTACTAGGAAGGTGATAGGCTCAGGTATTGTTGGTAATGCTAAGAATTTTTTAATTGAAAATGTTTTATTAGTTGATGGTTTAAAGCATAACTTACTTAGCATTAGTCAACTGTGTGACAAAGGTTTTGATGTTAAGTTTTTTACTGATAGATGCCTGATTAGTTTATTTGATGAAATTATTTTAGAAGGAAAACGAATGAACAATGTTTACATGTTAGACCTTGATTGCGTTGATAGCTCAAAATCATTTTGCTTGAAAACAATAGTTGATGACTCGTGGCTATGGCATAGGAGACTATGCCATGCTAGCATGAAAACTCTTAGAAACATCACTTAGAAAAACCTAGTTAGAGGTGTACCTAAGTTAGAATTTACCAAGGATCACTTATGTGATGCTTGCCAACAAGGAAAACAAGTCAAATCATCCTTTCACTCAATTAGTGACGTGATCACCTCTAGGCCACTAGAAATTCTACACATGGACTTATTTGGACCCGTTAGTACAGCCAGTCTAGGTGGAAAGAATTATGGATTTGTGATTGTAGATGACTTCACTAGATTTACTTGGATAAGATTCTTAGCACACAAGAATGAGTCTTTTGAGGAATTTAAAGTTTTTTCCACATGGATTCAACAAAAATTAGGTTGTGAAATATCAACAATCCATAGTGATCATGGTGGAGAGTTCCAAAATGATAGATTTGAGTCATTCTGTCAAGAGATTAGAATAGAGCACAATTTCTCAGCTCCTAGAACACCCCAATAGAATGGCATAGCAGAAAGGAAGAATAGAACTTTGATAGAAGCTGCTAGGGCAATGTTAGCGGAGTATACACTTCTTAGATACTTTTGGGCAGAAGCAGTCAACACAGCCTGTTATGTTTTGAACAGAGTAAACATAAGATCGAAGCTAAATAAAACTCCATATGAACTCCTTAAGGGTAGGACACCAATCCTTTCACATTTACATGTCTTTGGGTGTAAGTGCTTCATCTTAAATAATGGTAAACATCCCTTAGGAAAATTCGATCCCAAGTCTGATGAAGGTGTCTTCTTAGGCTATTCTTCTATAGGTAAGGCCTATAGAATTTTTAATAAGAGAACCCTTGTAGTAGAAGAATCCACCCATGTGGTATTTGATGAATCAGATAAGCCCTCAGAATCTAAAATTGAAGATGATGAAATAGAGGCAATTCAAGGAGTAGAGACGATGACCTTTGGAGAAAGGGTTGAACCTCAGGAAGTGTTGCCTAGAGAATGGAGATATTCTTCTAGTCATCCTAAAGAGTTAATTTTAGGAGACCCTTCAGAAGGTGTAAGGACTAGGCATGGACTTAGGAAGGAGGTTAGTCACTCAGCTTTCATCTCTATGATAGAACCTACAAGTATAGATCAAGCCTTAGGAGATGAATTCTGGATTCTAGCAATGCAAGAAGTGCTGAACCAATTCAACAGGAATGATGTTTGGGAGTTAGTTAAGAGACCTAAGGAGCAAAGTGTTGTTGGAACAAAATGGGTCTTCAAGAATAAGGTGAATGATTCAGAAACAATAATAAGGAATAAAGCAAGGCTAGTAGCTAAGGGGTACAACCAGATTGAGGGAATAGACTTTGAAGAAACCTTTGCCCCGGTTGCTAGACTAGAAGCCATAAGAGTGCTCTTAGCTTTTGCTTGCTTCAAGAACTTTAAGTTATATCAAATGGATGTGAAGAGTGCATTTTTGAATGGGATAATTAAGGAAGATGTCTACGTTGAGCAACCCCCCGGATTTGAAAACTCATAATTTCCAAACCATATATTCAAATTAAAAAAGGCACTATATGGATTAAAGCAAGCACCTAGAGCATGGTATGAAAGACTTAGCTCATTTCTTTTGGATAGAGGATTTCAAAAGGGTAGTGTAGATACTACACTCTTTTTACAAAAGGTCAAAGAAAAAATTCTCATTGTTCAAATATATGTAGATGACATATTGTTTGGATCTTCGGATAAAAACTTATGCGATGAATTTTCAAAAATAATGAGTAATGAGTTTGAAATGAGCATGATGGGAGAGCTTAATTACTTTCTTGGCTTTAGTGTAAAACAAATGGATAATGGAACCTTTCTTAGCCAATCAAAGTATATTAAGGACATTTTAAAGAAATATGAAATGGATAGTGCAAAACTCATGAACACCCCAATGAGTTTGACAATCCAATTAGATAAGGATCCTAGTGGAAAATCAGTAGATCAGAAAAAATATAGAGGAATGATTGGATCCCTACTTTACTTGACTGCCAGTAGACCGGACATAATGTTTAGTGTGTGCCTTTGTGCCCGTTTCCAAGCCGATCCTAAAGAGTCTCACTTAACTGCTATCAAAAGAATTCTTAGATATCTACTAGGCACCCCAAACTTAGGAATTTGGTATCCCAGACACAACACTTCCTTTGAAATCCTAGGGTACTCAGATTCTGACTTCGCAGGATGTAGGATAGATAGAAAGAGCACCTCTGGTACCTGCCAATTCATCGGACAATCATTAGTTTCTTGATCCAGTAGGAAGCAAAACTCAGTAGCACTTTCCACATCCGAGGCAGAATATATTGCGGTAGGAAGTTGTGTTGCACAAGTACTATGGTTAAAACAACAAATTCTTGATCTTGGACTACCTGTTGGAACCATCTCGATCATGTGTGACAACACAAGTGCAATTTGTATCTCTAAGAATCCAATTCAATACTCTCGAACGAAACACATAGACATTAGACATCATTTCATTAGAGATCACGTCGCTAAGGGAGATATAGAATTACATCACATCGCTACAGGAGATCAATTGGCAGACATATTCACAAAACCATTAGCTTTTGACACCTTTAGCACCTTGAGGACTAGATTAGGTGTCATAGATATAAATGCATAAAAACAAAAAAAAAAAATAAATAAAAATAAATAAATAAAAAAAAAATTAAAAATTTGTGTTTTTTTTTTTCGCTGTTGTTTGTTTGCCTGCTCCTGATCATCCAGATCAGGACCCGTCTGCTTAGTTTGTTTATGTTTGCATTGTAGTTTCTGTTTGTTTTCTTTTCTTACTTTTTGCTTTTAGTTGCTCCTCCTTTTTGTGCTGTCAAAAGGGGGAGAAGTTTGTTGTAATGTTGTAATGCCTATTTATCTAAATGCAGTATCTTTTGTTTCGTACTTACTTGTAGTACCTTTTCTTCTTGTGTTTAATTTAAAAAAAAAAAAACAACAAAAGAAATGTTTTTAAAAAGAAATATTTTTCTTTCTTACTTGTAACAAATTATTTGACATCATCAAAAAGGGGGAGATTGTTGCAACCCATGACCCCGAGTTTGAGATTTTGATGATGCCAAATAATGAGTGTTTTGGAACTGCTTTTCATTGATTATTATTTTATTTGTTATTTTCCTTGAGCACTAACATTTCAGGAAGATCACAAGTGACTCAGGAAGAAAGGAAGACTCAAGACCTGGTAGATTAGGAGTATGAGTCAAACATTGTATTTTTTCATTTATTGTATTTTTACTTTATTGAGTCTGGCCACAAAATGCGTAAGAGTAAGAGCAACCATGCACACACACAGGGGGAGAGTTCTTTTTTAACTGCAAATCATAACTAAAATTCTTCTCTGTAGATCGTACTGTACGATTTTATTTCGTATCGTACGATCCAAGCTATGTGGACAATTCTGTGAATAGATCGTATTGTACGAAGTCTGTCGTACTGTACGATATGTTCAATCCAAAACCGTAGACGTGACTTAGTTTAAGTAAGTGATTTTGCGCCGTTCGTACTGTACGAACAGGTTCGTACTGTACGATCCGTTTTTAATACTTACTTAAATTAACCCGTGATTAGTGCATGTAATCCAGGCCTAATGAAAATTTGAACATCGTATTGTACGATAGTAATCGTACCATACGATGAACAGAGATGACGTCCGATCGTCCAGACCATCGTCCTGTACGAATAGTATCTTGTTGGATCGTACCGTACGATATTATATCGTACAGTACAATTTATTTTTGTACTGATCGTACATCTTCGTACCAGGACGACGGCTGTTTATGAAGATCGTACTGTACGATGTTGAATCGTACTGTACGAACAGTAACGGCTAATTTTGTAATCAGAGGTTTTTGGAGCCCGTTTTTAGATGTCAATCAAGTCTTTTTGGGTAAGAATTACAGAGGGGGTGAACGTGGTTAGAGAGGGATTTCAAGGGAGAAAACTCTAGAGAAATTCTTGAGGGTTGAGAGAGGAAGGAGGAGGTGAGCGTTGTGAGGGAGAAAAGGTGTGAGGGAGATCACACGGTTGCTCCAAGCTTGCTGCATCTTGCTCCTTCTGTGGCCCGAGAAGGATTTGAGGAAGGATCTCCAAGGGAAAGGCTCGTCTACATCCGTTACCTCGAGGTTCTCTGCCTTCTCCAGGAGGGAGAAAAACGAGAAGGTTCTCTGCCGTCGCCAAGAGGGTGAAAATAGAGTTTGGTATTTCGCCACGCCGGGTTGGTGAAAGGGAGGTTTGTACAGGCTTCTCCGCCTTGCCGAGGGGGGCAAAAGGAGAACTATTTTGATAGTGAAAATCCCGGAGTGGAGGACTCTGGGGAGTGGACGTAGGTCATATTTTGACCGAACCACTATAAAATTCTTGGTGTGTTCTTTCCTTATCGTTGTTTACTTTTTGCTTGCATTTTAAATTTGTCATATCTATTGCATGCGAAATTTTGTGAAAGGAAAAATTGCATAAATCTTTGTTTTAAAGTTTCAAAAACAACAAAAAAATTAGAACTATTGTTTAGGATTAATTTTATTATTAAGAAGTTTTTTACAATTCACCCCCCTCTTGTCGTTTAGTAATTTCAATTGGAGAATACCTTAAATTCCTCAAAAGCCTCATTCTTATGTACTAGGAATCTTATCCTAGTGAATCTACTGAAGTCATCTACAATCACAATTCCATAATTTTTCTGACCTAGGCTGGCTGTACTAACGGGTCCAAATAGGTCCACGTGTTGGATTTTTAATGGCCTAGCGGTGATCACATCTCTAATTGAATGAAAGGATGATTTGACTTGTTTTCCTAGCTGGCAAGTATCACATAAATGGTCCTTTATGAAATCTAACTTAGGTACGCCTCTAACTAGGTTTTTCTGAGTGATGTTTCTAAGAGCTTTCATACTTGCATGTCATAGTCTCCTATGCCATAGCCACGAGTCATCAACTATTGTTTTCAAACAAAATGAACTTGAGCTATCAATGCAATCAAGGTCTAACATGTAAACATTGTTCATTCATTTTCCTTCTAAAACTAGTTTATCATTTAAACTAATCAAGCATTTATCAGATAGAAATTTAATATCAAAACCTTTGTCACACAGTTGACTAATGCTAAGTAAGTTATGCTTCAAACCATCAACTAATAAAATATTTTCAATTAATTTTTTTTAGCATTACCAACAATACCTGAGCCTATCACCTTCTTGGTAGCCTTCTCTCCCAATGTTACTTTGCCTCCAGTTCTGGTCTCCAGTAGAATGAACTTCTTCATATCTCCACTCATGTGTCGCGAGCAGCCACTATCTAGGTACCACATACTCTCACTAGGTCTTTTGTGAGAGCATCCCTATAATTTCATTCAAAGATTAGATTTGGGAACCCAAGTGAGTTTGGGTTCCTCCTTATGCTTGCATGAATGAGATGTATGCATGTTATGCTGTGATGGATGCAGTTTAGGTCTCCATACCAAGTGTGTCCTATGATGAATTATGCATGTGCGGGCTATATGACCTAGCATGCCACAAGAGAAGCACCTAACACCAGGAAATGGGTTTATTAACCTATTTGGGTGGTGGTGCCTCTTCCTAAAGTTATGTGATACATGCTGTGTTGGGGGTTGACTAGGTTGGGCTGATGTGAGTGATGCAATTTCTTTTTCTAATTCTTTGATTCTTTCTTAAAAAGTGTTATTTTGATATGTCAATTCATGAACTTCTATTTTTAACAAATGCTCTTTGTGATCTACTTCTAATGCAAGTTTGTCTAATCTATGAAAAGCCCCTTCTAGTTCAACATGAGTGGTTTTCAAGGATTCATGCATTTTAGTTAGTTCAACATGCTTCTTATTTAATGCATCATGCTCATCAAGAAGTAGCATATGATCTTGATCTAAATCAGAATTTTCCTTAAACAACTTAGTATGCTCGGTTTGTAAAGAACTAACAATATTAAGCTTGATATACATTTTTTTCAACTTCCTATACGAGTCATGGATATTCTCATAAATAAGCAACAATTCTTCATACGAAAGTTGACATACCTCATCTTGATCCAGTTGATCAAGGTTATCATTAGCCATAAGACACAAATTTGTTACCTCATTCTCTAGTTCTTCTTCTGATGATTCTGAGGTCAGCCTAGAAAGCTTTTTGTGTCTTCATCTTTCCTTTCTTGTACTTAGCTTTTTCCTCGCCTATATCCTTAGTTGGTTGGCTCTTCATGTTGGGGCAGTCAGCTTGAAGGTGACCTGGCTTCCTGCAATCAAAACAGATTGTATCTGATGAAAATTTATTAGACTTTGAGCTTTTACCTTTATTCCAACTGTTCTGATGATGCTTCTATTTTCTCTTCAGGAAGTTCATAAGGCGGAGAAGCATTTACAAACACTCTTTCTACCACTACCAAGTGCGGCAGAGAACCATCGTTCTTTTACACTATCCCCAATGCTGGCAGAGAACCCTCGTCCTTTCATACTCTCCTAGTGTGGGCAGAGAACCCTTCATCCTTTCACACTCTCCTAGTGTGGGTAGAGAACCCTTCGTCCTTTCACATTCTCCAAGTGTGGGCAGAGAACCCTTCGGCTGTTCACACTCTCCAAGTGTGGGCAGAAAACCCTTTGACTGTTCACACTCTCCAAGTGTCGGTAGAGAACCGGATCTCCATGACAGATATTCTCACAAGTAATCTAAAAGAAAGAGAGAAAAGAGTGAAGTAATCACAAATCAAAATTAAAGACTCTTACCTTTGAGTACCAAGTGAAACCTTCACGCTCCAATGGAAAGAAATTTACTTCAAACACTCTCTCACACTCTCTCCTTGACTCTTCTTTCAATAGGCACGAAGATCTGTAGGCAAAAAGATTATGTGGTAGTTTAGTTTGGACTATTTATAGGAAAGACACAAAAAAACCGTCCAAAAACTACAAATTTTCAAGTCAATACGTATTGGATCGTCCCGTACGATTGTGGATCATCCTGGATAATTTTACTTAAGTGAGTTGGAAACGAACTTAATGTATATGGGTATGAAATGACTTCGTACACACACATCATCCCGTACGAACTAGGTTTAACCGGTACGAATGGTTATTCCATAGGTCAGTTCCCCAAAAACTGCAGAACGACACTTAATTTTTAGAGTTGGTTCACTTCGTCCTGGTACAAAGTTAAGGTTCATATGGATGAAAGTTTTATAGAGAACAAATCATCCCGGGATAAATATACTTCATTCTAAACGATAGCAATCCAGAGAGAAACTCATCCTGGAACGAATACACTTCATTTTTGAACAAAAATTTTCCAAAGAACATTTCGTCCTGGGACGAATTCACTTCGTCCTGGACGATCAGGACTTAGAAAAATTTCCTTCGACTCCTGCTCGTTCTATTGCTCTTATGAGGAGATAACTGACTTGATTGTTCCGTACGATCAGTACAAATTTCTCAAGATCTCCTTCAACTGCCATCAAAACGAATTGAATTTCTGATCGTCCAGGATAAACACCTGTTCGTCTGTACGATCATTTTGGTCAAAAGTTTATACAAAAAGATGCTTCGTAAGTTGTGTGATTACAAAAAGCTGTTTCATTTTGGACTCATTCGTTCATCCATATGAAATTTTTTCGTATGGGACGAAAGAGATTTCGTCTGGTATGAACAATCATTTTTTAATAATTTGATGGTGTTTTTAACTGAACAGTCACACATCACTTTGAAACCTTTCTTTCCTTAGATCTATCAATGGCAAGTTCTAGCAAGCGTCAAAAGAGTCTGGCTAAGGGTTCACCTAGAAATTCATCTGAAAATTTTCTGTCTAAAGCCAATGAAGAATCTTTTGCTAGATTTGTCTCTGCAAAAATCACCTCATCTAGAGTACTTCTTCAGGAACAGTTAACTTTTAAGGTAATGCACTAGTTTGCCTCTACTCAATTTGGGTTAATCCTCACTTTAGTCCACTTCTACAACAAAGAAACCTTTCATTACTTTTTAGCAAACTTGTCTTTCAACCCCGACAATTCTGTCATCAGTTCCTTTATTTTTAAATGGATAGTTGAAATTACTAAGGCTGACCTAGGTATCTTTTTGAACTTAAGGACTGAAGGAATAAGACCACACACCTTAACCACTTCTAATTTTGATTAGACTGAAGTAAATCGAGTGATTAGAAAAGTTAATTTTAAGGAACATCTGCCTAAGGTAGCAACTCTAGTTCGTGATGCCTGTATCATCCAGCATGTTCTTAGAACTTCCATAATACCTAAAGCTGGTGATAGAGTCAATATTACTCATCTTCTTTCTACTGTTACCTACTTAATTATGACCAAATAACCTATAGATGAGGCCCAAATCTTAAATGACTACATTTATAAACTTTCTAAAATTGGTCATGTCGCACATAAAAGAAAAAAGAACATTACCTTAGGACATCTAGTAGCCTACATTCTAGAAAAGGTATGATTTGATTCATCCAGACAAAGAATTTGAAGAATCGCTCTACTACAACGATGCATCCTTTAGAGCAATCTTCAATAAGGAGGAACCATAAAAAACTCATGTTGTTATTTGAATCAGAAGAAGAAGCTGAGCCTACACTTGCTAGTGAACCAAATTATCAAGATTTGGTTCAAAGATTTGACAGTTTAGAGACTAATTTTGATCAAAGGTTTGATCAAATTGAAGCTCATATGCAGCAGCAGGATATTCAATACAATCAAGGCATATGATTTATGCACGATAATATAAATGACATAAATTCCATTATGCTTATGATCAGTTGTTATTTCAACTTCTTTGGTGCTGCACCTCCTCCTCCTCCTCAAGATCAGGGTCCGTCTGAGTGACTGTTGCGTTTGTTTTGTGTGTTTTTCTGTAGTTTTTGTGCTAGTTGTTCTCTTAAGAAAGTTTGTTGTATTTTCTTTTATTTCGATGTTTTTATATTGATATCTTAAGTTAGATTATAATTTCATTATATTGATATCAATATATGATATTGTGTTTTTGGCTTTAATATTATTGAAATATGTGGCAGCATTATGAAAATCATTAGATTTTTTAATCTTAATAGTGCTACATCTTGAATTGTAAGTTAAAATTAAATTCATTAGAAAATCTAATTTTTCTAAATTTAAGTTTTGTTTATAATTTGATCTTATTAATGGTGGGAAAAATTATGTGTCACAACACAGATTTTAATTTCTCCTATTTTGTAATTGAATACTGCATGAAGAATAAAGTACAATCTCGAGAGATTGACACAATATTCTACAATGGATTCAATATCAAAATAGGGTTTTAGAAAATGATATTTCTATAATCAAACACGATTCAAAGAATAACATATCATCTCGAAAGATGAACATGAAATTCTATAGAATGTGTTTAAAAATAGAAATATTTTTTTTAAAAGTTATCCATTCTTTTATTTAGATATAATAATGAGAATATTATATCATCTTGAGAGACGAACATAACATACTTCAAGACATCCAAAAGCAAGAATGTGTTTTATAAAAATTCATCATTTCCAAAATTGAATATAATAAGCGAGATATTATATTGTCTAAAAAGATAATAATAACATTCTACAAGCACATTTAAAATTGGAAATGAAATTTTAAAGTCATCTGCATTCTCAAATATTTTTTCATTGTTTTATATGACTAAAATAAGGTTTATTTTAATATGGGGTTCTCAAATCCCTACAGGGGCAAGCCCCTATAGTTAATTACATCCTAGGAGAAATACTCCTAAGAAAACTCTTGATTAAAATAGTGATTACATACCCTTTTGACTACAATGTAAAAGACAAGGAAATAGAAGTAAAGATTTTCCAAGGAGAAAGCTCAATGTTGAACATTTATTAGTGAGTCAAAGGAGGAAAAGTAGGAGATGCTGGATTCTGAGAAGCTCAGAGACAACCTCAGTCTATCCTATGTTGGGCTTTATATTTTAGGAAATAAATTTTATATTTAAGTTAACATTTTATTAGAAAGTTGGGATTTTATTCCCGGACGGGGAGGACTTAAGATCTAAAAGGATCTGCCTCAGAACCTAAATCTTATTTGGGTACTACAAAGTAGTAACCCAAACCTAACTAATGAAGTGCAAATCTGGACTTACCCCAGCCTGGATTAGGGAGCCAGCTAACCACCTAGGCGCTTTAAAACCATGTGTCCAGTCTCTTATTAAAGATGGGTAGGGACGTTGCTTAAGTTTTAAGGAATTGGGGCCTGACATTTAAGATAGATCCTAATTGACCCCTCAACTTATGTAGGGTGAGTTATGCCTAGAAATAAAATGCAATTAACATTTTAGACTTTTTTTTTAATTTGTATCGAATGCAACTAATTGAATCGAATGGATAAAATGAATATGAAGCAATTTTAAAATTAGGCTTAGAAAATAGGTTTTTTCCTAGAGATTGCACAACTTTCCCTTGACAGAACTGCACCCTCATAGGTCAAGTGGTCTGCCAGAACCCGCAGGCAGGGAGGTGCCTAACAAGGAAGAGAAAGTAATAATATGCTTATGCTTACTCTCAGCAGTCCCCAGCTTACTTCTTAGATCATTACAGTTATTATATGAGCCTAAAAGTTTTTATTATAATTATAAATAGAAGAATTTTATACGTACCCTTACAAAAAAAAGCACTCTAATTCGTATCTAGGCTAAAACAAAACACGACATGCAAGGGCCCTAAAAAAAGATATTGCACAAGCAATATAAACAATTAAATAAAATAATCTAAAATTTAATATCCAATGTCAAATGTCAATATAATTACACCCAGAATTTGCAGAAAAGTAAAGTGGCTGGGCACCACTGACAACAAACCCGGATTCTAATCCTAAGAATGACACAAGTGATTTTGAACTGGGATATACTTTTTCTTGTATCTTCATCTCATCGTCTTCTCACTTCTATCTCTTCATTTCATCCTTTCTTCTTTTACAAACTCTTTAGATTCGTTGGGCCTGGATATCTGAATTAAAAGAAACTCATCCCAAAAAGGAGTATTTTCTTTTCTATTTGGATACTAAAATCATCCTAATTTGGCTTTCCAAATAAAAGAAAATAATCATTTCAGGGATATTCTCCTCTCTTTGGGTTCCAAATTGGATATGATATCCCACTTCTAAATCACTTTCATAATTTTTACTTTTAATACATTACATTTACATTCACATTTACATCACAGAAAGAAAAAAAAAATCTAGACCACCTGCAGGGTTATCCTAAGCAATTTATAATAAAAATCTTCTCAAGCGGTTATATATATTCACATTTGAATTAAATTCATCAGCCAGACTTGGCCACACTCTTTTTTTTTATTTGGGGGCTATACGGCTAAAGCACCTATAGCATTTTTATAATTATTAATTAATTAGCCCATTTTCTTTTTTTCCCTGCATGAGTGTGGCCACCTGCAAGAAATCTTGTTAACAACCAGATCGTTCATAACCTTTGGGTAATCTAATTGTCAATCAAATCATATCACAGAGTGCAGTAAAAGTAAATAAACAAACACACAAATAATTTTACAACCAACATGCATTGAAAACTGAGAAAGCCCGTCACATAGCAGCAAGAAAATAAACACCGGCCAAACTTAAAACTATAGTTAGTTGCCTTGGCAAACAAATCTAAGTGTGTGTATTAGGTTGTGTAGTTTGGATATATCCTATGTAAGCTATTGGTTGAAGTTTTTTAGTTGATTGAATTTTAGTTTAAAGATATTCACTAATCCTAAGATTAGGTGTTACTAAGTTTTCTATGTTATATGTTTCTATCATAAAGTGTGCATGAATTCTAAGTCTAGGTTTTCTAAGACTCAGTCCTTAATTATTGTCCTTAAGTGTCACTAATGTTGTATAGGGTGAAAAGTTTTGTTATCACTAACCCTTAAGACATTGCGTGCGTATAAAGGTAATTAAGGATCTAAAATAAAACAAAAAGTAATCCTAATTAAATTGAAGTTACTACAGGGACCTAAAAGGGAAGGGTTCGCATAAACCACATCAAGGGGCCTCTAAAGGTTTTCTAAGTTTAGAATACTTACAGTCACCAGGGGCTATTGAAATTTATTTAAATCATTTTAACATTTTATTTATCAATGAAGAATTTAGAGCTAATTTTAATAAGGTTAGAGTGTTAACTTAGTGAATTTTGGTTTAAATTAAAATATTTAATGATTAGTTTCGATTTGATTTTAAATGGCTCGACTCGAGTTAATTAATTTTAGCTTCATGAATTTTAGTTCGAATTAAAATATTTAATGATTAGTAATTTTAGCGAGGAGAGTTAATTCGGGCTAATCAGGGTTATTTAAATCAAATTTGACTCGAGTTAATTAATTTTAGCTTCATGTAAATTTACTCTATAAAGTTAAATTTATAGTAGTGGGTTTGAGACGAGTTGATTTGATTTTAATGGGTTCGAGACGAGTTTAGTTTGAAGTTGAATTATATTTGGATTGAATTGATTTTGATTTGAGTTTAATGATAAGATCGAGTCGATGTTATGTCAGTGGGCATGCACCTAAGGAAAATCCTAAAGGCAACGTCTACACTAGGCTATGAAGACCTAGGTGCTAGAGTTGAATTATGGGAAAATTGACCTCGAATAATGAGGTCAACAATTAAGATTACCAATCCATTTCTTTTATTTAGACTACATTATTGTTAATTTTATTATTTCAAGTGTGCTGTTTTTCTTATTTTGTATTTCACTTATCAATTAATATTTATGCACTTAAAAAGATTTGAAAATTTAGATTATTGTTTTTGGAAAGAATACGATTACTCTTAAATATTGTAAAAATGCACAAAAATCAAAAGTAATGCGCAATGGTTCGCAATGTGAAAAATAGGCACAAAATAAGCTCAAAGTGAAAAGATGCACAAAAATGTGCCACAAATTTGAAAAAGATGCGTAAAGCACCACATGTGGTAGTTATTTCTTTCTAAACTCTTTTAATCTCTTAATTCAAATTGATCTTATATTCATTTATTTTTTATATTGAAATTTGAAATATACAATTTGGTATCATCCTTCTTACATGATTTTCGTTATATTAGTGTCTAAATTGAACCATGCTTTTGATAACTTCTTTTTATTATCTAAGTTATACCTCTTCTTAAATTCTATGAATTTATATGATTTGCACAATATTTTAATTTTATTTGCATAACTTATTTTAATCACTTTCAAGATTAAATTATCATGATTTCCGTATGTCAGCTTACATTTCTAGTCTTTCTCTTCTTCACTTTTTACTGTTGTTAAAAAGGGGGAGACATTGTTTGTTTGTTTTGTTTTATTTGTTTGTTTTGTTTTTTATTTTGGGTTTCTTTTGTGTTTAGTGTTTCTTTTGTGTGTGTGTGTAGTGTTTGTTTTGTTTTCTATCTTTAAATTTTAAATATATATATATATATATATATATATATATATATATATATATATATATATATATATATATATATATATATATATATATATATATATATATATATATTCATGATTCAGTTGTCTCTTTATTTTCACGTGTTCATCAATTCAGGGGGAGTTTAGGAGATTCTTAGAATTTGAAATCCTACAAATAATAATTGTTTTGCCATCATCAAAAAGGGGGAGATTGTTAAGAGAGTTGCTATTTGCTTGTTTCACATTCTTGCAAATTGTATAGTTTTGATGATTCGAAATATTATTATTTTGTGTGTAGTTATCTCCTAACACTTTCATGGAAAATTTGTTTTTACTCTTGTGTGTACTAATATTTCAAGAAAATTGAACTCCAAACTACTGAAGACTTCAATTCATATTCAGCATGAGATAGTTTGTAAATTAAAGTTTGTACTTAGCTTTGTATTGAGTTTGAGAGGGGGTGATTGTAATTGTGTAGATAAGCACACACACACTTAGGGAACAAGAAATTTATATTGATCGTGCGGGACGAACATAGTTCATACAGGACGATCAAGTCAGTTATCCCCTTGGTAAAGCAATGGATCGAACAGGAACAGAGAAAATTTTTCAAAGTCCTGATCGTCCGGAAAAAATTCCATATTCGTCCCGGGACGAACTCCTCTGGATTCTCACCTTACACTATTCATCTAGACAAAATGCATAATTCGTCTCTACAGAAAATTCTCTGGATTTCTAATTAGGTATGTTCGTCCAGGCAAAGTCCAATGGACAAACTCCTCTGGACTTTGAGTTTACACTAATCGTCGAAACAAAATTCACTATTCATCTATGGATGAAATCCTCTATCCAAAAATCATCCAAGACAAAGATACATTCATCCCAGGATGAAGTGAATCAACACTTCACTTTTTGACGTCGTTCTGTAGTTTTTGGGAACCGACCTATGAAATAACTGTTCGTCCGTACGAACCTAGTTCATACGGGACGATGATCGTGTATGAACTCAGTTCGTACCAATATTCATTAGGATCATTTCCGGTACTTAAAGTAAAATCGTCCAGGATGATCGACGCTTGTACGAGATGATCCATTTCATGTTGACTTGAAAATTTGTAGTTTTTGGACGGTTTTTCTTGTCTCTTCTATATATAGTCCAATTTTAACTGCCACTAAATCTTTTTGCATGCTGATTTTCATGCCTATTTAAAGAAGAGTCAAGGAGAGAGTGTGAGAGAGTGTTCGAAGAAGGATTCTTGCTACTGGATCATGAAGGCTTCACTTGGAGTTTAAAGGTAAGAGTTTTTACTTTTGAATTATGATTACTTCACTCTTTTCTTTCTTTCTTCTAGATTTCTTGTGAGGAGATCTGTCAAGGAGATCTGGTTCTCTTCCAACACTTGGAGAGTGTGAACAGAAGAAGGGTTCTAGAGTTTTATAAGAGTGAATCATTTGAGTAATTTATAAGTTTTTTTACTTGATTTCATAGAAAATTAGGATGTAAGATTTTATCATTTCAAAGTGATCATGTAGGTGAATTTTAAAATGAAAAAAATTCTAGAGTTTAATAAAGAGAAAGGAATTGATCACAAATTTTTAGCATGTAAGACCCGTCAGATGAATGGGATAGTAAAAAAAAGAGCATAATATTAATTAAAGCTGCTAGAGCCATGTTGGTAGAATATTTATTTCCAAAATATTTTTGGGCTGAAGCAGTCAATACAGCTTGTTATGTTTTAAATTGGTTGAAGATTAGATATAAATTGAATAAGACACCCTATGAATTTCTTAAGGGTATAAAACCAAATTTGTCACATTTGTATGTTTTTAGATGTAAGGTGTTCATTGATAATAATGGGAAAACACCTTTAGGAAAATTTCATCCAAAATCTGATGAAAATTTTTTTCTTGGATATTGTAGTGTTGGAAAATTATATAGAGCTTTTAACAAAAGAACTTTGACAGTTAAGGAGACCACACATGTTTTGTTTGATGAATTAAACATTTTGGAAGAGCTATGGTTGGAAGAGGATCATATTAAAAATAACTCCCAACGAATTGAAAAAGTTAAATTTGGAAGAAAATATTGAAAAAGAAAACCCTTTACCTAAAGCATATATATTTTTTAAGAATCATCCTAAGGATTTGATTTTAGGCGAACCTAGTAAGGGTGTTAGGACTAGGCATAGACTTAACAAAAAGTGTGAATCATTCTACTTTTATATCAATGGTTGAAGCCACAAATATAACTCAAGCACTTTTGAATGAATTTTATATTTTTTCCATGCAAGAAAAATTTAATCAATCTGTGAGAAATAATTTTTGGGAATTACCTAAAGGCCTGTGGATCAAAGTGTTATTGGAACTAAGTGGGTTTTCAAAATGAAATGAATGATTCAAGAGTTGAGATTATAAATAAGGTGAGATTAGTAGTTAAGGGTTATAATCAAATAGAAGGAATTGATTTTGAAGAGACTTTTTCCTTTGTAACAAGACTTAAAGAAAATAGAGTTTTGCTAGCCTTTGCATATTTTAAAGGATTTAAATTGTATCAAATACATGTCAAAAGTGCCTTTTAGAATGAGGTGATATAAGAAGATTTTTATTTTGAACAATCTTCAGGTTTTGAAAATTTTAAATACCCTAATCATAAGTTTAAATTAAAAAAACCATTATATGGATTGATATAATTACCTAGGGTATTGTATGAGAGGTTAAGCACTTTCCTATTAAAGAGATCTTTTGTGAAAGGAAGTGTGGACACCACTCTCTTTTTGAAAAAAATAGGAGATGATGTACTCATTATACAAATATATGTTGATGATATCATATTTAAATCTACAAATAAAAATCTTTGTGATGTGTTCTAAAAAATAATGAGTAGTGAATTTGAAAAGAGTTTGATGGGAGATTTGAGTTAGTTTCTTTGTTTTATCATTAAACAAAATGAGGAAGGTATTTTTCTTAATTATTCAAAATTTATTAAGGACATCCTCAAGAAATTTGAAATGGATAATGCTAAACTTGGAACTACACCAATGAGTTCCTTAGTGCAGTTGGATAAGGACCCTAAGGGAAAATCTATTGTTCAAAAAAAAAATAGTGGGATTATTGGATCATTTTTTACTTGACTGCTTGTAGATTAGATATAATGTTCAATGCTTATTTTTGTGCTAGATTTCAATCTAATTCAAAAGAATTACATTTGATAGTAATACAAATAATTTTGAGATATCTTTTGGGAACTCAAAATTTAGGGATTTGGTATCCTAAGCATAGCTCTTCATTTGAAATTATTGGATATTCTTATTTAGACTTTGCAGGTTATAGGGTTGATAAAAAAAGTATATATGGAACTTATCAATTCATAGGAAACTCTTTAGTTTCTTGGTCCATTAGGAAAAAAACATTCAGAAACCCTATCTACTAGTAAAGCAGAGTACATTGCCTTAGGAAGTTGTGTGTTTGCTGTTATGATGGTTTTTCTTCTACGACTATTTTTTTTATATGTTATTTAGTTTCTATGTGATGATGTTAAGTGTTGTTATGATTGGTATCATTTAAAATGAATGTATGTGATCTATCATGGTATCAATAAAAAGTGTTATGTTTTGAAGATATGTTTTAATTCTTGCTTCTTGAAATGTTAGTATCTCTAATGAGATAAAGTTTTTGAAATGTATCTTTGAAATGAGTTATAAATTATTTTGCTCTATATATTAATTCCTATATAAAATCTAATTTTTTTTAAATTAAAATTAAAATTATAACTGGATTTAGATAAGGAGATAAATTTCATGTTCTTTTAGACAAATATATCTAAAATAAAATTGTTGCAAGATTGATGTCTTATTATTTTTATTTCCTTTTCAATATATTTATTTTTTTTATTAGTAAAATTTAAATTTATATTACTGATTTTGGAAAGACCCAAAGAGTAAATCAAAAGAAAAGCACAATATGTGCAAAAATAGAAAATAGGCGCAATGGTTCGCAAAGTGAAAAGAGACACAAAATTAGCCAAAAAAAAAAAAAGATGCACAAAGTGTGCCACAATTTTTTGAAAATATGTGCAATATTTCCAATTGAAATTTTTTTATTATTATGTTCTTTCCACTATCATTTAATTTCTATTCCAAATCCATCTAATTAACAATCATATTCCATATTGAATTTGAAGTTAACTAAACTTTATTTTGTCATTTTTGCAATAATCATCATTATTTGAATTATTTATGATGAAAATGATTTTGATTAACTTTTTTTATCTTAGTTATTTTTTTATTTAAAATTTTGAATTTTTCATTTTAAATATTATAAATTTAATATTGTATTTGTAATTTCTTTAAAACCCTTTTCTCTTCAACTCTTTTAGTTTATCTATTGAAATCTCTCATTTCAAGTTGTACTTTCCTTTTTGTTATTGTCAAAACGGAGAGTTATAGTATTTTTTGATTTATTGATAATTGTTGTTTGATGATTTGTGTTATGTGTATGTTTTGAATGCATGTGTGATTGTTGTTTGAATGTTCGTTCGTATTTGTGTTTCTGTTCAAATTGTTTTTAAATTGGTGTCTTTTATTTATTTTTTGTTTGATGTTATTGATTTTCATGAGAATCCCTTATTTTTTAATTGGTCATTGATTTAGGGGGAGCAAAGGATTAAATTATTTTAAATGTTAACTCAAATAATAATTTTTTTGGCATCATCAAAAAAGGGGAGATTGTTGCAACTTAGTTTTCATATCATGTATGTTTTTTATGATTTCAAAATATTATTAAATTTACTATTGTTTCTCCTAACATATTTTAGAAATATTACTTTTGTTGTTAGTATGTACTAACATTTCAGGGAAATCATACTGCAGACAGATGAAGGCTTCAAGATAAATTATATTAGGAATAATTATATCTGAAGTCTATATATTTTATACTTTTCTTGAGTCTGAGAGAGTGTGATTATAATTGGATAACTATGCACACACACACTAGGGGAGTGTAAAAACTTGTACCTTTCTTTAAACTAATCTTACTATAAGATTATTAGATTGTGAATGATTTAGCATGATTGTTCCTCCAAAAGTAGTTAATCAAATCATGGATGGAAAATTTCTAAGTATTGTTCGTATTGTACTAAGATGCCTACATACAAATGACGTCCAAACTATAAAATTCATGCATTCATTTTCTACCATACAAACATGTTAATTTTTTTTATTTGTTCATCTGAGACGAACTTGCGTTCGTACAGACGACGTCCTGAGTATGAAATTGATGTGTTCATTTTCTACCATACAAACATGTTAATTTTTTTATTTGTTCATCCGAGACGAACTTTCGTTCGTACAGATGATGTCCAGAGTATAAAATTGATGCGTACATTTTCATCTATATGAACAACAAAATTTTTTGAACTGTTCGTAATGTATGAACTTAGGTTTATACAAACTATTCCAATGTACAAAATGGACTCTTCCATTTTTGTACTAAATGAAATATGGTTTGATTAAAGCAGTTTATACTATACGTTGTCAGTTCGTTTAGACAACGTTTTGTGTATGAATTTGGTTTAAACAAGTTTGTACGAGCAAATTTTAAACCATTCGTATGTACGATTGTGGACTGTCATTATTGAGATTTTTTAGTTTTTTTCTATGGTTTTGGTGTTTTTCATATATATATATATATATAGTCATAAAAATTGACTAAGGATGAATACTTCTTCATTTTCTTCAGAGAAAAAGTGTAAGAGTGATTTGGGAGAGTGATTGATAGAAAGTTCTTGCAAGTTGAGAGTGTGAAGTGTTAACAATGTTACTCAAAGATGCGAATCTTTTTATTTTTGTAGAAAATCTCTTCCTTACTTTTTTAAAGAAGCTCGGGGGAAGATCTTTGAAGAAGATCCAGTTCTTTGATGACACTTGGAGATTTTTAAAGGATGCCAATTCTCTGTCGATACCCGGAGGGTGTAAAGGATGATAGTTCTCTGCTAACACTTGAAGAGTATGAAAGGATGAAGGTACTCTTCTAAAATTTGGAGGGTATGAAGGATGACGGTACTCTGCCACATCATGGATTGGTTGAAGAGAGGGTAATTATAAAGGCTTCTCCACCTTGCATTGGGAGCAAAAGAAGAGTCACTTTGGTAATAGCACAATATCTGAAGACGCAGTCTTCCGGGCATGGACGTAGGTCTAGTTGGACTGAACCACTATAAATTTTATATTTCCTTTTTATTTTATCGCAATTTTTTTTTCCAGCACTTTGTATTTTTTTGGTTGAATTTTTTTTTTTTGAAAAATTTTCTTTGTACAAAAGTATAAAATGGTTTTCTAAAATTTCAAAGAGGTTATTAAAATAACCAATTCACTCCCCCCCCCCCCCCCCCCCCCCCCTCTTCATTAGTATTGGAACAATTGTTATAGGTCTAACAACCTATATAAACTTTTCAATCGATTGATGGGCCAAGAAGGAGGATAGAAAATAGGACACCAGGCTCGGCCAACTTGCTCTACCCAACTCAAATGGAAAGGAAGTGGGCATGCAGTCCACAAGCTCGATAGTGCACGCCCCTTTCCAAATATCTATCTTTACTCATAATTGTTCAAGGCCTACTGCCTTATTTTTTAGGTTGGACAGTGAAGCAATAATGGAAGATGCGCACTAGGAGTCAGGTGGTGGTTATGATTCCCAAACTAATATGGTGGATGACCAACAAGCAACAAAACCTCCTATATACATCCAACAACTTGTGCTACTTAGAAGGCCAACTAGGCACACGCTATGTAGGACTCAGGTAGCAGCTCGGCTGAATATTACTCAAATTCTCCTAAACTACTTGGATAGGCTCCCAATAGGTATGTCCAATATCTCAATCTATTAAGTCATGGATACCTCATAGCCTCCCAGGTTTGCTCTCATAATTATCCCATCTTGTGTATGGATTTGACTTCTGATGTGAGTAAGGTTTCTGGTTTGATTTGAGGATCTAGTGGACCTTTATTGGAGATGGATTGTCCTTATTATAGGTCTTAATCTCCCTGTGAAACCTTAGCTTTTCAACTTATTGCTTTAATATCTTGACCACAAGGTGTTTGTGGGTATGCCCCCAAGGCCCATATTCCTATTAGCCTTCAAGACCAGCCCGCACATGCTCCTCCATCGGTAGCTGGAGCACCGCCTAGTGGCCCCTTCACTTGGAGCAAAGTATAATATGTCTCTTTGGATAAAATGAGGGAGGAGACTTTCCTTGCCAAGGATGGTATCTCTTAGGAACCGGAGGTGGTAGACGTCTATGAGAACATTACAAGACTTAGAAGGCTCTTGTGGCCAAGCTTATCGGTAAAAGGTTTCCTTTCCCTATCA
Organism: Dendrobium huoshanense; assembly: GCA_016618105.1. Taxonomy (NCBI): domain Eukaryota; kingdom Viridiplantae; phylum Streptophyta; class Magnoliopsida; order Asparagales; family Orchidaceae; genus Dendrobium; species Dendrobium huoshanense. The sequence continues at coordinate 47,569,768 of CM028348.1, forward strand.
ACTTAGTTAACTCAAGTATTGATGGTACCACTTTGGTGTGTTCCAAGTTATCACTACATCTCTAAACTCCTTTATTTTCTTCTTCTAAAGAGTGGAAGTTAGGGAATCAGTGCTTATTAGTGAGCCAAGGATCATGGCGGGTAACATCATTAGGATGGATAAATGGTTACCTAATTCCTCCCCTTATTCCCTTCAAGGCCTTCATTCTCCAATTTGGATCCGAATACCACAGCTTCCTATTATGTTTTGGGGTACCAGCAACATTACCCTACTCGTGAATATCGAAGAGTAAGCCAACTCTGAGAACAAGTAAATCAAACGGTCAAGGTAATGATGAGGATGGTGAGGTCCCGTAAGGCATGTTAGTAGTTACGTTTTGGTGATTTGAACATTCACGTAAGATGTAAAATACCAAGCGACATATGGAGCATATACTACAATAATTCCAATGATGCCATGCAACTTGGCACATTTATTTAATCTTTCACATCCAACAACCAAAGGGACGAGTATAGGGTTGCTTAATTTAATCACAATAACATTCCATCCAATATGCATCAAAATGCAATTTAGCCACATCTAGTATAAAGAAACAAATTGGGCTGAGAATTAGCAAAAATTAAGAGCATCAAAGGCAAGTGTTTTATCTCTCCCATTATGTTGATAGAAAGATGAGAATTTAAATCTGAATAACAAGCCTTTGTTTGCTCAAACTAAGAGTAATATCACAAATGTTAAGACATGCAAGTTCAGAGAGAAAAAATAAATTCTTACCCGCTATAGTTTCGACATCCCTTTGACAAGTAGGCAGAGCTAATAACACCCAAAATGCCCCGGTAGTTCAAAAAGCCCCAAAAAGCTTAAATTTTTTTTACCATATAAAATGCATTTTTTACTTATAAATACACACATGAGTTCCAAGCATACCATCTTAAAGCTCAAACATCTTAAATTTAGTACTTATATGTACTATTTTAAGGAGACTTTGGCACACTCTAGGCCTAAGCACGCTGACATCCAGAGCTTAGGAACATTGCCAACCATGGCATGGAAAAGCTAGCAAACAAGGAAATGACATGCTTGCTTATAAGGACTAGGCACACTGACAACCAGGGCACCAACACACTATTAGGAAGGGCCTTAGCATTATGGCAAGTAGATATCCTGTACTACCTAGCGAGCAGTGTTTGAATAATTTGCATGCAATGCCTGGGCACACTAGCCACCTAGGGCTGATAAATATGGCAAGCAGGGCCTGGGCATAATGACAAGCAAGGCATAAGCACACTAGTAGTTTCACATTGGGCCAACAACAAGCTCACTATGAGGCACAATTATGATGTGTAACTTGGCACATCTAATTATTCTTTTAGAGCCAATAATCAAAAAGGCACAATCAACATGCCACTTTATTTATTCACAGATACATTTTATCCTATGTGAATCAAGATGTATAAGCCATCTAATATGAAGGAACATATTGTTCTAAGAACTAGGCACAACCCATAATAGGAAAGTGTTAAATATCTTTCATGGTGTTGATAAGAAACGGATGCTTTAGATCAAAACAACAAGCCTTTTTATCCTCTTAAAATGAATTATGGAAAATAGTAATTCCCTACAAGTTTGTTGATAGAAAGATTACTCTAAATTATGTTATTGCTCCATTCTAATGGATATGTAGGGCCTATTTCATCAAGAATGCTTCGGAAGTTCAAAAATGGCCAAAAAGCTTAAATTATTTTATCACAAAAAGTACATTTTTACTTATACATACACCTATGTGTACCCAACATGCTATCATGATTCCCAGAAGTCCAAAATTCAGTACTTATGAGTACATTTAAATATGCTTTACACACTTGCAGGTAGGGCCTTGTCATGCTAGCTTGAAAGGCTTAAGCACACTGGCATGCAATTCCTTGGCATGCTGGCAAGCACAGTTTAGACACCCTGACAAGCAAGGATAAGATACATCTAAATATTCTTTAGAATCCAATAATAAAAAGCATAAGCAACAAGTCGCTTCACTTATTCATGGATTCTTATTATCTTATATCCTTCAAGATGCAGGAGGGTCATCTAATATGAAGAAAAATATTATGTTTAGAACTAGACACAACCAATTCAAGGCAAGTGTTATGTCACTCACATGGTGTTGATGGAAAATTAGATTTTTCATCCAAACAATAAGCCTTTATATGCTCTTATTATGAATTATAGCACAATAGATATGTCCCACATGTTCTCTAAGGAAAACATACTTCTCCGTAATATTCAAGCTTTCCTCTGTTAGACAGGCATAGCATAATACATCAAGAATGCCATGGTCGTTCAAAAATGGACGAAAAGCTTACAATTTTTTTTTGCTAAAAAAATCATATTATTTACTTGTATGTAACCCCACTTGTTCCCAGCATACCATCTTGATGACCAAAAAATCTTAAATGGAGTACTTATAAGTATATTTGATAGTGGATGTTGACACGCTCACGCACTAGGCACACTAGCAGCTAGGGATTTGGCGACCTGGTAGATAAGACTTAGGCACACTAGAAGCTAGGGTATGGGCACATTAGTAGCCAAGGCTTAGGAAGGCTAGTAGGCAGGGCCATGACATGCTGGCAGCTAGGTCTATGAAACCTGGCATGTAGAGTATGGGCATGTTAGTAGCCAAGGCTTAGGAAAGATGTCAGGTCCTAGACATGTTGGTAGGCAAGGCTTGTAGATGCTGTTAGGCATGGCATGGGCTTGCTGGCAGCCTGGGCATGGACACACTAGGAACCATGCCGTAGGCACACTAGTAGGTAGGATTTGAGCACACTAGCAGCAATTACCTAGGCACACTAGTAGGCAGGGCCGGAGCATGCTGGCTAGTAGAGGGCATGGGCTACCTAGTTGGTAATACTTAGACAACTTGAAAGTAAGGCCAAAGCTTGCTAGCATTTAGGGATTGAAACTCTAGAAAGCAAAGCCTGGTCATTTTGGTAAGCAGGGTCTTATCATGTTGGGAAGCAGGGCTGAGGCACACTAGCAGCTTATACGTAAGTGACAAAGAACACGCTGGTTTCGAGGCATAATTTAGATGTGTAACTTGGCACATCTAATTATTCTTTCATAACCAAAAATCAAAGGAAAAAGTAGTATTTATCTTCATTTATTCATGGTTACATTTTATCATGTGTGTAACAAGATGCATAAGCCATCTAATATGAAACAACATATTATTCTAAGAACTAGGCACAACCTATCAAAGGAAAATGTTAGATCTCTCACAAGGTGTTTAAAAGAAATGAATGTTTCAGATCAAAATAATAAGTATTTATGTTCTCTTATTAAGAATTATTGCAAAATAGCAAAGTCTTGCAAGTTCGCAGATAGAAAGATGACTCTGCATCATGTTTGGGCTCCACTATAATAGACAAGTAGGCATATTTCATCAAGAATGTTCTAGTAGTTTAAAAATTGACAAAAAACTTATTTTTTTTCCACAAAAAATACACTTTTACTTTTACATACACCCATTTGTACTCAATATACTATCAATATGCATAAAAGTCTTAAATTGATTACTTATGAGTACATTTGAATGGGCTTGGGCACACTAGCAGGCAGGGCAAGGTCTATGTAGACTTGCATGCAAATCCTTAGCACGCTGCTAAGCAAATCTAAGACACACTGACAAGCAAGGATAAGGAATATCTATATATTCTTTAGAAGCCAATAATCGAAGGAACAAGCACAAAGTCGCTTCACTTATTCATGAATTCTTTTTATCTTATATGCATCAAGAGGTAAGAGGATCATGTAATATGAATCATCAAACTATGCTTAGAATTAGGCACAACCAATCAAAGGCAAGTGTTATATCTCTCAGGTGGTTTTAATAGAAAATAAAATTTTGTATCCAAATAATAAGCCTTTACATGCTATTGTTAAGAATTATAGCACAATAGCCTTTTACCACTTGTTTGCTGAGGAAACAATGCCTTTGCCTCATAATCAAGCTTCCCTCCATTAGACAGGTAGGGCATAATAAATCCAAAATGCCCTTATAGTTCAAAAATGGCCAAAAATCTTACAATTTCTTTCTCCACAAAAACTAAAAATTTTACGTGTTTGTAACCCCACTAGTTCCTATCATGTTATCTTAAAGCCCATAAATCTTAAATGGAATACTTATAAGTACATTTGTTAGCAGATGTTGGTAGACTTATGGACTTGGCACACTAGTAGCTAGGGCCTTACTAATATGGCAGACGGATCCTAGGCACATTGGTAGGCAAGGCCTTGACACATTGGCATTTAGGGCCTAGGCACACTGGCAGCAAGAACTAGGGCATCCAGATAGGTAGGTCCATGACATGCTAGCAGCCAGAACCAAAATATATTGGTAGTCAAGGATTAGGCAAAGTGGTTGGCATGGGCTTGGCTTGCTGGCTAGTAGGGCTTAGGCACGCTAGTAGGCAAGCCGTGGCAACCTTGCAGGCATAGTTTGGGCATGCTAGCATCTAAGGATAAGGCAAGATGCAAGGTCCTTGACATGCTAGCTGGGAGGACTAATGGATGCTGGCAGGCATGGCCTAGGCATGCTGGCAGCCTAGGCTTAGGCTTGCTGGCTACTATATCCTATGATTATTAGCATGATCGGTCTGAGCATGCTGGCACCCAGGGCCTAGGAACACTGGCAGGTAAGGCATGAGCATACTGGCTGTTAGAGGGCATTGGTTACCTGGCTGGTTGTGCTTGGACATCTCACATATAAGGCTTCGAAAAGCAAGGCCTGTGCACGCTAGCAGGTAGGGCCTGACACTCTAGCAAGCTGGGCCTAGTCTTTTCGGCAAGCAGCATCTCATTATGTTGGCAAGTAGGTGTGAGGCATGCTAGCAGCTTACACGTAAGGGCCAAGAATACGCTGGTTTTGAGGCATAATTGTAATGTTTAACTTGGCACATCTAATTATTCTTTTACAACTAACATTCGAAGGCACATTCACTGATACATTTTTTCTTATGTGTATCAAAATGCATAAGCCATCCAATATGAAGTAACATATTGTTTTAAGAACTAGGCACATCCCATCAAAGGAAAGTGTGAAATCCCTTCCATGGTGTGATAAGAAAAAATTGTTTTAGATAAAAAAAGCCTTTATGTTCACTTATTAATAATTACAAAAAAATGGCAATGTCCTGCAAGTTAATTAATATAAAGTTTACACTGTATAATATTTGGGGTCCCCTCTAATGGACAAGTAGGGCCTTTTTTCATCCATAATACTCTTATAGTTCAAAAAATGGACTAAAAATTTAATATTTTAGCCACAAAAAGAACATTTTTACTTATACATACACCAACCGGTACCCAATATGCTATCATTAAGCTGAAAAGTCTTAAATTGAGTACTTATGTGTACATTTTATTGGGTTTGGGCACACTAGCAGGCAGGTCTTGGGCATACTTACTATCAAGGCCTAAGCACATTGGCATGCAATTCATTAATACGCTGGCTAGCACGATTAAGGCACACTAACAAGCAAGGATAAGATACATCATAATATTAGAATCCAACAATCGAAGGCACAAGCACCAAGTTGCTTCACTTAATCACAAATTCTTCTTATCTTATATGCTTCAAGATGCATGATGGTCTTCTAATATGAAGTAACATACTATGCTTAGAACTAGGCACAACCAATCAAAGGCAAGTGTTATGTCTCTCATATCGTGTTGATAGAAAATAAGTTTTTACGTCCAAACAACAAGCCTTTATTTGCTCTTGTTAAGAATTATAGAATAATAGCAATGTCCCACATATTCTCTGAGGAAAAAATGCCACTACGTCATATTCGAGCTTCCCTCTATTAAAAATATAGGGAATAATACATCCAGAATGCCCTGGTACTTCAAAAATGGACAAAAAACATAAAATTTGTTTTCCATAAAACCTATACTTTTTACTTGTACATGACGCCTTTTGTTCCAATCATGCCATCTTGAAGCCTAAAAATCTTAAATAGAGTACTTATAAGTACATTTGCTAGCATAGGTTGGCAAGCTTATGTACTGGTGAAAGATTGTTAGGGTTGTTAAGTTCTTTTGAACTAGTTTCGAGGCTATCGATGGATTGGGGGGGGGGGGGGGGGTGAATTGGATATTAAAAAAATTTCTTTCAACAAAAAGAAAAATCCTTTTCTTAAAGCATTTTCAACATCCAAAAATAGATTGTTAATACATGAAAATATAAACAGATTTTCAACAATATAATCATATCTAAAACTAAAAATGGAAAGTAAATTGTAGAAAAAATAAAATTAGAAAAACACACCATATTTATAGTGATTTTGTCCAACCTGACCTATGTCCAATCATAGGAGGCACCCTCTCAGTATTGCACTAAAGCTTTTGTGACTCTTTTTAGCCCCCACAACTAGACGAATAAGCTGTTACAAAATAACTTCCACTTTCCTTGGTGCGGCGGAGTAGCTGGGTCTTTTGACACCAAAGAGATATTTTTTTTCCCCAATACTTCCCTTAATATGAATCTTGAATCTGATGGTTCTATGGTGCATGCATTCTTGCAGGAGAAAACATATGAGTTCCCCTCCACACTCCCTTAAAACCCCCTCCAAGGTTCTTCTCCCTCTCAACTTCCACCCTTTCCTCTCTCCTTTTCAAGTTCTCTCTTTAAGTTTTCTCCAAAAGTACAAAGACACAATTGCTGCCAAAGAAACTTACAAAGTGTATTGACAAAGCTTAAATGGAGTGCTTTGAAAAACCCTAAAAATTAATTATGGAGGAAAAGATCATATAGTATGATCACAGGATCATCCAGTACAATGTTCTTAAATAGGGTGCTTCAAAAATAGTAAAAACTTAATTCTAGTGCAAAATATCATCTTGGACAATCGCAGGATCATCCCATATGACGTGCAGAATTAAACCTTATAGTTTTGGATGATCTCAATATAGTTTTAGACGATGTAATCAAATTTGTACAAAACATCAAGTATGTGAAAGTGCTCAGATGACACTAGAAAGTTCGTTAGGGATGTTAGGCCCTTATGAACTAGCCCAAGGATAATAAAGAGATAGGTGAATTAGAAAAGAAGAATCTTTAAATCAAAACACAAACTAAAACCAATATCACCACAATAAAAACCAAGTGCGGAAGAAAATAATGCAGAAGTAATAAAGGAAAGAACACACCAGATTTATAGTGGTTCGGTCAAACCTTGACCTACATCCACTCGTTGGAGGCACCCTCCAAGTATTGCAATAAACTAAGTGTCTCTCCTTTAGCCCCCACAACTAGACGAATAAGCCGTTACTAACTTCCACTTTCCTCGGTGCGGCGGAGTAGCTGGGTCTTTTGACACCAAAGAGATATTTTTTCCCTAATACTTCCCTCAATATGAATCTTGAATCTAATGGTATTATGGTGCATTCTTGCAGGAGAAACCATATGAGTTCCCCTCCACACTCCCTTAAAACGCCCTCCAAGGATCTTCTCCCTCTCAACTTCCACCCTTTCCTCTCTCCTTTTCAAGTTCTCTCTTTTTAAGTTTTCTCCAAAAGTACAAAGACACAAATGCTGCCAAAGAAACTTACAAAGTGCAATGACAAAGCTTAAATAGAGTGCTTTGAAAAACCCTAATAATCAATTATGGAGGAAAAGATCATATAGTATGATCACAGGATCATCAAGTACAATGTTCTTAAATAGGGTGCTTCAAAAATAGTAAAAACTTAATTCTAGTGCAAAATATCATCTTGGACGATCGCAGGATCATCCAATATGACGTGCAGAATTAAACCTTATAGTTATGGATGGTCTCAATATAGTTTTAGATGATCTAATCAAATTTGTACAAAACATCAAGTATGATATTGTGGATTGTTCTTGATGATTAGAAGAAATTTTATGGTATTTCATCTAGTATGTGAAAGTGCTCAGATGACACTAGAAAGTTCGTTAGGGATGTTAGGCCCTTATGAACTGGCCCAAGGCTAATAAAGAGAGAGGTGAATTGGAAAAGAATAATCTTTAAATCAAAACACAAACCAAAACCAATATCACCACAATAAAAACCAAGTGCGGAAGAAAATAATGCGGAAGTAATAAAGGAAAGAACACACCAGATTTATAGTGGTTCGGTCAAACTATGACCTACATCCACTCCTTGGAGGCGCCCTCCAAGTATTGCACTAAACTAAGTGTCTCTCCTTTTGCCCCCAAAGCTAGGTGGAGAAGCCCTTACAAAATCACTTCCACCTTCCCCGGTGTGGCGGAGTAGCCGGGTCCTTTGACACCAAAGAGATCTTCTTCTTTAGTGAACTTCCCTCGAGAGAAGCCTTGAATACGACGGTATTTAGGTGCAAGCTTACCGGAGAAACCGTGTGGAACCCCATCCACATTCCCTTGAGTCCCCCCTCATAGGATCTTCTCCCTCTCTCAAACTCTTCCCTTTCCTCACTCCCTTTCAAGGTCTCTCTTCAAGTTTCCCCAAAAAGAATGAAGCTATAATGGCTGCCAAAGACACTTACCAAGTTTCATGTCATTTCTTAAATAGAAGATCTCAAAACAAGCTCATTTATACAAGTTACCGACATTATCGTCCAGGATGATAGGAATATCGTCCTGGCCGATTAGTTCAAATATGAGGAAAATCATCCTGAACATCGCTCTGCAATGTAGCTGGACGATGTCCAATCGGCCCGGGTGATCTTGCGATCGACCCGATCGATGTGATCATGCAAATCACCATTAATTGCTTTCCTTAATTTCCAGATTTATTTAAGAAAAATTACTCTGGATCAGCCAGGACGATCTTGATATGCCAGGCATATCCATTGGGACGATGTCCAAAAATAAGTATTTTTTAAGTAGATTTGGCGGCAGATTCTTTCTGAATTGAGCCTATCATCCTGGCCTATACAAAATCATCCAGGACGATGTGTTTTGCATAATGATGGCTGCTTTAATGAAGATGCCCTAATTAGGGTATCTGCTTTTGAACAGATCGCCCAGGCCGATATAAATATCATCCCAGATGATGTTAGCAAAAATAGTAAACTCTAGGGAACAGTCATAAAATCTTCCAAGTTACAAAGCATCAGGAGCCACACCAGAAACAATAGACTCAAGAAAGGAAAAAGTGTATAAACTGACTCAAACCTAGTCTACCTAATCTTGAGCTGGTTCCAAATTGCAGTCTGATCGTGTGGACCTGAAATGTAAATAGATAAGGCAGTCATAGAGAAATAAGAATGTTTTCTATCATCAAAATCATAAACCATGAAAATATATCCGCAACAGTACGATTGATGGTCATCCAAAAAAATATCTAAGATCATCCTGTACAAAATTAAGATTGTCCTGTATGATCTGATATAACAATTTAATAATAATTAGCCTGCTAATCAAAGGATCAATTTAGGCATTATTATCATTCATAGTTTAGTATGATATAGATCATCTTGGATGATCAGAACAAAAAATGAAATTTAAAATCATGCCAACATTATGATTGACATAAATTTTTATGATCATAATTAATCATCATAGATGATCTAAATTGTTTAGTATGATTAATTAGATGAGCTGATCGTAAAAAACGTTATAAAACATACAATACAATTTGTTCAAAAATTGAACTTTTAGTTTTGAGTCAATATAACTCCCCCTGAGTGTGTATGCATGGTCACCAAAAAAGCATACACCCTTACAGGACATGACCCAAGAAATCAAAAATATAATAATGAATATAAAAAAAAATAGTTACATCATAATCTATTCTACCCAATTTTGAACCTTAAACCTCTATTGGATAATGCATGGTGTTACTCAATAGCTAGTACGCACACAAACAAAAATATATTGAAAATATAAGTAGACAATAGGATGTGAGCCACAATATTTGTTATCATAAAAAATATAAACTCATGAGCTCGAGTTGCAATAATCTCTCCCTTTTTTATGATGGAAAACATTACTGGTTGAATTTTTTCCTACTCTCCCCCTCACTAAGATAATTATATTAAAATTAGGGTAAATCAAAATAGCATTATTTTTTTTCATTTTTTTGACATAGATAAACTAATATAAATATAATATAAATAAATGTAACAAAAAAAAAAATCCCCCCCTTTGAGATTATCAAAATAAAGGGAAAATACATAAAATAAAATGGAACACATATAACAATCTCTAATCAGGTTGAGGTGGTGCTGATATTTTAAGAAGAATTAATTAATTTAAATAAAATTTTAAAAATAATAAAGTAACTTCTTAGTTTTATTCAAAAAAAAAAATGAATTGACCATTCTAATATCCAAAAAGGTTAGAAAAATTTGAATTTTATCAACCCTAGCTGATGCTCTTTACATGTTAAAGTCATTTTTTAAATCAAAAATTTTATTCAAACAAAAAATTACATAAGAAAAGTGATCTGTTCAAATGTCAATTTTAAAAAATATCTGATAGAATAATATTACAAAGTAATCAACAAAATCATGATTTTCCAAAATCAAGTGTTCGAAAATATCAAGTAGTACATAAATTCTTCTAATACTTAAAGCTTTGAAAGAGATGGAATCTTTAATTTTTTGGGCTCATCATATGCCTCTTGTCAGTCATTTAGGGCACTTTACACATTTTTTAATTTTAAACATCATTTAGTTTTCTATTGGGCTCATTTTGTGGCTCTTGTCACATCTATGAGCTAGCTTCCTTTCAAGACTTTTAAAACTCTCAGTTGTGAGAATATCTTCTAGATATAAGAGAAAAAAAACTAACTCTCTAATATAAGGAAGAATAAACCAGAAATCTGAATCATATTCATATGATAAATGCAACAATCCGATCAAGAAAACTTGAACGAGATTTAATGAGTTTCAGTATTTTTCATAAGAGATAGATTACTATAAGAAGAGAGAATAGATCTCAAATGTAAAGTCCAACTTTAAATTTGAAATAGACTTTTCTCCAAAAAGAAAATGACACCAGTAAAAGAGTTAAAGGAAGAGATACAATATTTGATGTTTCTTCCTCAAACTGATTTAGGGAAGTCAATCACTACTTGCTAATTTTTTAGGTAAAAAGGAGATACATTTTTCATCTAAAAAAATTTAGAGAAGTGAATTGATTCTCTTATGCAAAGGCCATGTAAAAAGTGATTTGTGATATAGATCTGAGATAAATCACAAAAATATATAACCAAAATAAAATAAAATGGATAAAAATATAAAAAATATAAAAATAGCATAGAAAATTTTTATAATGAACAAAAAAATAAATAAAAATATGCGTCAGGATTAACTATAACACATAAGCACAAAAAAAAAACTTTATACCTCATTACCTTGCTCTTGGACTGATGATTCAAAAACTAAATTTGCCTAGGAGATTTTATACTTTTTATCATTTACCCTTATTGAATTTTGATTTTTTTAATCATTTTTTTTTCTTTTGACCATTTTTTTTATTGGAAGAGTTTTTATATTACAGCACTGATTTTTCATATGTTTGATTTCCTACACCCAAAATAAATATCATCAGAGGAATCTTAACATTCTTACCACTTATAACTTTATTCCACTTTTGTTGATGTTGATGCTTATGTTTTACTATATTTTCAATTTTTTTTGTTATTGAAGCTATCCCTCTACTCTCAACATCTACTAAGTTGCTTTCATCTATATCTTGAGCTTTTAGCACTATAATTTCATCTAAATCTAAAAGATTTTGACTCAAACTTTACTTATAGTCAATGAGTTGGCCAATTAGATTATAAAAAAATATTCATTTAATTTCTTTTATTTACAAATAACAACGACTATGACATCAAACTTATCAAGTAGACAATGTAGAATTTTAATAAATTTTAAATAGTTTGAAAGCTCTTTACCTAAGGCGTGTAATGATGTCACTATTTGAGTAAATCTAGTATACATATCTAAAATAATATCATAAGGTTTCATGTAAAATAATTCATAATCATGCATTATAATATTCAACCTGGATTGCTACACTTCACTAGTACCTTCATATGTATTACAAAATTTATCCCAAATTTCCTTACGAGTAGTGAATGTGGATATAAACATACAATCTTTAGAATTTAAAACAATAAAAAATAGTTTAAAGATTTAGTATTCAATTGAGCATAGATTTGTTTTATTGTACTCCATTAAAAATAATTATCAATTTTTACTCCATCTATTAAATGTGATGGTATAAAATAACTAGTTTGAATAATATGCCACATTTTATAATCAATTAATTTCAAGAAAATGGACTTGTGAATTATCCAAAAATGAAAAGAAATATTTTAATATAAAAGTGGTCATGTGATTGAATATTCTATCGAAATATTATGATTTTCAAAGTTAGCCATAGATTAAAATTCAAAAGTTTTTTAAAACTTGATCTTATGAATCCTGCTTTGATACCACTTGAAAGTTCATTAGGGTTGTTAATCCCTTATGAACTAGTCCCGAGGCTAACAAAGAGGGGGAGTGAATTGGATATAAAAAACTTTCTTTGAACAAAAAGAAAAATCTCCTTCTTAAAGCTTTTTCAACATCTGAAAATAGATAATAAATACATCATAACACCAATCATAGATTTTCAACCAAGCAGTTATATCAAAAAATAAATGTAAAAAATAAAATGCAAAAAAATAAAATAAAAAATGACACTAGATTTATAGTAGTTCGGTTCAACCATGCCTACATCCAATCCTTGGAGGCACCCTCTGTGTATTGCACTTAACCTTTAGTGACTCTCCTTGGCCCCCACAACTAGGTGGAGAAGCCCTTATAAAATGACTTCCACCTTCCTCGGCACGACAAAGTAGTTGGGTCCTTTGACATCAAAGAGATCTTTTTCTTTCCAAAACTTCCCTCAAGACGAATCTTGAATTCGATGGTACTAAGGTGCAAACTTTTCAGAGCAACCGTGTTGAATAACCTCTACACTCCCTTAAAAATCACTCCAAAGATCTTCTCCCTCTCAAACACCACCCTTTCCTCTCTCCCTTTCAATTTCTCTCTTTAAGTTTTCTCCAAAAGAACGAAGACATAACAGCTACAAAAGATACTTACCATGTGCCTTGAAAATGATTAAATAGAGGTTTTTGAAAAACCCTAAAAATTAGTTCTAGAGGAAATGATCATCCAGTATGATGGCAAGATCGTCCAGTACGATGTGCTTAAATAGAGGGCTTTGAAAAACTCTAAAAATTTAATTCTAGTGCCAAATATCATCCTTGATGATCGTAGGATCGTCCAATACGATGTGCAAAATTTGTCCTGATAGTCCTGAATGATCTTAAGATATTCTTTGACGATTAGTTCAAATTTGTATAGAACATACATTACAATAATATGGATCATCTTGGACGATTAGAAGAAACATTATTGTATTTCATTGGGTATAATTGAGGGTTTTCCCATAAAATTTGAAAGATCATTGTGTACGATCTTAAGATCATCCTGTACAATCTATTTGTGTAATTTAATAATAATTAGTCTCCTAATAATTTGATCAACTTAGGCATAATCATCATAGATCATCCAATATGATGTAGATTGTCGTGGACAATTACAAATAAAATTGAAATTCAAAATATTGCCTAAATTATGATTGGAGGCATTTTTTCACGATCATAACTAAGCATCCTGTATGATATAAATAATCTAATATGATTAATTAAATGTGTTGATCGTATAGTATGATATAAATTGTACAGTAAGATTAGTTCAAAAATTTAACTTCTAGTTTTGACTCAATCTCACTCCCCGTGAGAGTGTGTGTTTGCATGGTCACCAAACAAGCATACACCCTTACCTAACTTGACTCAAGAAATAAAAAAATTCATTGATGAATATTACAAAAATTGTTGCAACATAACCCATTCTACCTAATATTGAGCCTTGAACCTTTATTGGATGGTGCATGGTGTTCCTAAAGTTAGTACACACACTAATGAAAATATATTATAAATATAAGTAAATAATAGAAAGTGAATCACAATATTTGTTATCATCAAAAATGTAATATCATGAGCTTGAGTTGCAAAAACTGAGACACTGGCAGCAAGGGCCTTGATGACTTGGTAGATAGGTCATGGACATGCTCGTAGCTAGGGCTTGGGCACACTGGTAACTAGGGTCTAGGCTTGCAGGCAGGCAGGGGCATGACATGGTAGAAGATATAATTAGGGAATCCTGGCAAGCATGGCTATAGAATGCTGGAATCCAAAATTAGGGCATGCTGGCTAGCAAGACTTGGGAAAACTGGCTAGCATGGGCTTCACTTACTAGCTGGTAATATTTGAGCCACTAGCAGGCACAACCTACATATGCTAGCAGGCGGGGTCTAGGCATGTTGGTAGGTAGAGCTTTGGTAACTTGGCTGGTAGGGTCTGGACATGCTAATAGCCAAAGTCTAGGTAAGATACCAGGTCTTAAATATATTGATAGATAGTGCCTATAAAAGCTAGTAGGCATGGCCTGTGAATGCTTCAAGTCTAGGCTTGGGCTTGCTAGAAACCAGGTCCTTGGATAATGGCAGGCAGGGTCTAGGCATGCTTACATCCAGGGCCTAGGAAAACTCATTGGTAGGGCTTAAACATGCTAGCTGGTAGAGGGTATCGGCTACCTGGCTTATAGAGCTTGGATAGTTGGCATGTAAGGCTTGGGAAAGACAGCCCTGGGCATGCTGACAGCTATCACCTGACACTTTAGCAAGTAAGGCTTGGTCATTTTGTCTAGTAAGGACTTCTCAAATTAACAAGTAGGGTAGAGGCTCATTAGCAGCTTGCACGTAAGGGCCAAGAAAATGTTGGCTTTGAGGCATAATAAGGTTGTATAACTTGGCACTATTAATTATTCTTTCATAACCAAAAATTAAATGTGTCAAGAACATGTCACTTCATTTATTCATGGATACATTTTATTATTTGTACTTCAAGATGCATAAGCCATCTAATATGAAGCAATGTATTATTATGAGAACTAGGCACAACCCATGAAATACAAGTGTTAAATCTCTCACATGGTGTTGATAAGAAATTAATGTTTCAGATCAAAATAATAAGCCATTATGTTCTCTTGTTAATAATTATAGTAAAATAGCAATGTTATGCAAGTTTGTTGATAGAAAGATGAATCTACATCATAATTAGGCTTCCCTCTAATGGACAAACATGGCTTATTGCATCTAGAATGCTCCGGTAGTTTAAAAATGACCAAAAAGCTTATTATTTATTTCCATAAAAAGTACATTTTTAGTTGTACATACACCCATCTGTACACAATATGCTATTAGCGTGCCCAAAAGTCTTAAATTGAGTACTTATGAGTACATTTGATTGGGCTTGGGCAGACTAAGAGGCAGAGCCAGGACACACTAGCTAGCAAGGCTTAAGCATGCTAGCATGTAATTCCTTATCATGCTGCCAAGCATGGCTAAAGCACACTGATAAGCAAGGATAAGGCACATCTAAATATTCTTTAGAATCCAATAATCGAAGGCCCAAGCACCATATCACTTCACTTATTCATTGATTGTTGTTATCTTATAAATATAAAGATGCATGAGGGTCATCTAACATGAAGCAACATAATATGCTTAGAACTAGGCACAACTAATCAAAGGCAAATGTTATGTCTCTCAGGTTGACAAAAAATTTGATTTCACGTCCAAATAATAACCATTTTGATGCTTTTGTTAAGAATTATACCATAATATCCATGTCTCATATATTTGGTAGGGAAAAATAACTCTGCATTATATTCGAGCATCCCTTTATTAGAAAGGTAGGGTATAATACATCCAGAATGCCCCAAGATTTTAAAAATGGCAAAAAATCTAAAAAAAAAAATTATCATAAAAACTACATTTTTTACTTGTGCGTAACTCCGCTAATTCCGAGTATGCCATCTTGAAGCCCAAAAATCATAAATGTAGTACTTATAAGTACATTTCCTAGGAGATATTGGTAGGCTCATGGATTGAACTCACTAACACCCAGGGCTATGGTGATCTTGCAGACAAGTCCTGGGCACCCTGGCTACCAGAGCTTAGGCACAGTAGTAACCAGGGCCAGGACACATGGGTAGGTAGGGCCATTGTATACTGGTAGCTAAAATTAAGTCATCTTGGCATAAAGGGACATGACATACCGGCAACTAGAACAAGGGAACAGTGGTAGGCAGGGCTTAGGGAAATGGCTAGTATGGGCTTAGCTAGCTGGATGGTAGAGTATGAGCCACTAGCAACCAGGGCCTAGGCACACTAGCAAGAAAAGCCATGCAAAGCTGGCTGGCAAGGCCTTTGGAATAATAGTAGCCAAGACCAAGGTAAGATGCAAGGTCCTTGATATACTAGTAGGCAGGGCATGCGGATGCTAGTAGGTATGGCCTGAGCAAGCTGGTAGCTTGGGCCTGGGCACATTTTTAGTCAGGTCCTGGTCACACAATCAAGTATGGTCTTAGCACACTAGTAGGAAAGGCCTAAGTACACTGGAAAGCAGGCCCGATTATGCCGGTTGGCAAAGGGCATGGGCTACCTGGCTGGCAGTGTTTAGAGAGCTCACATACAAGGCTTTGGTAAGCAAGGCCTTGGCATGCTGGCTACTAGTTCTTGACACTCTAGCAAGCAGGGCCTGGTCATTTTTGTAAGCAAGGTCTCTTCATGTTGACAAGCAGGACTGAGGCACACTAACAGCTTGTATATAAGGGCCATGAACATGCTAGCTTTGAGGCAAAATTATGATGTGTAACATGGAAAATCTAATTATTCTTTCACAACCAAAAATCAAAGGCACAAGCAACATATCTCTTTATTTATTCAGGGAAGCATTTTATCATATGTGCATCAAGATGAATTTGTTGAAACTTGTTAAATATGAATTAGGTTGTTAGACCTAAGCTTATATCCCAGCAGCTAACCAAGAAGGTTGGGTGAATTGGATCATTTAAAAATTTTCCTTCTTAACTTTTAAACCAATATAAAAACCATTTTTAATGAAAATTTCTCAAAATGATTTTTCAACCACAGATTAAACACAGAACAGTAAAGTAAAAAAAGCAACGAAAAAATAAAAGATAGAAGATTTATAGTGGTTCAGTCAAACATGACCTACATCCACTCCCCAGAGGTACCCTCTGAGTATTGCACTAATACTACTAGTGTCTCTCCTTTTTCCACCGCAGCAAGGTAAAGAAGCCTTCACAAAAACTCTCTTCCACCACTACCTGGTGTGATAGAGAACCGTCTGTTGTTCACACTCTCCAAGTGTGGGCAAAGAATCCTTCGTCCTTTCACACACTCCAAGTGTGGGAAGAGAACCCTTCATCCTTTCATAGTCTCCAAGTGTGGGCAGAGAACCCTTCATCCCTTCACACTCTCAAAGTGTGGGCAGAGAACCCTTCGTCGTTTCATAATCTCTAAGTATCGGTAGAGAACTGAATATCCTTGAAAGATCTTCTCAAGAGTAATCTAAAAGGACAACAGAAAAGAGTAAAGTAATCACAAATCATAAAGTTGAGATCCTTACCTTTGAGTAACGATGAATCCTTCACTCTCCAGTAGTAAGATCTCTCCTTCAAACACTCTCTTTCACTCTCTCCTTCAGCCTCCCTCCAGTTTGCACGAAGACCAATTGATAAAAGGATTGGAAGATAGTCTTATTTGGACCTTTTATATGAAAGACATTTAAAACTGTCCAAAAATTGCAATTATTCAAATATGTGCATTATTGATCATCCTGTACGATCTCAATTCATACACACAAACAGTGTAACTACTGCTGTGTATGAATTAAAAGTGAACTGGTATGAATTCTTTTTGTACCTGATCATCATCCCGTACGAACTATGATCATCCGGTACGAACGGTTATTTCCATAGTTTGTTTTATACAAAAACTAAATGACTCTTACGTTTCCATAATAGAGAAGATCGTCCTGGGACGAACTATAATTTTCTTTTGGATGACCTTTTCCAGAGAGCATCATCCTTGGACATACGTAAATATCATGCAAATGACTTCATTCAGAAAGCATTGTCCTAGGAAGAACATAATTATCATTGGGACGAAGGCATCTAGAGAGCATCATCTTGGGATGCACGTAAAATATCATGCAAATGAATATGTAAAGAGAGAACCATCTTGGGATGATCTTGATAAATCGTTTGGACAAGTAGTATGAAATATGAGTTCTTAGGACATCATCTAAAGAAAAATGGGACACTTCGTCTGGTTGAATAGTTCAAAGTGAGAATCCAGAGGACATTGTCTAGGGATGAATTGGGACACTTTGTCTAGATAATTAGGACTTAGAAAAATCTTCTCACTTCCTGTTCGTTCCATTGCTCTCCGAGGGGTAAAACTGACCTGATCATCTCATACGAACATGGTTTGTCTCGTATGATCAGTATAAGAAAATTTTTAATTTTTAAAGATCTCCCCCAGTGTGTGTGGGTGCTATATTGTTTAATTACATTTACACTCTCTCAAACTCAATAAAGTGAAAAATATATACTTCAATTTACAAACTATTTTATGCTGCATTTGATTTGAAGTCTTCATTTGTCTGGAGTATGATTATCCTGAAATATTAGTTCACACAAGAGCAAAAACAATTCTTCCAAAAAGTGTTAGGAGAAAATAATAATTAGAATAATAATATTTGGATACAACAAAACTATACAAGTTGCAAGAATGAAAAATATGTAAAAGCTAAGTAACAACTCTCTTAGCAATCTCCACCTTTTTAATGATGGCAAAACAATTATTGTTTGTATATTTTTCAAATTTCTAAGTATCTCTCAAATTTCCCCTGAATTAATATGCTTGTGAGAATAAGGGGCATTTGAATATAAAAAGAAATTTGTTTTGTTTTTTTTTTAATTTTTAATCCACACAATCACTTAAACATAAAGCACAATAACCAACGATAAAACAAATGATAAAATAATTCCAACAACAATGATAGTTACGAACAAAACATATAAAACAATATTTATCCCCCTTTTTGAGAATAGAAAAAAGTGAAGAAGAAAAAGAACAATATAAAAATGATAGAAAGTCATACGAAAAATCATTGAATAATTGATCTTTGAAAGAGATTAAAAAATATTAGCAAATAAAATTAAAACATCATTAGAGAAATATAAGGATTTTAATGATTTAAGAAGAGATATAACATTTTCAACAAAAAAATATCTGAATCATGAATCAATTTACAATGAGATAAACAAAATCATTGCAAAGTAGATGAATGTAAAATTTTTCTATTTCAAATTTTAATATCAAATAAAAATTGTACAAAAGATTAATTTGGATTAAAGATTAAAAGATTAGGGAAAGAATCAAATGCAACTTGTGGCACTTTGCTCATCTTTTCAATATTTGTGGCACATTTTTTGTGCATCTTTTAAATTTTTGGGCTAATTTTGTGCCTCTTTTTGAATTTACGAACCATTGAGCATTCTTTGATATTGTTTACATTTGTATATTTTCAAGAGTAATCTTGATCTTTCCAAAATAAATAATTTAAAATTTCAAATTTCTCTAAGTACAACAATATTTATATTGATAAGAGAAATACAAAAATAAGAAAACATCATAATTGTAATAATAGTATTAAAATTTTGTTTGTCTGATAAGAGACATGAGATTGACATTCTTAACTAGATCAATTTATAATCACAACTTAAATTTTTTGAAAAATTAGATTTTTTAATGAATTCAATTTTATGTTGTAATTAGAGATATATCACTTTTAAGATTAAAAATTTGAAGAATGATCATATAGCCTAAGACACATTTTTGAAATGAAATAAAAATAGTAGAACAAGACAGAATAACTTTTATTGATATCATTGATATAAGATCATACATTGAGCATAAATGATATCAATACACTGACATATGACAAACACATAAAAGCACGAGACTAACTAACACAAAACACATCATAAAAACATAACTGCAAATATCACATCACATCACATTTAGAAGAGAAAATCATAAAAAAGTATAGTCATCACTCAGATGGGCCTTGATTTGGAGGAGGTTGCTGGTTGCAGAAGTTAAAATAGCTACTCATCATAGCCATATTCAAGCTTATACCATCCATTTGCTCTCTCATCAAACTCATATCCTGCTGGTACTGTGCATCCTACTGTTGTAGATGAGTTTCCATTTGATTAAAGCGTTGATCAAAATGAGTCTCAAGACGATCAAACCTATGAACCAAATCTTGAACATTTGGTTCAACAGTAGGTGCAGGTGCATATCTTATCCTTTCCTCCTCAGAATCACCACTTATAACTTGCTGTTCTTTATTAAAAATTGCTCGAAAAGATCCATCAATGTAGTAGAGAGGCTCCTCTAGATTTGAACTGGATGGACTGTGTCATATTTCTTCTCCAAAATATTGGTAACAAGATATCCTTAGGCTATATTTTTTTTTTTTGTTCTATGGGAGACATGGCCAATCTCAGAAAGTCCATAAATATAGTCAATGATCAATTGGGCTTCATCTATAGGTTAGCTAGTCATAATCAGATAAGTCACTATGGAAAGAAGTGGTGTGATATTTACTTGATCTCCAGCTTTAGGAATAATGGAAGTACGAAGAACATGCTGTATGATTTGAGCATTTTGATTAAGAGTGGCTACCTTAGGCAAATGGTCTACTCCTCTACATCCTCTAATCACTTGATTTATTGTGGTCCATTTAAAATTGGTGGAAGTGGTCAAAGTGTAAGATCTAATCCATTGAGTCCTTAAGTTCAAAAAAATTCGTAAGTCTTCTTTAGTGATCTCTACCTTTTTACTTAAAAACATATGACTTAATCACAGATTGGTCAGATTTAAAGGACATATTGGCAAAAAAGTTGTGGAAGGTCTCCTTGTTGATGGATTAGAGTGAGAATAAGGCCAAACTTGGTGGAAGCAAAAAGGTGCATTACCTTGAAAGTGAGTTGCTCTTGGAGAAGGACTCTAGAGGGAGTGATTTTTGCAGATGTGAACCTAGGAAAGGACTCCTCATTTGCTTTAGATAGGAAGTTTTCTCCTGAGTTTCTAGGGGGTCCCTTAGCAAGTACCTTTTGCCTTGTGCTTGAACTAGCCATGGAGAAGTTCTAGGGGAATAAAGTTTTGAAAGTGATTTTTGAGGGATGAGATTTGAGTTCTAAACCCTTTAATTTGAAGAAAAAATGAACTTTCGTACATACGAAAAGAGGTTCATCCCATACGATTTAGGTTTCGTACGTAGGAAATGAAATTAGATATGTACGAATGAATGAGTCCAAAATTGAAACAACTTTTCATAAATATGTAAGTTATGAGGCATCCTTTCGTACAAACTTTTGACCAAGACGATCATACAGATGAACAGGTGTTTGTCTAGGATGATCATATATTAAAGATCATTTTTATGTCAGTTTGATTGCTTAAAATTTTGTTGTAGAATTTCAAAAATAACAAAAAAATTAGAACTCTTGTTTAGGGTTATTTTTATTAAGAAAAAGATTTTCACAATTCACCCCCCCCCCCTTTTGTCATTTAGTAATTTCACATTTAACTTAAAATAATTTGTTGATTTGATTGATTAAGATTTTTTCTTAATCAATTTGATTTGACGATTAATTTAAATTAAATGAATCCGGGTCTTCTATGCCTAAAAGTTTGATTCCACTTGGAGGACTTTGGGCATTTTGACTTTTAAAAACCCTTAAAATACTTAAATAACAAAGACATCTCCTATGGATTATGCTTGACTCTATTTAGGAAAGCACTAATCCATTTGGATTTGGAGATCTCCGAACAAAAATAATAAACTATCGACCTTATACGATGTGCTAGATTCCTTCTGGAGGGCACGTTGTATTACATTTGTAAGGTCCCTTCTTCTCTCCTTAATAAATTCTTAAGGACTCTCAAAATAAATACCTATCTTCTGTCTAAGATGGGTATTTATTCTGAAAGTTCTAGGATTTATAAATTGATGATTTTCTGCACTTAGGGAATCATCAATCTATAAGTTCTTTATAACCAAAATTAAATAACTCTAACATTTAAAATTGGAATAATTCTTAATAAATCTAAATATACTTTACTTAAACTTTAACCAAATCCCTTGGACCTGTAATAAATCAATCCTAATAATACATGCAATTTGAACAAATAAATCCATTAAGACTTACCCAAGCCGTACAGCTTTCTTCACACACTTAGATGCTTGCTAGGACAACCAACTTTAGTCTAAGTTAGGCCAGTGATTTGTTGTGGTTTGCTTGCGGGTGTCTTGCCTAGAGGGCACCTATGTGTGATTGCTTACTTTTCTATACTGCATAGCATAGCACATTTCTTTCCTGTCTGTACACCAAAGAGCGAAGTGAATAAAGTGAGGGTCACTGTACTTACTTTTTTGTCTTTACTTTCTTGCATTTATAATTGTACACAACGCACTCATAACATGCATCATTATATAACTGCATTATTTCATGTCTTTTATATTACTGCAATAGTAGAATATTCTTAGGATATGATGTACTGCTTTTTATTTCCTAGAATTGTTGTATATAGATTGAGTCTGTACAGTGTCTGGAGTCTGTAAAAGAATTAAAGATAACTTCTTACAAATATACAAATGAGGCTCCAAAAAGTAATATCCTCCTTCAGAAGGACGTTCCTTTTTGGAATTTCATAGAAGACCCGGATCCTGAAGATCATAAGCAGTTATATTTAATTCTATTTTCTCGTAGGCTTAGAACCAAGGTTTGTTGTCGGTGGGGCCTGGCCACTATTAATTTATTACAAATTCTGGGGTGTAACCGATGAAAGTATATTAATAAAATCAGCTCTTTTATATACATATGTTTCATACATCATTCGCATACGAGTAGATTTTTTGTTTTTGTAAGCATATTCCTTTGCATTTATTTTAGATTCTTTAATAACTCTTTGATTCCTAGGATAGAGCCATTTTAAAATCTTGCATCATCGGCGAATTGTTATGATTAGGATTTAGACATTTGGCATTAAGTTGTGCTAAGTTACGTTCTTCTATCGTCTAGTCCACAAAAGGTGTTTCAACTCTAACACTATGAACTAGTCTAGTTGGTTTTGTATACCCTTCCTGAACTAAGATCCACATACAGTAATCAAGTGATTGCAAAAATGAAGGCGTGTATGTTTTCCAAAAATCAAAATGAATATTGTCAAACAATGGAGGTCTTATTAAAAATTTACCATTAGGTGTGTTTAGATTTCCAAATGTAGCTATGGTCGTTAATCAAAAAGTAGAATAAACTAATGCAATGAAAATAAAGCTCTGATACCACTTATTAAAACTCGTTAAATATGAATTAGGTTATTAGACCTAAGCTTATATCCCAGCAGCTAACCAAGAGCGTGGTGAATTGGATCATTTAAAAATTTTTCCTCTTAACTTTTAAATCGATAAAAAAACCTTTTTTAATGAAAATTTTTCAAAATAATTTTTCAACCACAGATTAAACACAGAACAGTAAAGTAAAAAAAGTAGCGTAAAAATAAAAAACACAAGATTTATAGTGGTTCGGTCAAACACGACCTACATCCACTCCCAGAGGCACCCTCCGAGTATTGCACTAATACCACTAGTGTCTCTTCTTTTATCCCCATAGCAAGGTGGAGAAGCCTTCACAAAAACTCTCTTCTACCACTACTTGGTGCGATAGAGAATCGTCGGCTATTCACACTCTCCAAGTGTGGGAAGAGAACCCTTCGTCCTTTCACACTCTCCAAGTGTGGGCAGAGAACCCTTCGTCCTTTCACACTCTCCAAGTGTTGGCAGAGAACCCTTCATCCTTTCACACTCTCCAAGTGTGGGCAGAGAATCCTTCATCCTTCCACACTCTCTAAGTGTCGGTAGAGAACCGGATATCCTTGAAAGATCTTCTCAAGAGAAATCTAAAGGACAAGAGAAAAGAGTGAAGTAATCACAAATCACATAGTTGAGATCCTTACCTTTGAGTAACAAGTGAATCCTTCACGCTCGAGTAGTAAGATCCCTCATTCAAACACTCTCTTTCACTCTCTCCTTCAATCTCCCTTCCATTTGCACGAAGACCAATTGATAAAAAGATTGCAAGATAGTCTTATTTGGACCTTTTATATAAAAGACACAAAAACATTGTCCAAAAACTGTAATTATTCAAATCTGTGAATTATTGATCGTCCTGTACGATCTCAATTCATACAGACAAACAGTGTAACTACTACTGTGTACGAACTAAAAGTGAATTGGTATAATTTCACTTCATACCCGATCATCATCCCGTAAGAACTATGTTCGTCCGGTACAAATGTTTATCCATATTTTGTTTTATATAAAAATTAAATGACTATTACATTTCAAAAACAAAGAAGATCGTCCAAGGATGAACTATAATTTTTGACTGGACAACCTTATCTAGAGAGCATCATCCTGGGACGTACGTAAATATCATGCAAATAATTATGTCTAGAGAGCATCATCCTGGTAAGAACATAATTATCGTCGGGATGAATGCATCCAGAGAGCATCATCCTAGGACACATGTAAAATATCGTGCAAATGAATGCGTCCAGAGAGCATCGTCCTTGAATGATCTTAATAAATTATCTAGACAGGCAGTATGAGACATGAGTTGATATGACATTATCTAGGGATGAATGGGACACTTCATCTGGATGAACAGTTCAAAATGAGAATCTAGAGGACATCGCCTAGGGATGAATGGGACACTTCGTCTGGACAATCAGGACTTAGAAAAATCTTCTCACTTTTTGTTCGTTCCATTGCTCTCAGAGGCGTAAAACTGACCTGATCATCCCGTACAAACATGATTCATCCTGTACGATCAGTATAAGAAAATTTTGACTTTTTAAAGATCTCTCCTAGTGTGTGTGCTAGGTTGTTCAATTACGCTCACACTCTCTCAGACTCAATAAAGTGAAAAATACATACTTCAATTTACAAACTATCTTATACTGCATTTGATTTGAAGTCTTCATTAGTCTGGAGTATGATTATCCTGAAATGTTTGTCCACACAAGAGCAAAAATAATTCTTCCAAAAAATGTTAGGATAAAATAATAATTAGAACAATAATATTTGGAATAATCAAAACTATACAAGTTACAAGAACGTAAAACATGCAAAAGCTAAGTAGCAACTCTCTTAACAGCATTAGCCATCTAGGTTGTAGCAACATATTGTTCAGAGAATAATTCACAATCCATTAAAGGCAAGTGTTAAATATCTCATATGGTGTTGATAAGAAATGAATATTTCATATCAAACAACAAGCCTTTATATTCTCTTATTAGGAATTATAGCAAAATAGCAATGTCCTACAAGTTTTCTGATAGAAAGATGACTGTACATAATGTTTGGGTCCACTCTAATGGACTGGCAGGGCCTATTTCATCCAGAATGCTCCAGTTCAAAAATTGCCCAGAAGCTTAATTTTTTTTCCACAAAAAAAGTACATTTTTACTTATCTATACACCCATATGTACCTAATATTCTATCTTGATACCCAAAAGTCTTAAATTGAGTACTTATGAGTACATTTGATTTTTCATGGGCACACTTGAAAGTTGGGCCTTAGCACACCAGCTAACAAGGCCTAAGCACACTAGCATGTAATTCCTTGACACGCTGCTAAGCTCAGCTAAGGCACACTGACAAGCAAGGATAAGACACATCAAAATATTCTTTAGAATCTAATAATCTAAGGTACAAGCACCAAGTGGCTTCACTTATTCATGAATTTTTTTTTATCTTATACGCATCGATATGCATGAGGGTCGTATAATATGATGTAACATACTATGCTTATAACTAGGCACAACCAACCAATGGCAAGTGTTATGTCTCTGACATGGTGTTGATGGAAAATAATATTTCATGTCCAAATAACAAGCCTTTATATGATCTTATTAAGAATTATAGCATAATAGCCATGTCTCACATATTCACTAGTAGGAATAAGATTTTGCATCATGTATGGGCATCCCTTTAATTAAGGCGCTTTTTATCCATTCTATCACTGATAGAAACATAAATTTACATAAAAGGAAAGTGTTTTTTTATAGAAAGCATAGAATTCACATCTAAATAACAAGCCTTTATATGCTCTTATTAAGAAAAATGACAAAAATGTTTTTACATTTGCCTGGGCTCCCTAGCAGGTAGTGCCTGGTAAACCGACAAGTAGGGTCCTGCACAGACTTGATATAGTGTGTGCGGATGATTAATATGAATATCATCCAGGATGATGCACTTAATTATGGATTCCTTAACCAGGATGTCCTAATTAGGGTTTCTATTTTTAACTGATCGTCCAGGTAGTTTTTTTTAATATGTCCTGGACGATATGAGCATAAACAAAAAAATCTAAATCAGTCAGAACATTTTGCCCCAAGTGTTTGTGTGCAAGGTTACATAGCATCAGGAACCACATCGCTTACAATTGACTCAAGAAAAGTTAATAGATTACAAACTGACTCAGTCCTAGTCTACCCAATCTTGAGCTGGCTTGAGTTGCACTCAATCTTATGGTCCTAAAATGTTAGTAGGCAAGACAGTCGTAGAGAAGAAAAAGTATAAAAAATGTTTACTATCATCAAAATTAAATTTGCTTAAAAAAGATTAGAAATAATCACGTTCCCTTGGGGGTTAAAAAATCTAATACTTGTCGGCGGGCAAATGATGGCCTCATGCATGATATTTTTAGTGTGGATTCTTACTAAGAGGCATGCAATCATAATCGTGAATATGATTGCTTCATGCCACTAGATTTTTAACCAAGTGCAATAACCAATTATGTGACTCAATGGTCCTCTCGTACTAGGTTAAATTACCATTTTGGCATAATCAATAGTAGGGAAAAACTAACTTGTCTCCTGATAATCTAAACCTAGGTCATATTCCTTTTTGGAGGGTAAAAAATCCAACACTTGGTGAATTCTGCTTCATAATGATAGGAAGATATGATGCTAAAGGATCAAAAAGTAATGCCTCTATAAATGCTTAGCTACCATAAGCCAATTAACCCTGTGGTAACTTGTTTGACACCTCTAGCTTCAAATTTTGAATGACTTAAGGATCGATATGCCACACTTTTATGTTTTAAATGTTTATTGGAAATCATAATCAAATAATCTTTTACCCTTTTATTCCACTCAAAATTTTTGTTCTTGTTGATCTCATCTTAGGTCATCTGCATTATCTTTTAATAAATGTGCCGCCCTAACCAAACTCTCCACCTGATAATGTATTACCTATGTATCGACCTACCGAGGTGAGACTTAAAGGCCAAAAGGAGGGGTGAGGTCCTACTTCCATCTCACATAATAAGTAAAATAACATTAAAAGTAGTGGTATTTCACTTTCTCTAGTGAACCAACTACCAATTATCATATACCTTTCAAGTCATTTCATAAAGTCAGACTAGAGTCAAGCTCAACAAGGTTTTCTTTCCCCACTGATTCTGCCAATCCCGTTCCCTTGACTATGGTTTTGCTAGATAATAGACAGGGATATTAGGAATCTCGTTAATCAATTCATACGCATCAATAATTAGAGGATGTGGCATTTGGCAACTTTAAAATATTAAAAGCACTCCCACCATATCCCCATGCTTGGTTGAATTTATTTGCTTTAATATTTAGTGCACTAGGAAAAAATCACATTACATGAGCATCAGCAGGAACAGTCGCAAGGCTTTAATTTAAATATATAATCAGATTCTCCTTGATTGTACTAGTTCTGAGTCAGTTATTTGATGCCAGAGGAAGGCCCCCAAGAGAGTCATTCAAAATTCAACTACCAACCCACATGCGGTAGCCTACTCTCGCCGTGTGGGATGCTCAAGCAGTCCACCGATAGTAGGAGGTTTTGGGACTGGGACCCCCATGCCCAACCTTCAAGGCCATTCCTTTTCCCAAAGTTATGGATCCATTTTTCTGACTTTGCTTGCTTATATTGATCCATCGACTAGAGGTTATTCACCGTGGACACCTAATGCGCTTATGAGTACGATCGAGAAATGATGACATTTAGCCCCTTCAATTTTCAAGGGCCATTGGGGGCACAATGGATGCCACATAACATGCGGCACTCTTACAGTCGGTGGACCTTATGTCCGACTAAGCAACTCCAGGGCTGGAAGACTATTAAGCAGAAAAGATAATTCTACCTGAGGCCCACAATGACATTTCCATACTACTTAATGTTACTATCAACCTCCACATCCCCGCTAAAGAATTTTAACCTAACTCCCTTTCAAAGCTCGCATAAAGTGGCACTTTTTAATGGACCTCCCCCATCTTTTAGGATCGACTAACACATATGAGTGTCATTAACATGAAACCTTTTGCCCGACCTTCAAAGATCTCATTTGAATATTTACTACTACCACATAAATTCTCACTGACGGTCGCTCCACAAGGGATAATGCCCTCCTACTCATCTAGGCCTGACCATTGCCCTAATGGCTAGGTGTGGGTCACATGCTTAAGTGCCATCCATTTTCAAGGCTAGTTGATTTGACAGGTGAGTTATTATACACTCCGTAGCAAATTTTGGCTTCCTTGACCACCATCCTTCTGTCCTAATTGACCAACACCCTTTATGGGTTCTGGGTTAGCACACAATTAGGCACCATAACTAGACTTCCATTTCATCCCACATTTCCAGTTCAGCTTACCAAAAATGGCCCACTTAGAGCCCTTGATTTTGTGGCACAACTCATCAAAGCAACCTAACCATCTTACCTATTTAATGGTTGAGGAAATTATAGCCCCGATGCCTCTAATCATTAGCTTCACCCAATAAAACTCTATCTAGGACTCCAACTATCCTGAGGGAAACTTTTGAGGGAACCGACTACTAGATGGTTTAATTAGTCTTTCACCAGTATACCCAAGTTAGATGAATAATTAGCACATCAGTGTTACTGTGGGCCTCCACAAGACTTTTCTCTGACATCACCTCGCTCAGGCAAAGTTTACCATCTTTTGGGCCCAAACATGCACGCTCACATGAAAAACCTTCATAGAAGATTTGGGTCGATCGGCGGTGTAACTTTTAAAAGAAGATCTCGCACATCAGCTTCCTTGGTTTGTCTTTCAAGATGGATAAAATGGGGAGACCATAGGCCTTTATGATAGGCATGTGAGAGCCCTATAAGGCTTGTATTATTAACACCTACTATGTTAGCTGATTGGCCTGATAGTTCCTCATTGAGCGTTGATCACATGGGCTCCTACTTTTGAGAAGTGCTGTAAGGATTTGTGCCTCGAGCTAAGTAGTAAATAAGCCACATCCATTTTGCTTTTAGTTGAGAAGAATTGCTAACCCCTATCTACTTTCCTCTTAATAAATTTAAGCACTTTTTGATTACCTTTTCAAAGTCATTTTCATCTTTCACTTATGGTACTTTTTAGCTATTAGTCTCTCGCCTATATTTAACCTTGGACATAATTTATTGCTCTATTAGGGCTACATACCCAAATAACCTGACTCACCGATAACACCTCCTGTTGTGATAGTGTTTGTGATGAATAAGGCCCTTAACCTATCTAGTTCCCCTTTCAATGGGACTTGGGCCCAGTCCATTGCAGATGATACTTCTCTAGATAATAATTTGAGCTACTACATGGAAACTCAATTCAAATGTTGGGCATATCCTGATTAGCTCATTATTACTAAGGGAATCCTTGTAATTTATTCTCCTTTGCTTATTAATATGCTTAAACATGATCGGTGTCCTCATCCATCCGGAGGAAGCATTCAAAATATCATCTATGGATCGATGTCTTATTTGGGATCAAATAAAAAGTATGATCATCTCTATGGCATGATGACATAATAGCATAGAAATTCTCTTTAATCCACCCCTTATTATTTGTAGCCAATGAGATGTTGACCCACCCTTCAACCCATTGTGCTGACGAGCACGATGAGCCACCGTGCACATTTGAGCCTTCGTCCGCATATCCATCGATGGGAGACTAGATAGTGAGGGAAAAAATGCTTGACACTCAGAAAGACAATCCCTTGTCCTGTTGGCCTTAAACACAACTTGCATTCAAAGACTTGATGGTTCATAAGATTCTACAATTATCACCACATATCATATTTTAATGCGATCATTATAGATGTGAGAGCTTAGATATCTATTACCGAGTCATGTCAATCCATATGGTGTGTGATAGCACCAATCACATAAAACCCATTAAAGAGATCATGTTTTGATATTCCCTTGGTGGAACGTTATGTTAATTTTAGTGTTCATCCATCCTTCAACACGTCCTTTCCCTAAAGAGGTGATGAGGTAATGAATGGGATGGTTTTTATCTCAGCAGTAACAGACATAACCTATTTTTATGGGTTCTCAAAATTGCTCTATGTATTTTAGTCTCAACAATGATCCTTCCGCAAGTTCACAATGATCCTTCTTCAAGTTCACCTATGGAAACTTTATTACAACTTCTCCTTCCTCTAAATGCTAAGATTTAATTAACTTTTTGCAGATTAACATGTAGAAAACTACTCGTATAAAGTAATCCAAATAGGTCACCAAACTATTCAATCGGTAGGAGTGATGAGTAGTGTGTATAAATGGAAGGGACCTAGTTAATGCGTGTTTATGAGTCATGCTTACTAGGAATTCATTATTTATGATGAATAATTATAATGACCTATCCCCATCATGATGAAATTTTCTAAAGATTACCCAATCATGTAGCCAATGCTATGTACTTATTAAATACATCAGTGTAGCGCACGTGGTCCAGAACATCTAAGGGCATCATAGACCTATTATTGCCTCAAACTTATGTAGCCTAAATGAGCATAGTCACACTAAGAAGCTAGCCACGTATGTTGAACTCCACATATCTTATTAGCAAACTGAGGATTTGTTCTTTAATGGAATTAAACAGACAAATTGCTCCACCAACTGAGAATGGCCATGCGCCGCCACCCATAAAATAAATCCTTACTATTTCTTGACCTAGCAAGTTTCCCCATGTTGAGTTAAATTATGCCACATACTCCACTCCTGGAGGTGCCCTTATGTTAATTCCTTTAATTTTATACTTGCATCCATGGACCACTATGTGGAATGTTGCAATACGTTATACCAGGAGTGGGAAATTTTGCATAGCTGGTGCATTGATGTGCCAACCTTTGAGTCCATAGAGTCGGGATTGACTGAACTCAAGAAACTAGCAACCTCGAACCCTAGCTTGGGCAAATTATTTTTGTATGTGGTTTATCTGCTCAAGAGAGAATGTAACGACCTTAAACATGGCAGACCCTACTACTCACCTTTAGTGATTGTGATTGCAACCCTTTCTTTACTCTCGAAATGACATAGCTTACCTATGTTGGAGCAATGGAGCACCAACTAGTCCCATCAGTTACCTACTTCCAAATTATGGTGCCACCCCCCTCTAAATTTGTTAAAGTTCAACTTTGATACCTCCTTATAATCCTCCAACTGAGCTGGGCTTGTGAATGTCATTCAGGACTACAAAGGAAAACTGATAGCTACAACCAGTATGTATATGAGACACTAGGATCATACCTATGCTATGGTAATGGTAGAACCCTCTAAGAAGGAGGTGATTTTTGATTGGATGAATAACTTGGATGGAATCATTATTGAAGGGGACTTGACGAATGCTATAACTTGGCTGCAAAAAATCCTTAATTGAAAAACCTAAGTCCACTTTAACAACAATGGGATTTGGCTTTCATATGCTACTTCAAACAAGTTCTTTTTTAGCATATAACACGGGATAGTATCAAACCCCTGATTTTTTCTCATATTTTGCCCTTTTTGGAAATTTTATATGAAAAGATGTAAAAAATTATTCAAACTCATCATCCTTTTTGTCTATGTTGAGGGAGGATAGTGATAGAGAAAAGTATTTTTTGTTCCTTTTTGAATATTTTTTCTTTTACACTTTGATTAAAATAATTAAAAATTTTAAAGAACCAAAAAGCTTTTGGGAGGTTCTTCATTTCTTCCTTACTTTTTCTCTCACTAGAGGATTTTTTGGAGAGTGAGGCTCTGGGTTTGGTGTTGGTGACCGAAGGTCCCCACTGTTGCAAATCTATTTTTCATGGCTTATATTTTGATGATTGACAAACACTGTTTCTCTTGGACTGCTTGTTGCTTATAACTTTTCAGGAATCGAAGATCGGACGATCAAGAAGGAGCCAAGTTCAGGATTGCGTAGGCTTAGGGTTGAGTCAGTTTGTACGTTTTGATTTTCACCTCTTGAGTCTACTTGTAATGGTCAAAGAGACTGATACTATGTAACCCTTCACACACACACTTGAGAGACTTAGAATTTCTGTTTTTACTCATATCGGCCAGGACGATTTTTGGATCGGCCTAGACGATCAGCTTAAAACAAAAATTCTAATTAAGGATTCTTAATTAAGGTAGCTGACATTAACAGATCGTCCTGGACGATACGTGTATCGGCTAGGACGATAAGCTGAAAACAGAAAGAAGTAGCCGCCATAGTCAATTATGGTATACTGTATTTTTAAATTATCGGCCAGGACGATCCTAGGATCGGCCTGGACAATATTCACAAATTATGCCATAATTGTTCAAAAAATCAAGGGAGTAATTAAGGATGATTGATATGATCATATCGTCCTGGACGATCGCAGGATCGGCGAGGACGATCCAGTCAAAAACCTTAAGTTACTTCAGGATGATCAATATCGGCCAGCCCGTATCCAGGGCTATTGTCAGGATGATTTTCCTCTGATTTGAACTGATCGGCCAGGAAGATCGTGTGATCGGCCTGGACGATCAAGCCAATTTTCAATCATCCAGCTTTGCATCCAGGGCTATGCTCTGGCCGATCTTCATTGATTTGTACTGATCGGCCAGGCCGATGTCCATATCGGCCTGGACGATATTATCGGCAACTTGCAATTAATGAGCTCCTTTGAAGCTCTTCTATTTAAGAGCTCTTGTTCAACATTTTTTAGGACCTTTGGCTACTGCCTTGACCTGAGAAGACCTTGAGGAGAAAAAGAGAGAGAGGATCTTGTGAGGGGGAGCTTGTGAGAGGATTCACAAGGGTTGCTTCAAGGATCGCCCTGCTTCATCTTTGTCTAGAGTTTCTCATCTGTGGAAGGGTCGGTAGAGGTAAGGAGTTTGATTTTGGTTTTGGTTCTCTGCCAGCTTCAGGAGGAAGCAAAAGGAGGAAGGTTCTCTACCTTGTCGGGGTTGCAAAAAGGAGATTCTTGTGTGGGCTTCTCCGCCTAGCTGTGGGGGCTAAAGGAGAGCCACGTTTTGTAGTGTAATACTTGGAGGGTGCCTCCAAGGAGTGGATGTAGGTCGAGTCGACCGAACCACTATAAATTTCTGTGTTCTTTTTCTTGCTTCTGTGCTTTTAAATTCCACATTTATTTCTGTGGTGTGATTTGGTTTATGCAATTTTCTTTCTTTGTAAAAATAATTTTTAAAATACCAATTCACCCCCCCCCCCTCTTGGTTAGCTTGGGACTAAGTTCATAGGGCTTAACATCCCTAACGAACTTTCAAGTGGTATCAGAGCGGGATTCGAAAATTAAAGTTTAAAAACTCTTTGAATTTGATCCATGACTAACATTGGGAATCGTAACACTACGGAAGGGTATTCCATTACCCGACCTCCCTGTTCGATAACCTACCTTTTGATTTTTGGAAAACTCGCATGTCAACGTTTTTACAATCTACTGATTATCGCATGTGGATGCTTATTCAAGAAGGTTATTCTCCACCTTCTCGTGAAATTAATGGTGTTAAAACTGAAGTTCCTTTTACTGAATGGACTTTGGATGAACGAGATTTAGCTCAATTAAATAAGAAATGTTTGAACTGTTTTTTCTGTGCTTTGAAATATGAAGATTACATGCGTGTCTCAACTTGCAAAACTGGTAAAGGGATTTGGGATAAATTGTGCATCACCTATGAAGGTACTAATGAAGTTAAACAATCCCGTTTAAACATTCTCTTGCATGACTACGAACTTTTTCGTATGAAACCTCATGAATCGATTTCTGACATGTACACTAGGTTTATTCAGATTGCTACTTCATTACATGCACTAGGAAAGGAACTTTCGAACTATGAAAAAGTTAACAAGATTTTGAGATGCTTGCCTTCGTCTTATGATGCAAAAATCACTGCAATCACTGAATCTAAAGATTTGAACACCTATTCTATTGATAACTTATTTGGCTCACTCATTGCTTACGAGCAAGGGGTGAATCAAATAATTGTTGATGCAGGTGAAAAGAAAAAGGAGAAAATAATTGCACTGAAGGCGCATAAATCAGATTCTGAATCTTCCAGGTCTGAAAGCGATGAAATTGCCTTCATCACAAGGCAATTCAAAAGCTTTCTAAGGAAGAAACAAAAGCATCATCAAAGTTGGAGAAAAGGTAAGGATCATAAACATCTTAAAGGATCTTCTGATGTTGTTTGTTTTGAATGTAGGAAGCCTGGACATGTGAGAGCCGATTGTCCTATACTTCAAGATCATTCAAGCAAAGAAAAGTAAAAAGGTGAGGAAAAAGCTAAGTCTAGGAAGGAGAAGAAGAAAATCCAAAGAGGTTTTTGGGCAGAATCTGGTACTGATTCCTCTAAAACAGAACCAGAGGAAGAGACTACAAACTTGTGTTTCATGGGAGAAAATTAAAGTGATGAGGAAGAGATATGTAAACCAACCTATGATGAATTATTTGAAATTTGTGAAAAAATCCATGCATCATACAAAAAACTTAAGAAAACTCATGCTAACCTAAAATTAGAACATTCAAATCTACAAAAAGAGCATGAAGTTTTTCTTAAAGATCATGCAATGATTGATTCAAATCACATGGCTCTTCTTGATGAATTTGATGAGTTAAACAATAAATATTTCAAGTTAATTGATGAAAATAATGCAATGAAAGCTTCACACACCTCACTTAAGGATGATCTTAAAAAATCTAAAGAGATTGAGAAAAATTTGAGGATTGACAATGATGCCTTAAAAAGAACCAACTTGAGGATTCAAAATGATTTGGAAACATGTAAGAAAGCTAGGATGACACCAACTACTAATCAAAAGCCAGAACCTAGGAAGAGGCATTTTTACCCAAACCATTTAAGAAAACCTTTTCCTGAAGTTCAATGTTTTTCTTGTGGCATGCTAGGACACATCTCATACACTTGCAAAGTTAACCGTAGTACACAATGGGTGTGGAGACCTAAGATGCATGATACAAAGCATACCACATCTGCATTGCACTCTACGTTTCTTAAGAAGGAGCCCAAACCAGTTTGGGTTCCTAAATCTGACTGTTGTTGAGTTTTGCAGGTGTGCTCTCACTAAAGACCTCGTGGGAGCATAAGATAACTGGACATAAGGAGGCTCGCAGCTCAAAATTGCTTAAATTCACTGCTTTATCACGTGCTTGAAATCTTTAGTTGTTGTGTGTCTTTTATTTTATTTTATTTTATTTTATTTTTTTGCTAGTTTTTTTTTGTGCTCACTTTGTGTTGTTTTTAGTTTGCTTTATTATTTTATTTTATGTGTTTTGTTTTTCACATTGTTCTTTAAATTTGGCCTTCCATATGATGAAATTTTTCAAGCTTTTAAATATTGGAGTTTTGGAGATAGGGTTTAGCTTTTCTAAATTGGTTAAAGGAAGTAATACTGTTGATGTTTTCCCTTCTTCTGACTTTGTTTAGTGGCATGATTTTCTTCTCTAAAATAAAAGTCTAAACTCAGTTTAACCAATGGCTTTTCATCTAAGATCTTTTTCTTATCTTGCTACATTAAATTATCTTATGCATAATAGTCAAAATTCTTAGATATCATTTAAGCTTTTGAAATCTTGCCATTGCATTTATCACGTGATTTTGATTTTGTGTTGTGGATTGTTTTTCCTATGTTAGAGAGAGAGCTCCTATTCTCTAATATTTGGAGAATATACTCACAACTAAGTCTTTTTCTTTAAGGGTATATTAAAGAGTTTTTAGCTTGCAAGAGTTAAAAAGGAAAGAGGCCAATGAAGCCAAATTGAAAAGAAAGCTATATACACAAAAGTGTATCAAAAATCAAAAGATGCTCAAAGAGCCAATCAAAGTGATAAGAGGCATAAAATGAGCCCACTAAATGCAAGCTATCCTCTCTTTGGTAAAACTCTTAAAACTTAGAAAACTCATTATGTGATACTTTCAAAGACTTGATTTCAATTTTCATGATTGAGAAAAATTACTTTGGTTTATTATTTATGAGATATTATAGTTGTAAACAAGTCTTGAATGGATCTTCTTATCCTATTTTGTTATTCCGAGTTAGGCCTCTATTTTCCAAAAGAATTTTGTACCCTGAAGGATGTCCGATCTAGGGTTAACGGAATCAGATTTTCTACCTTCTTCTGATTGGGATTTGTTAAACTTCTTGATCTCTTGGAACTTTAAAAGTTTAATTTTAGAAAAGAATTCTCATATGATGCCTCCATAAAATAAAAAAAAAATAGAAAAATTAAAATCTAAAAATATTCGTTGTTTAGTTTTCGTTGTGTTTTATTTTTCTGTGTTTTGACTATTTCTCTTTTGATTTATTTTTTGAGGGTCATGATCATCACCTTTCTTCTCTGAATTTCAATTTCAAGTCACATCGGCCTGGCCGATCCTTGTCACGTCCTGGACGATGTGACAAATTTTCTTCAAAAATCCATCTGCTGAACTTTTCTGTGCTTAATATTACTCATCGTCCTGGACGATCCTATATCGTCCTGGACGATTTGATCGAACTCATGGTGATAGTCCTGGCCGATAGTATATTTGTCTGGCCGATGTATTTTATGTGCATCGTCCTGGCCGATACACTGGATCGTCTTGGATGATCCACGTGTCAGCACGTTTGATATTTAAATTCGGACTCGGACGATCCATTATTGGACAATCGGCCGGGCCGATCCACTGTTCATCCTGAACGATACACGTGGCAAGAATTTTAAACATTTTAACTTCGGCCGGTACGATCAATTATTGTGCATTGTCCTGGACGATACACCTAATCGGTCCGGACGATCTGCTTTTTCAACGGTCGTCTGGATTGACTCCTCGGGCCGATCGCCTGTGTCTAATCAGCCTGGCCGATCTCTGATCGGCCCGGACGATTGGACCGCCTTTTTGACCAATCGGCTTGTACGTAATTATTGAACCATATCGGCCTGGACGATTCTACGATCGGCCATGACGATATGGCCATTTTTTCAAATTCAGGCCGTTCCAGCCATGGTTTTTCACTTCCAACCCTTTCTCATCTTGTGTTCTTTGCTTAGTGCTCTCAAATGGCTGGTGGGAAACACGCCCGACAGACTTCTGGGAGTTCCTCGAGGGCAAGGATTGACCCTCATTTCCGGGAAGCAGAAGATGAAGCTGCCTATCATCGTTACAAAGAGTGTGGAATTACTATCTCCAGAATCATCAATCCTGTCCACATCTCTTACCCGGTAATGGATCTTTTTGCTCACACATCCCTTTGCTTCATTTTATCTCTTGCCTTCCCTTTCAATTCAGAATTTCTTTGAGAATTTTTCGCAAACCTTCGCATCAACTCTACATTCATAGCCCTGACCTCCTATGTTAATCGACGCCCTATCGAAATCACATATCAGGATTGTGTTGATCTTTTACAGCTATCCACCACTGGGGATAAGCTGCACATAATCGCCTCTGACCCTGATCTTGACTGGTCCACGGCGAATCACTTTCTTCGCCAGACCAATGTACCTTACCATGTTGGAGAGACTAGCTCTTTAGTTAGAGATGCTAGGACAATCCAACATGTCCTTCGCACCTCCGTCATTCCAAAAGCCGGTGACCGAGTCCACATCACCCCTCTACTCTCCCTCACTACCTTCTACATCATGGCTCATAGGGAATTCAATACTGCGGACCTAATTTTTTTATACATTGATCACCTAACCACAATTCGCGATCCAGGCCACAAAAGGAAACCAAATCTAGCCTTAGGACACATCATAGCCTATGTCCTTGAAACCAAATACCAACTTCAGTATCCTATTCCACCAAACCTCCCAACTTCTTTCTACTCAAACAATTCATTCAGCACCCTTCACAGTACTCGTCTCCACCCTGAGGAACCTCGGGGGGCTAGAGAGGAGGAGGCTCCCGCTCCAGCTCCGTTTCCTGACCCTGTTCCTCTCCAACAGCACTCACCGGTTGATCAGTTGATTGAGAGATTTGATAGATGGGAGACCCGGTTTGATGCCTATGTTGCTGCATTGGAGCAGCAATACTCTGAGGACATCGCCCGTTACGAGCATCACCGCGCTGAGGATTTAGCCCGATTTGATAGTTTCCTTACTCACCAGCAGCAGCAGCATGACCAGGACATCATCTGGTTCAATGCTCAGTTTACCACACTTGCCGGTTACTTTCAGCAGCCACCTCCACCATCTACATCTGATGATCATGATCCCTCGTTCTTTTAGTCTGTGCTTTATGTTGTTTGTTTCTTGTCTTCTTGTAGTTTGCTTGTTACTCTTTTGTGATGTTTTTCTGTTGTTTCTGGACCCTCTTTTTGTGATGACAAAAGGGGGAGTAGGTAGGGTGTGGTAGAAAAAAGCTGTTGTAACTTTGATTTTCTAATGAACCTGTTTTTTGTTTAATTTTTTCCTACTTGTGTTTGCCATCATCAAAAAGGGGGAGATTGTTGCAAATCTATTTTTCATGGCTTATGTTTTGATGATTGACAAACACTGTTTCTCTTGAACTGTTTGTTGCTTCTAACTTTTCAGGAATCGAAGATCGGACGATCAAGAAGGAGCCAAGTTCAGGATTGCGTAGGTTTAGGGTTGAGTCAATCTGTACGTTTGATTTTCACCTCTTGAGTCTACTTGTAATGGTCAAAGAGACTGATGCTATATAACCCTTCACACACACACTTGAGAGACTTAGAATTTTTGTTTTCACTCATATCGGCCAGGACGATTTTTGGATCGGCCTGGACGATCAGCTTAAAACGGAAAGTCTAATTAAGGAATCTTAATTAAGGCAGACGACATTAACAGATCGTCCTGGACGATACGTGTATCGGCCAGGAAGATAAGCTCAAAACAGAAAGAAGTAGCGGCCATAGTCAATTATGGTATACTGTATTTTTAAATTATCGGCCAGGACGATCCTAGGATCGGCCTGGACGATATTCACAAATTATGCCATAATTGTTCAAGAAATCAAGGGAGTAATTAAGGATGATTGATACTATCATATCGTCCTGGACGATCGCAGGATCGGCCAGGACGATCCAGTCAAAAACCTTAAGTTACTTCAGGACGATCAATATCGGCCAGCCCGTATCCAGGGCTATTGTCAGGACAATTTTCCTCTGATTTGAACTAATCGGCCAGGACGATCGTGAGATCGGCCTAGATGATCAAGCCAATTTTCAATCGTCCAGCTTTGCATCCAGGGCTATGCTCTGGCCGATCTTCATTGATTTGTACTGATCGGCCAGGCCGATGTCCATATCGTCCTGGATGATATTGTCGGTAACTTGCAATTAATGAGCTCCTTTGAAGCTCTTCTATTTAAGAGCTCTTGTTCAATGTTTTTCAGGACCTTTGGCTGCTGCCTTGACCTGAGAAGATGTTGAGGAGAGAAAGAGAGAGAGGAGAGAGAGAGAGGATCTTGTGAGGGGGAGCTTGTGAGGGGATTCACAAGGGTTGCTTCAAGGATCACTCTGCTTCGTCTTCGTCTAGAGTTTCTCATCCGTGGAAGGGTCGGTAGAGGTAAGGAGTTTGCTTTTAATTTTGGTTCTCTGCCAGCTTCAGGAGGAAGCAAAAGGAGGAAGGTTCTCTGCCTTGCCGGGATTGCAAAAAGGAGGTTCTTGTGAGGGCTTCTACGCCTAGCTGTGGGGGCTAAAGGAGAGTCACGTTTTGTAGTGCAATACTTGGAGGGTGCCTCCAAGGAGTGGATGTAGGTCGAGTCGACCGAACCACTATAAATTTCTGTGTTCTTTTTCTTTCTTCCGCGCTTTTAAATTCCGCATTTATTTCTGTGGTGTGATTTGGTTTATGCAATTTTCTTTCTTTGTGAAAATAGTTTTTAAAATATCAATTCACCCCCCCCTCTTAGTTAGCTTGGGACTAAGTTCATAGGTCTTAACATCTCTAACGAACTTTCACCCCCCTTGCTCAGTGGGGTAAGAAGGTGACAGAATAGGCGGCGGTGGCATGATGTATAGGAGTTTTTCAGGTATTGGTTTGAGTGGTGGTAAGAAGGCTAGGGAGGGTCATTCTCCTAGCAAGGAGACTTTGAGCAAGACAGATGGGGGTAGCTCTTTTACTGCTAGGAATAATAATCTAACACTTAGGTTTTGGTTAAAGTAAGTTGGGAGTGGTGGAACATCCTTTTTGGGAAGATAAGGTGGTATCCATGTTGGTCAAGGTGGACCATATTTTGATGTTTGCCAATGACTTGGTTGTTATGGACATTAAGAAGACAGTGTAGAATTCTTTTGTGTAGTGATGTTAATTGAGCTTAAACATTACCTTTATTAGTGTTGAGCGCTCGAGGGATCAACTTATAAAGGTCTATACATCAGTCTCTAATGATTGTGAAATGGAAGTGGTTGGTACTGCTATGGATATTCTTAGGGGTGCACCGAGTAGTGATGCCAGTAATGTTCCTACTCTAGGGGTGAACGTCTATGTTGCAAATGGTCCTAACAGTTCAAATCCTCTACAGTACACACAAGATGTTTGAGGGAATGTCATTATAGAACTGGGAGGCATAGAAAGTATGAAAGTTTCTATCTTTGGAGTCAAGGGATTAAACATGACTTTTAAAAGACCTTCTAATGTGTGGAAGAGGCTTAAACACATTTTTATTCAATGTGTGTGTGGGATATTTCCTCAATATCTAGGGACAAGCTCTCGGTGGATCTCAATTTGGAAGCGGTGATGAATAACATTCAGAGAATGGACTGTGTTATAGTGGGGAGGATTTTGGGACAATGGTTGCCCCAATTTGTTATGAATTTAGAAATCAAATGACAATAAGAGAGGTTTGGATAATTTCAACTCTCAACAAATGGGCATGTCAGCAATCCCAATGTATTTGCTTTGACCGAGCCTGTGCCACTATCTTATGTGAAGGCCCATGGTTAATTAGGGGCAATCTAGTGGGGATATATAAGTGGACACCTCAATTCTCGTAAAGCTTACTTAACAGCTTATCCTCACCAAATTGGATATGTCTTCACCACCTTCCTCTTTAATATTGCAACATAGATAATATCTCAAGAATATCTTCGATGATCGAATCTACCTTGTGGATTGACACACAAACTGGTGCTTGGGGCCACCGAGAGTTTTCTTAGGTATGCACACTCTTTGACGTAGCCATAAAACTTCAAACTCGCATTTGGGTTAATGGGCTAAATGGGAGATTCTTCCAAAGAGTATAATATGAAGGGCTCACTTTGTCCTAATTTAATTGCATGAGAGTTGGACATAGGAAGGAACAATGTCCTGTGCTCCCACCCCTCCCCCCTCCCCACTTATGATAGGGGCTAGTCATCCTTTGTAGACTTAGAAGCAACTAGGGGGAATAAGGGTAAAGTCCTAAGTATCTACTGCTTTGGAAAGATCGCAGGAGGCTTCTAAGGCATTAAGTAGTGGAACAATTCTGGAGGGCCATTCTGTTGTGTCTGGAGAAAAGGGAGACATTTCAGAGGTGCCAATTCCAACTAGAGGTTCTAAAAAGACTCACTTAGAGAAACTCTTTAAGCTCCCATATACGGTATAGGATGCCAAAGTCAAATGGGTCATCAATGATGAAGATGAAGCCTTGTTTGGACCCTGGAACTTGGTGTCATTCAGGAGGAGAAGTAGAAGTAAGCAACAAAAAAAATTTAGAGGGTTGCTTGCTCTTTTGAGAAGAGACATTACACAATTTTAGATCATTCTAGCAATTGAACAGGGGCATCATAAGCAGTTGACGCTCCTTAATTTACAAATATGGAAAGTGGTGCTGGTATATGCCAATAAGGATTACGATGTCCATTGAAAGCTGTGGGAGGACATTGGCTAAGCCTTTCCTTATATCCTTCCTTCTATTATTGGAGGAGAATTTAATTGTTGTATTTCATTGCTAAAGAAGAAAGGTGGGAAGAAATTCTACTTTTCTAAGGGAGTTCAAGATATAATGGAGTTTATGTCGATGCATGACCTCCATGTCGTGGGGATCACTAGTTCGAGGTAGACCTGGACTAATAATAAGGATGGTAATAATAAAATATTGGTCCTCATTGATAATATTTTCATGAATTTGATTGGGCTCAACTTAGCAACACTTGATTTGGTCAAACACCTAAATCATGTGGCTTCGTACCATTGTTCTTTACCAGGTTGGCTCCACTTTGAAGACATCTTGATGACATATTCCACATGTTGGAAGGTGGTTTGGACGAATTGGGGTAAGCTTGATTACGGACCATTTCATGAGGTATTAAACTATAAGTGTTCCCACACACTTAGAGCCATCTTCTTTTAGAGCCAGAGCAGAATTTGAAACTTGAGAGATCACAAGGCTTCTTTAGAACATCAAATTGAGGATCTCCAAAGGCTGGATTGCTTGTATAATGGGTTTAATGTTGAATAGGGGGGTGAAATTTGCTTTAATATGCCTGAACTCAACTCCAACTTCGCTCAGAATACCATGTGCTTGAGAAAGAAGGCCAAGACTATATGGATTAAGGAAGGGCTTGCCAATCCAAATTTCTTCAATGCGGTGGTGACTGGAAGGATGCATACTAATTGAATTAAGGATATTCATGTGAAAAATAGAGATAAGATTGAGGAGCCTAGAATGATTTAAGATAAGACCATGGAATTTTTTAAACTAAAATGGAGAGTG
Organism: Dendrobium huoshanense; assembly: GCA_016618105.1. NCBI lineage: Eukaryota > Viridiplantae > Streptophyta > Magnoliopsida > Asparagales > Orchidaceae > Dendrobium > Dendrobium huoshanense. The sequence continues at coordinate 47,612,788 of CM028348.1, forward strand.
AGGTGTATCTCACTTGATAGTTGGATGGAGGTTCTTGGTGATGATAGAATAAAGGAGTAGCAATGAGATGATCTTGATATGTACTTCTCTGAGCATGAGTTCCTTGAGTCAGTCTTTAACATGGGCAACAACTGGGCTCTGGACATAGACTATATGAAATCTTCTTGCCTTAAGTTCTATTGGGATATCATTAAGAAGGATGTTTTGGATGCAATTTTAGATTTATTTCATGCTGATGCTATTTGTGAAAGTTGGAAGGAAACCTTGGTGATCCTTATTCCTAAATTTGATAATGTGGACTTCCCCACAAAATTTCAACCCATTAGCATTTCCAATTCGTTTAAAAGGTGGTGGTGAAGATCCTTATTAATCATCTTAAGAAGGTGCTTCAGAACTTCATTAGAGAGGAGCTAGGTACCTTTATTCCCGGGCACTCTATCTATAGCCATGCTTTGATTGCTCAAGAGTTGATTTGTACGTTTTAGCACTCCATGAAAAATATGGTATGATGGCCCGAAAAATTGATATGGAACAAGCATACGACTGTATGGCCTAGAAGACTTTGCAGCACATTATGGGATTGATGGGTTTCTCAGTTGGCTATTACGAGTGGGTGATTCAATGTATTTGAAGGCCAAGATATACCCTACTAATTAATGGATGTCGTTCCCCTTGCATCAAGGCATGAAGCGGGCTCAAGAAAGGTTGCCCTTTGTTCCCATATCTCTTTATCCTCTATTCGGAGCTACTGACCAAGGGTTTCAAGCAGAGGGGGGAACATCTAGTATTCAAGCTATGACCAACATCTAAAAGCTCTCTCACAAGCTCTACACTGATGATATCCTCATCTTTGTCGAGGCAAGTGGGGAAAATGTCGCATTCATTCAGTATATCCTTAAGGACTATTGTGGATGGACGGGCCAAGAGATTAACACCAACAAATCAGTGATTCTATTTAATAAGTTATGCCCCCAATGGAACAAGCATAAGATTTTCAATGCTTTGGATTTCAGGAGGGTAGATGCTATGGAATAGCTTGGGGTACCCCTTACTTTGAGTAAGATGTTGCCATCCAATTTCTCAAAAATTCTTAAAGGTGTCACCAAGAAGATCAATATTAGGGTAAGGCGACACCTTTGACTTGCGGGAAGGGCCACTCTTATCTATGCATCTGTTTTGCCACACCAATGTACCTCTTGGTGCACACTTTGGTCCCCAAGAAAAATTTGCATTTAGTCAAAAAAATGGGAAAATAGTTTCTTTGGCAGAAAGATAGCGGCCATGGTGTTCTCCATTATGTGGCTTGGACTGATTTATTCAAGCCAAAAGCTTATGGAGGGCTTGGATTTCACTCAGCTAAGAATTAGAAAGGGCCCCATAGAACCTGATTAGCTTGGGACATTATCCAAAACCTATTCTCCTTTCTAAAAAGGATTATGTATGCCGAGTATGGTCGGGACCTGTGGGCTATCACATGTAGATGAAATATGTCATTCTTTTGGACAGTGATCCAAGATGGTCCTCGAGTGTTTAGAACAGCCTTGAGGTGGAATGTTTGGGATGGCCAACTTATTAACACCCTATAGAATATTTTGATTCTATATTGCAAGTTGGCCTTGTAGGCATCCATTATTAATATGAATTTCACCGATACCTCCCAGGTGAGTTATTTCCTTGATGATAACTTGAATTGGAGGTGGGAGGCCCTTGTGAATTTCTTTGGAATATAGTTGGAAAGGAGAATCACTCCTTTCCCAATTAATCCTATGTCCAGAGTTTGTAGGCCTAAACTATTGCATTGCCCGATCAGTTCAACCATAACAGCCATGGTATATAGGTCACGTATTGGGGAGGGGAGCTACATGTTTAGCTTGTTTAAGCATTTCAAACACTATATGAGAGAGAAGTTCTTATGGTGGCGCCTTTGTAGGGATGCTATCCCAACTAACACCTGGATATTTCAGAGGGGCATTAGCGACAAGGAGTTGTGCCCTTGGGGCTGCAATTGAATGAATACCACGGACCACTATGTTGGCGATTTCAACAAGTTAAATGAGTTGTAGGACATTTTTCATAGATGGGGCATTGATCTACCAACCTTTGAGTACCTAGAGGTGGGATTGACTGAACTCAAGAAACTAGCGACCTCCAACCCCAGTTTGGGAAGAATATTTTGCTATGTGATTTATCAACTCTGGAGAGCTCGTAATGACCTTAAATATGGCAAACCCTACTTCTCTCCATTAATTATTGTCGCCACCGCCCTTTTTTTACTCTCAAAAGTGTACAACTTACCAATTTTTGAGTATGGAGCACCAACCTTCCCCATGGGCTTCCTACTTCCAAATTATGGTTCCCCCCTCTAAATTGGCTAAAGTTCAACTTTGACGACTCCTTACAACTTCCAACCAAGTTGGGTTTTGGATTTTGATTCAGGACTATGAAGGAAAATTCATTCCTGTAGACGACCTACATTTGAAACACTGAATATCGCTTATGCTAAGGTGATGGCATTACTCTCTATGAATGATGTGATCTACAACATGATGTATGACTTGGATGGAATCATTATTAAAGGGGACTCAGCCAATGTTATAACATGGCTGTAAAAAATTCTTAACTAAAAAAATTGAGTCCACTTCTATATTTTCCTTTACACTTTTATTAATGTAATTGCATCTTTAAAGGAACCTAAAAACATTAATCACTTTTCATTTCTTCCTTTATGTTTCTCCCACTATCAAAACATTAGAGAGATAGTGTCTGGGAATGGAGGAGGGGGGGGGTGGGGGGGGGGGGGGGGGGGGGTGTCCGAGGTCACCTCCCCTCTTCGGTGAGGCAGGAGGTGACTGAGCAACTTGCATTGGTGACTTTGATCAGAGGCATTTATGTTGCAGTTCTAGTGGTGTTAAGAAGAGTAGAGATGAGTCTCCTCGTAAGAAAATTTTGGGGACATTCAAAGGGTAAGCTTTGGATGGGATTGAAGACTGGTGTAATGTAAATGGTTCTAATCAGCTTGGTGAAGTGAAACCCTAAAATTAAGTCTAAAAAAGGCAGTTTAGTAAAAAAAATGGTGATGATTCAACTAATAAGGATATTGAATACCAGTCAGGCGAGTCATTCCCTTCTTTTTCACATAGATTGGGACTACATCAGATGTTCAAATGGTTAGTAATCTATCATTCTCTAAGATTTTTGCATCATTGGATATGGAAATTTTTTTGTCAAATGATATGGTGACTCTGAATGTTGATCGTGAGGATCGTACTGAGATTAATGACTATACCATGGAGGTATGTAAAGCCGATGAGGAATGATAGAATTAAATTAGACGGTGGTGATGTGGATATGTGTAAGGGGAAGACAAGCATTAGTGGAGATTTGGGTACTGATTTAGTTTGGAAGGAACAAGTTCTAAAGGTTAATGATGACTGGAATTCTATTCCCTATAGAGAAGGTGCTTGGGGAAATTCTACTGTTGATGCAATGAAAACAGTCTTTGGCGTGACTAATATCAAAACTGAATTGGCTAGACCCCCAAAAGCTTGGAAGAGGCTGAAGCACATTAAAATTTAACAAGTTGTAGATCATTCATTGATCTCAAAGGATGGAATCATTGTGGACCTCAATCTGGAGGTGGTAAGGTTGGATATCCAAAAGTTAGAATGTGCGGTGTTAGGAAGAATTTTCGGTAAACGATTACTATTTTTTGAATTGAATTCAGAGGTAAACATCAATGGTGACGATTTGGGGAGTACCAAATTTTGATAATTAGACTAAATTGTTTTTCTTGTACCTTTGACTTTATGGAGGCTTGGGATGTGATTCTTTGTGGATAGCCTTGTTTTCTTGGTGGCAATATAATAGGCTTGGATAGATGGACTCCGTAGATATTGCTAGATTCGATGGACTGCTTGTCCTTCCCAGTCTAGATTCAACTTCCCCCCTTTCCTTTACAATATTTGGATCTTGAGAACATATCAAGAATTGCCTGTATGATCAGTATTCTTCTTTGGATTAATATGCAAAAAGATGTAGAAGGAGGCCAAGATTTTGCTCGTGTTGCATTAGGTTGAATTTCTCTAGGAAAGTTTAGACGGGCATTTGGGTCGAAGGGTTAAACAACAGGTTCTTCTAGAAGGTGGTATATGAAGGATTGGCATTATCACATTTTCAATGTGGCAGAGTTGGACACAGAAAGGAGAATTGTCCTGGCAATGTTGCACCATGAGAATTGATAAAAGATGGACTGTTTAGGAGGGATAAGAAGTCAGGTGAGGCTGGGAGTTTTTGTATGAAGACTGTACTGATGGCTAATACAGTGTGTTTCTAAACCTTCTTTAAAGATTGCATCTACCACAACTCCCCTGATTGTGGTTGATGCTAGAGAACAAACATCTTAAGGATATTAATAGAGGAAATTTTAATGATAATAAGTCGCCTGCTAGCTTAATTAATTCCAAGATTGATGGGGTAAAAGCAAAGGGAAAACATATTGAATTAGATGATAACAAAAGACTCTTTGGGCCATGGAACATGGTTCTGTTAAGAAAGTTGCTATTAGCATGCTTTACATTCTTGCAACATACATTATTTTTTATGATTATGTTGCAAACCTATTTTTTATGTATTATGTTTTGATGATTGACAAACACTGTTTCTCTTGGACTACTTGTTGCTTCTAACTTTTCAGGAATCGAAGATCGGAAAATCAAGAAGGAGCCAAGTTCAGGATTACGTAGTTTAGGGTAGGGTTGAGTCAGTCTGTACGTTTGATTTTCACCTCTTGAGTCTACTTGTAATGGTAAGAGACTGATGCTAAGTAACCCTACACACACACACTAAGGGGCTTAGAATTTCTGTTTTTGCCCACATCGGCCCGGCCGATATATATTTGTCCGGGACGATCAGCTTAAAACAGAAAGTCCAAGTAAGGATTCTTAATTAAGGCAGCCGTCTTTAACATATCGGCCTGGACGATCCGTATATCGGTCAAGACGATAAGCTCAAAACAAAAAGAAGTAGCCGCCATAGTCAATTAAGGTATACTGTATTTTTAAATTATCGGCTAGGACGATCCTAGGCCTAGACGATATTCACAAATTATGCCATAATTGTTCAGGAAATCAAGGGAGTAATTAAGGATGATTGATTCGATCATATCGTCCTAGACGATCGCAGGATCGGCCAGAACGATCCAAGTCAAAAACCTTAAGTTACTTCAGGACGATAAACATTGGCCAGCTCGTATCCAGGGCTATTGTCAGGACGATTTTTCTCTAATTTGAACTGATCGGCCAGGACTATCGTGAGATCGGCCTGGATGATCAATCCAATTTTCAATCATCCTATTTTGCATACAGGGCTATGCTCTGGCCGATCTTCATTAATTTGTACTGACCGGCAAGGCCGATGTCAATATCGGCTTGGACGATATAGTCGGCAACTTGCAATTAATGAGCTCCTTTGAAGCTCTTCTATTTAAGAACTCTTGTTCAACGTTTTTTAAGACCTTTGGCTGCTGCCTTGACCTGAGAAGACCTTGAGGAGAGAAAGAGAGAGAGGGGAGAGAGAGGATCTTGTGAGGGGGAGCTTGTGAGGGGATTCACAAGGGTTGCTTCAAGGATCGCTCTGCTTCGTCTTCGTCTAGAGTTTCTCGTCCGTGGAAGGGTCGGTAGAGGTAAGGAGTTTGTTTTTGGTTTTGGTTTCTCTGCCAGCTTTAAGAGGAAGCAAAAGGAGGAAGGTTCTCTGCCTTGTCGGTTTAGCAAAAAAGGTTCTTGGAAGGGTTTAGGTGGTGGGCTAAAGGTGGAGTAGTTCAAGAAAATAAGATAAACTTCTAATGAGGAGTGGGTAAGGTTCGTTTTTTTCTGTGGAAGGACTTAGGTTGATTTAATTTAATTAGGAGGTTAAGGGTTAAAGAAGGAGGCCACTTTGGAGGAGCTTTGGCAAACAATGTATCAAAATAAAGGAAAAAACAAAAAAACAAAAGAAAAAAA